>JALMGJ010000004.1:55915797-56288297 GCA_023362775.1 Charina bottae
CCCAGTGTGCCTTAGTTAGACCTTGTCCTATATTTCTAGTCTTGCCATATTGTCAAACTTTGACAATATGGCAAGACTAGAAACATATGACCAATTGGCAGCAGGGCAAGGTCTGGGTCAAGGTTCCCTTTGACAGTCAATATTTGCAGGCAGGACCCAAGTGGGTGGACTGGGGGCAGGGTTTGCAGGCAGGAGCCAATTGGGTGGACTGGGGGCGGGGTTTGCAGGTGGGAGCCAATCGCATGGACAGGGGGCGGGGTTTGCAGGCAGGAGCCAATCGCATGGACCAGGGGGTGGAGTTTGCAGGCGGGAGCCAATCACGTGGACTGGGGGCGGGGTTTGCAGGCGGGAGCCAATTGGGTGGACCGGGGGCAGGGTTTGCTGGCGGGAGCCAATCGCACGGACAGGGGCGGGGTTTGCAGGCAGGAGCCAATCGCACGGACCAGGGGGCAGAGTTTGCAGGCGGGAGCCAATCATGCGGATCAGGGGTGGGTTTGCAGGCAGGAGCCAATCGCGTGGACCCGGGGGGCGGGGACCCCTGTCCCGTTTTTTCCATCCCAATGTCCCGTTTTTGTCTCAAGGAAATATGGTCAGCCTACCTAGAAATATTTTCAGTCATAAATCAACTATGGTGGTATTATGCAAAGCAACCAAGACCATTTGAAACAAGGTACACTCCCAGCACTTAAAGATCTTTTGAGTATGTTTTTCAATACTCAAACCTACCCTATGGCTTGTGAATTGTCACTTGGCAGTGATGCAGATGTTTTCTGTGGTGCATCTGTTGTCTGGAATGACATCCCTTCATCATTATGTCAGCCCCAATGCTGATTTAATAATCTTTTGAACACTTTTTTTTTGCATTGGCCTTTCCCAACTACTAGCTCTTCCTGATATTTTGATTTTCATTTATAGTTTTTAAATCTGATTTTACTCTCTTTTATTTTATTTTTAGCTTGTTTATTTTAAAAGTTCCTTGCTACAAGTTATTAACAGCTTTGCTTTTTTTTAAAAAAAAATAATCCAACATACAATAAACAAACTTGGGAGTCTTCCCAATTTTTCTTAATTTCAGTTGTGTAAGAGTACGGAGAAATGCTTTTATTTATCTCTACTATTAAATGATTGAAATAAATGGATGAGAATCAGATGAAGTTTATTTATTTATTTACTAAGGCTTATATGCCACTCCAATCACAAAATGGCTCTGAGAGGCTTATGTTCCTTATTGCATTACTAAGATTAACATACAATTAAATAAAAACATACAATTACTAAGATTAACATACAAATAAACTAATGGCATAACAGTTTGTAGGTCTACTGTCAAATGTTTTGAGGTCTTCCAGTAGATTCCAGATTATTTTCTTCCTGGTGCTGAAATATTGCACTGCAGAAGATTCAGATCCATTACTTTAGTGAATCATAGCCGAGTTATTCTTGAAAGGACAGAGATGTGTATGGCAGACCCACTTTTTAAAACTGTTTCATTTGGAAGAAATCAAAATATTCTCAATTCCTCTATTTGCTCAGTTTGTTGTTTATTCGTTCAGTCGCTTCCGACTCTTCGTGACTTCATGGACCAGCCCACGCCAGAGCTTCCTGTCGGCCATCACCATCCCCAGCTCCCCCATGGTTGAGTCTGTCACCTCCAGAATATCATCCATCCATCTTGCCCTTGGTCGGCCCCTCTTCCTTTTGCCTTCCACTTTCCCCAGCATCAGCTTCCTCTCCAGGGTATCCTGTCTCCTCATTATGTGGCCAAAGTACTTCAGTTTTGCCTTTAATATCATTCCCTCAAGTGAGCAGTCTGGCTTGATTTCCTGGAGTATGGACTGGTTTGATCTTCTTGCAGTCCAAGGCACTCTCAGAATTTTCCTCCAACACCACAGTTCAAAAGCATCTATCTTCCTTCGCTCAGCCTTCCTTATGGTCCAGCTCTCACAGCCATAGGTTACTACAGGGAATACCATTGCTTTAACTATGCGGACCTTTGTTGTCAGTGTGATGTCTCTGCTCTTAACTATTTTATCAAGATTTGCCATTGCTCTCCTCCCAAGAAGTAGACGTCTTCTGATTTCCTGGCTGCAGTCAGCATCTGCAGTAATCTTTGCGCCTAGAAATACAAAGTCTGTCACTGCCTCCACTTTTTCTCCCTCCATTTGCCAGTTATCAATCAAGCTGGTTGCCATAATCTTGGTTTTTTTGAGGTTTAACTGCAAGCCAGCTTTTGCACTTTCTTCTTTCACCTTCGTCATAAGGCTCCTCAACTCCTCCTCACTTTCAGCCATCAAAGTGGTATCATCTGCATATCTAAGATTGTTAATGTTTCTTCCAGCGATTTTAACTCCAGCTTTGGATTCCTCAAGCCCAGCACGTCGCACAATGTGTTCTGCGTACAGGTTGAATAGGTAGGGTGAGAGTATACAGCCCTGCCGTACTCCTTTCCCAATCTTAAACCAGTCCGTTGTTCCATGCTCTGTTCTTACCGTTGCTACTTGGTCGTTATACAGATTCCTCAGGAGGCGGACAAGATGACTTGGTATCCCCATACCACCAAGAACTTGCCACAATTTGTTATGATCCACACAGTCAAAGGCTTTAAAACAGTCAATAAAACAAAAATAGATGTTTTTCTGAAACTCCCTGGCTTTCTCCATTATCCAGTGGATATTGGCAATTTGGTCTCTAGTTCCTCTGCCTTTTCTAAACCCAGCTTGTACATCTGGCAATTCTCGCTCCATGAATTGCTGGAGTCTACCTTGCAAGATCTTCAGCATTACCTTACTGGCATGTGAAATAAGTGCCACTGTTCGATAGTTTGAACATTCTTTAGTGCTTCCCTTTTTTGGTATGGGGATATAAGTTGATTTTTTCCAATCTGATGGCCATTCTTGTGTTTTCCAAATCTGCTGGCATATGGCATGCATCACCTTGACAGCATCATCTTGCAAGATTTTAAACAGTTCAGCTGGGATACTGTCGTCTCCTGCTGCCTTGTTATTAGCAATGCTTCTTAAGGCCCATTCAACCTCACTCTTCAGGATGTCTGGCTCTAACTCATTGACCACACCGTCAAAGCTATCTCCAATATTATTATCCTTCCTATACAGATCTTCCGTATTTTCTTGCCACCTTTTCTTGATCTCTTCTGCTTCTGTTAGGTCCTTGCCCTCTTTGTTTTTGATCATACCCATTTTTGCCTGGAATTTACCTCCGATGTTTCTAATTTTCTGGAAGAGGTCTCTTGTCCTTCCTATTCTATTTTCTTCTTCCATTTCTGCACATTGCTCGTTTAAAAATAATTCCTTATCTCTTCTGGCTAACCTCTGGAATTTTGCATTGAATTGGGCATATCTCCCCCTATCACTGTTGCCTTTTGCTTTCCTTCTTCCTTGGGCTACTTCCAGTGTCTCAGCAGACAGCCATCTTGCCTTCTTGGTTTTCTTTTTCTTTGGGATGTTTTTTGTTGCCGCCTCCTGAACAATGTTGTGAACTTCTGTCCATAGTTCTTCCGGGACCCTATCTACTAAATCTAGTCCCTTAAATCTATTCTTCACCTCCACTGCATATTCCTTAGGAATATTAGTGAGCTCATATCTAACTGATCTGTGGGTCTTCCCTATTCTCTTTAGTCTGATTCTAAATTTTGCAATAAGAAGTTCGTGATCTGAACTACAGTCAGCTCCAGGTCTTGTTTTTACCGACTGTATAGATGTCCGCCACCTTTGGCTGCAAAGGATGTAGTCAATCTGATTTCGGTGTCGACCATCTGGTGAAGTCCATGTATAAAGTCGTCTTTTAGGTTGTTGGAAGAGAGTGTTTGTTATGCACAATGAGTTGTCTTGGCAAAATTCTATCAGCCTATGTCCTGCTTCATTTTGTTCTCCCAGACCATGCTTGCCTGTAATTCCAGGTGTCGTCTGACTACCCACCTTAGCATTCCAGTCTCCTGTAATGAAAATAACATCTCTTTTTGGCGTATTATCCAGTAGGTGCTGCAGATCCTCATAGAACTGATCTACTTCTGCTTCTTCAGCATCTGTGGTTGGGGCGTATATTTGGATCACTGTGATGTTAAATGGCTTACCCTGAATTCGAATTGAGATCATTCTATCGTTTTTTGGATTGTATCCAAGCACTGCTTTAGCCACTTTATTATTAATTATGAAGGCTACTCCATTTCTTCTGTGGTCCTCTTGTCCACAGTCGTAGATCTGGTGGTCATCTGATGTGAAGTGGCCCATTCCAGTCCATTTCAGTTCACTGACACCTAAAATGTCTATATTTAATCTTGCCATCTCACCAATAACCACATCCAATTTGCCCTGGCTCATAGATCTTACATTCCAGGTTCCTATGGTGTGTTGATCTTTAGAACATCGGATTCGTCGTTCACCACCAGCACCGTCGGCCTCTAGCCGTCCTTTCAGCTTTGAGCTAGCTGTGTCATCACATCTGGGGCTAGTTGAACGTATCCTCTGTTCCTCCCCAGTAGCATTTTGACCATCTTCCGACCTGGGGGTCCCATCTTCCGATGGTATACTGACATATCTCTGGTTGTACTGATCCATTTAGTTTTCACGGCAAGAATACTGGGGTGGGTTGCCATTACCTTCCCCAGGGATCGTATTTAGTCTGACCTCTCTGCCACAACCTTCTCGTCTTGGGTGTCCCTTCACGGATTAGCTCATGGTTTCATTGAGGTGCTCAAGCTCCAGCACCACGACAAGGTAACGATCTCCTTTGCTGGAGATTTGCTCAGTACAAATACATTTTCATACAAAAGTTGAAAAATAGTTACTCTGGGAAATCTTAACAATTATGTGAATTAGTGGACTTTATTATTAGTTTGTCTGTTCATGAATATAAATAGCACACATTCTACCCCAAAGACTGGAAGCTTAGCATATTATATGTTGGGAATAGGAATATTCCCAACATATAAATCTATTAAATGATAACATTATTTCATTGCTTAACTCTGGTACTATTTAATTTTATCTTTATCATAAAAAGAATAATAAAATAAAAGTGATGGGTGTGGAGTTAATTTAGGGGCCCATAACTTCCTAATGTTGTACCTAATGTTTAATATATAAAAAGGCAGACAACAGGATATTAAGGACTTAGATAAATTCATTTGATTGTTTTGCAAATAAAATTTATGCCATATTTTTTCACAAGTTGGAATAGTGGATAGCAAGAAATTCTATGTTCACTGAAAAAAGTGTCTTTTATAAAGAGACATTGAGAACAACTTATTTTTCATCAGCTGAGAACTAAATATACAATAAAGTGTGGACAGCTTTTTAATGCATTTATTGACTTAAATGCAGCTTTGATTATATAAAGAGAGATCAGTTATAGAATAAAGATAGACAAATATAAATTGGAGATTTCTGCTTTCAATTAAAGTATTATGTACTGAAGCTTGCCTGAGGATGTAAACAGACCCAAGTGGGTTTTTAATAGGAAAAAAAAAGAAGTGTTTCAAAATATGTGTTCTAGCCCTATTTTTACATAGTTGTAAATCAGAAAGTTGCACAGACTAAGGAAGTAGCCTGTCAAAAATGAGCAGTCCTTCAACTGAACAGTTATGACCACCTTTTGACTTTTTTGTCCTGGATATCCGTATATACCTGAAATCATTAATAAACCAAAAATATATTTGCAATTGTCCTGTTTTAGGAATATTCCCAACATATAAATCTATTAAATGATAACATTATTTCATTGCTTAACTCTGGTACTATTTAATTTTATCTTTATCATAAAAAGAATAATAAAATAAAAGTGATGGGTGTGGAGTTAATTTAGGGGCCCATAACTTCCTAATGTTGTACTGAAGAAACAGATTCTGTATATATTTTAGTTTTTTGGTGAAGGCAGGCAGATGTTGCTTTTTGTGTCTGCATTCTGAAACACTGAACGCTAACTATTAGAAAATATTTGAATATCAAAATACTGATACTACTGTTCCTCTACCACAGGGCTTTCCAAAGTTTTCCCACTGCGACACACCAACCGCCGTTGGTGTGTCGCCATGGGAAAACCAGGAAGTGCTGCCATTGCGGCAGCGAGCAAAAACCCAGAAGCGCTGCTGCCGCTTTCGGGTTTTTGCGCGCCGCCATTGGTGTGTCGCTGCGGTAAAGCCCGGAAGCGCTGATGATGATCAGCGCTTCCGGGTTCTGTGGTGACACACCAGACTGTGTGTGGCGACACACTTTTGTGTCGTGACACACAGTTTGGAAAGCTCTGCTCTACCAATTAGTTGCACAGCTACAGAATGTTCAACACAATTTTAAGGTGAAAATTGTAAAGATTTGAAAAGGTGAAAGGGAGTTCAGTTTCAGTTTTATTCAGAGATTTTACTAGGTTTAAAGTTATTATGGGAAGATCAGCTAGCAAGAACATTTAGATTCTTCAAGAGAAAATATTTTAAAGCAAATATGAAGGAAAAGTGGTATCACCTTTGATTCTTCCTTGCATTTTTATCTAAAATACTAGCCTATTTCTTCCTCAGAAGCAATGATTTTTTAATTGTGCAATTTCAGATTTCAAGTTTGCTGCAAGTGATAATTTCTGCCTTGAAGAGAAATAAAATAACACTTATTCATAACCAGGCATTTCAGTTCAGGGCCGCAACTGGGGGGGGGGGGGGCAAGCGGGGCATGTGCCCTGGGCGCCGCGCTGGGGGGGGGGGCGACAAAATGCCTCTTTCAATAGCATTGAAAACTGAAGTTAAGCTTAGTCTGGCTAAAAACATAGAGCCAGGAAATACTACCGAAGGCTGATAGGGCCAGAGTGGACTCGCCTCCACCTATCACAGCCAGGGAAAGAAGAGCAGAAAAACGAGCTCAGCAAACAGCGGCTCGATTGGCTCCCGTTCAAAAACGGCATGTGAGAGAAGGTATAAAAGGGAGCTCACAGAAAGAACGGTTTGTCGGAGACAACCGTTCATCAGACTTACATCACTTGGAGCATTATCCTGACGTGAATCCTCCACAACCGTCAGAGATAGGCCTTGCCACTCCGGAGCCATTGAAATCCTGCTGATCCCCCCTGAACCTTGAAAAACGTGAGACGGAAGTTTCTCCGCTGATGCTGGAGTCTTGCTCCTCCAAATCACCACAGCTGTCAAAAGAATCCTTTCTTTCAGAGTCACCTTCATTGCAGCTGACTACGATTTCTGTAGCAGTACCTCTGACACTGAGTGAAACCTGCCACGGCTTCTCCTCTCCTCAGCTGTCATCAGATTCTTGTTCGTCCTTGCCTGAGTCGTCATCACTGATTGGTTCCTGTTCCTAACCTTCTTCCCAGCTGTTGTTGAAAGTCCGTTTGATCTTTTATTCACTTCAAAAGTCAGAGTGTTGCCACTTATCTTGCTGGATACAGATCAAGTTCCTGCCTTATAATTGTAACAGTTTACTTACGTTGTTGGTTATAGTATCTTATTCTTGCCTGTCTGATTCTGAAGTGTTTTGTTCTATCTGTCTTGTTGTGAATAGTCCTGAATTGTCTTATTTTGTTACCTTGATTTGTCTTGCCTTGTCTTGCCTTGAATTATATTGCCTTATTGCTTTAATTGTATTACATTACCTTGCCTTAAGTAGTTCCTAAAAGTCATCTTCCTGATTGAAGATCAACCAATTACCATTTATTCAGAAGCAACTGTTAAAGACTGCCTGAAAGTGAAGCTTTAAACCACGTTTAGAAGACAGAACATCTATTAATCAGACTGTAAAGTATGGTTAATTATAAATAATTGTAGATAAAAAAGAAAGTTCCACATTCTCGTGTGTCCAGCATTAGCGAGTCAGAACAGGGGCTGGCTGCGGGCTCCAGGGTGGCCGCAGGGCCATGCCCCCCCGGCACCGCTCTGGACCGTCCCGCTTGGGAGCATGGCGGTGGGCAGCTCACTCCGCCCAGCCCGGATGGGCAGACGGGAGTGCAGTGAGTCCTTCCCCCGGAGCCGGGGGCATGCGAGAGATTGCAGCCAGGAGTGGGGCGCTCATCCCAGGGGAGCCCCGCACTGCTTCGTGGAGGGGGGTCTGTGTTGGGGGTGCAGGGGGGACTCGACCCTGCGGGGAGGGGGTGCGGAATCCATGTGGGGGCATGCAATCCATGTTTGCCCCAGGTGACCCAGACCCTAGTTGCGGGCCTGTTTCAGTTAACCTAATAGTTTTCCTAATTAGGTCATATTATTCTAGCCATATTCTAGCCATATATTTTATGGCTAAAATTTATATATTTTTACTCCATTAATAATCTTAGCTGTTAAAACTGATCTGGGAGCTGTAGCGGAGTTGTGGATTGCATGGCTAATGTGTGCATCCTGATTTGTGCTGGCCCAAAGTGACCTAGAGGCTGGAGTTTCTGACAGACAAGCAACTTGTGGCAGGATTTGTTGCAGCAGGTCAGCTTGAGCAGTGGAAGTGAGATCGGGCATTTGGGATAGCTTGTTCTTGCTTGCCTGAACTTCGTGGCTGTAATGTGTCCACCAGAACCACCATGTTCCTGCCTATTCTTCTTTCCTGTGGATGAGACATTGAGGTGGCCACAGGCATAATTTGGAAGCAACCCACCTGAGAGGGGCTGCCAGTGCTGGACAAATAGTGAGCATGCTAGATATCCCTAGTGGAAACTGAATGATGGAGAACTGTGGGAAAAAGCGTTTTAGAGGGAGAACCAGAAGACTAGGAAGAGGGGAAACACAGAAGAGGAAGAATTAGATTGTGAAATTTAGGCTGGTGGAGGAAGGTAGGTAGGTTCACCCCAGGTGAGAGTTGGGGAGGCCATTGGAATGGAGCATCTGGAGTGGAAGGCTAGGAGAGAAAGTTTCCAACTAGTCCCAAGTGAGAGCAGGAACTGGGTGGGTTGGGGAATGCAGTGTTGGAAAAAGTGGTTGGGGAACTGGGGAGAAGGAGAGAAAGTGAATTGAAGAAGCTGTCACCAGAGGGTATCTAAGTCAGGTACATCCTCTGTGATTAATGGGGACAAGGTGCGGATGAGAGCTGGATGGCTGGCATGAGGGCATTGGTTGAGAGGACATCCCCCAAAGACTGGGACAGGAGTTAGAATGATGAAACCAGGAAGGGGGGAGCAGGGGAAGGAATTGAGATCAAAGTAGTCAGGAGCAGAAGGAGATATGGTGGGTGGCAGGATGTGGATCACTGTTGGGAAAGGGGGATTAGCTATTTGAGGCCACTTTTGGCTCCCTGTCCTCAACCCAGGAACCAAGGCATTAAGGTTTTCAGAACCCTTTTGGTCTGGCCGACACTTCTGAAAGTCAAGTCTGCCTGCAATAAAGCTCTTGTCATCTATAATTTGATTGTGGAGGAGAGATCAGACCTGGCATGCATCACTAAGACCTGGATGGGTAAAGAAGGGGTGTTTCCCACCTGGAAATATAGGCTTCAGTCTTGGCAACAGGAACAGGATGACATGTGGCTGTAGTGATGTGGGCTTGTCCCAGGTCATCAGGTGCCCATCTCATGAATTTGACTAAAAATTAGATCTATTTATTGCTTAAAGAAGACATGACATAATCTGAAGTTGAGATGCATTAACATCTGTCCCTTGTCGGATCACAGATTGTATGCTGTGCTTAGAGTGGCATATAAGCCTAATAAATAAATATTTTCAAACTATTAAACTTCTAAAGGAAACAAGCAACAACAATTGTGTGTGTGTGTGTAGATAGATAGATAGATAGATAGATAGATAGATAGATAGATAGATGATAGATAGATAGATAGATAGATAGATAGATAGATAGATAGATAGATAGATTAAAATACAATTTTGACTTTCACCTTTTTTTAATGTCTGAAGCAAACATATTGTATGATTTCTTAAGGAAAGTCAAAGGATGTTAGTCAATCTACTTAGCTTACATACAAATTTGTAATATAGATACATTAAGAATGTTATCAAACAAGGAAGTGGTCAGTCCCCTGAGAAAGTGTAGGATGAGAACCGAGCAGAAAATAATTTGCAGTTTGGCAAGTTAAGCAAAATGAAATAGCAACATTTCTTGAAGTTTAGCACTTTGCATTGTAAATGAGAGCGGACATTTCAGTGTCACTTCCTGGAAAAGTACTTAGGAAAAAAGCAAGTCAGGAAGTAGAGACAAAGAAAGGAAGTAAGCAAGGGCCTGCAGATCAAGAACTGTTAGTAGAATAAAGAAGGCAATGTAATTCATTTTCTAAAGTTTCCTATCAGGTGACCTTTAAATATCACAAATAGGATAGATTTTATTTTTCTTGAATACCAATAAAGAATTGGAAACAGTTGAAGTGTACAGCTTTCCATCTGCAGTCTGAAAGTACATGATTGGAGGATGGGGTTCTACTCTAGCATTCTGGTGAACTGCTAAAAGTAGAGATTTGTGCTCAGTAGAGTTTACTTCCAAATAAGCTTGCATAAGATTTAAGATACTGTTTCCCATCATTATCATCTGCAGCATTTCCTGGGAATGTGGGTGGTGATGTTAATCTACTGTACCAAAAGCAGCTGTCTCCCGCAAAAGGGCTTGCTCATCCTGCTGTCAAGTCTAGATTAGTATTAGGAGGGAGAAGAATGTGCTTGAGTGGCTATGCAGTTAGCATTGATAAGAAAAATTAAGGTCTGGAACCACAGTCTTCTTTAGCAAAAGTCTGCCAAAAGACCAGAAAAATTCATTTGTCGGATATAAGGTAAATTTCATTGGCAGGAATAAACTAAATTCTGTAGGTGATTGGAACAAAAGTTTGAGGAGAAATGTAAAGCCGAAAAATACAGTCAGGGACTTGGGTTCCAAAAGGGGGAGCGATGGAGTTACAGAGCAAACACCATAATAAAACCACAAAGTGATGTTGGACTACAATAACCACGATTTCCCAAAAGATTCACATTGTACATACATACCCATCTGTCTATTCAATTATTTGGTGGTAACATTGTTCTGCAAAGTGCAGAAGGGGACTAAGAAATAGTAAGCAAATGAAATAATTAAGGTCATGAGATTAAGAAAAAGGAAAGGGAATATAGTTAAATCTAGGTTACACCAGCACTATTCACTATACCTTGCCAAACCTTTCTATTCTTGCAAACCATCCTTGCTTTGCCTGTGTACAGTCACTGATTCATAGACTACTATTTGGTTTTTAAACTTCTCACCTCTCTTTTTGAGGCTCTTATCAACTCAATTCAAAGACAAATATTTCTGCCTTATCCTGCCTCTTGGCATATTCAATCTTCCATCACATATTTATTTTACAGTTCTATCTTCATTCATTATCTCTTTATGACCAACTATATCAACTTAATTCTTTCTTACTGGTCACTCACTTTTGTATCTAATCCAATCCACTTCATCCAATATCCATTCATTCTAATCCATTATCTCCTCTTGTTTTACCATGTACTTGTCTTAAAAAATCAATTTGTACTGCAACTTTTCCCTGTCAAATACATATATCTTTTTCTTTAATACATTATTTTTCAGATATATACCCCTCACTGTATTGTACAATCTAACTACAAGCATTCTACATACATTTGGTCCATAAATACATTAAACAACCAAGAGAAATCACAAAACCTTTTTTTCCTCACTAACCATTCCATTTATTCTCACACATTCTTTATTTGCATCATATACTGATTTAATCTCATTGAACAATGAGTCATAAAGTTTCTATTCGCTTCAGACATTTCTTCACTTCAATTTCATCCCAAATAATTTCATCACTTTTATTTTAATTCCATTAATTCTGTTGGAGGCTTCTATTACTTTAACTACTTCCAAACATTTAAAAAAATTTCTCTCTCTCTTTTAAACTTAGCAATTTCTTGTTCTCTTTGATTACATACTTTACAATTATCTTTTTCTCTATATAGACAATATATAATTTTTTCTCTCTTTTTACATCAATCACTCTCTTAAATGTGGTTCTTCTCATCCAGAGACTCTCTGCATTCCACCAAGCATCATTTTTTATGGATTAGCATAACTCCACACACTTTTGTGGCACTCTAATTGTCCTCATTCTGTTCCAATCAGTTTCCACATGCTTTTCTTACATCCACTTTCAGTTTGTTCTTTGTTTTTTAGAGGATTAAGCTGTCTGCTAATCACTTTTCATGCACAATTCGTACTTTTTCTTCCTGCTATTGTTTTTCCATTTCATTCCTTTTTTCCCATACCCATTTTTCCTAATATAGACTCTTGATGCTACCTAATAATGGTCTGCCCCAGATTTAGGACCTCTTTCACTTCATTCAGAATTTTGCATTTTTCCCCCCAAAATTTATTCCTGATTTTTTTCCTCATTATCAGCATTCACTTAAGCATAAGATGCAGCTACCACCAACCTATGAATTCCTATTTTCATATGTACCCACAACAGTCTGGATGACAGATGACCCCATTTCATACTTTTTGACATACATACCTAAAAGGCACTATTCATCTAACCTAACAGCCAAATGCCCACTGGAACAATGCTATTTTGGCCTGTTTTTGATATATAGTAGGAGACATCTATACCTACAAGGGAAGAGTATTCCATAAAATTGGGGCGCGGTGGCTCAGCGGGTTAAACCACTGAGCCGTTAGACTGCCGACCATAAGGTTGGCAGTTCGAAACCGCGTGACGAGGTGAGCTCTCGTCACTTGCCCTAGCTCTCTGCCAACCCAGCGATTCGAAAGCTAATATAGCAAGTAGATTAATGGGTACCACTCACGTGGGGCAATTTGCGGGCGTCCAGCGGAGAGTCGTCCTCGATTCCAAAAAGACCTGGAAGAGTGGTGATGTCGGCGGAGGACGACGGAGGACGACGGATCCGGAGACACCAACTTCCTGGACGTCAGCAGCCGGCGCGGAGCGAGGCATTCTGGGACTTGCAGTCCAATGCCTTCAGCGGAAGAGCCGGTTCCCTCCCTCTCTCCTTGTCGCGCGGGTATAATATATGATGTATAATTTGATGTATAAATTAATGTATACGGATGTTGTAAGCCGCCTAGAGCCCTCCAGTAGGGAGGGGATAGGTGGGGTATAAATAAGATTAAATAAAAAAATAAAAAATAAAAATGGAGGCCACAAAAAATAAAACCTGCCACCCATTCCATGCTCCATGAACTTCTCAAGGAGGGGGAGCCTCAACAGGCCCTCTGTAAATAACTAGACTGGATGGGCAAGGCATTATCACAAGCTGGACCTGGAGTTATTGAGCTTTGCTGCTCATCATGAAAGTGAAGGAATGCTTTTTATGACTATTTCTCCCGATCTATCCCATTTTCCCCTCAAATTATACCTTCCTTGTGAATGTAGCTTTCTCATAATAACCCTATCATCTGTGTTCCCATCTAGTAACACCCCAAAATATTGTAATTTTTGGAAGAATGGTGGCTATAGAATCTGCTATATATTTTCCTCTACTTCTCCTTTGACCTCAGCTAAGGAGACATTTATTTTATTTTATTTTATTTTATTTTATTTTATTTTATTTTATTTTATTTTATTTTATTTTATTTTATTTTATTTTATTTTATTTTATTTTATTTTATTATTTTATTTTATTATTTTATTTATTTATTTATTTATTTATTTATTTATTTATTTATTTATTTATTCTATTTCTTCACCACCTATCTCATATAGCAACGATTCTGATATGGCTGTGGTGGAAATCAATGGCTGCTTCTTTGTACCAAGAGAATCACAAAGCAAAATTGGTTTTAAATCTACATTCTTTATCACCTGCAGACTTTCATATGTGGTTACTTGATGGATAGTAAGCTTGTATACCAAGACTAGAGAGAAATCTAAAATTATAAATTCATCGGTCTCCTCTAAAGGCTTAAATGCCTGCACTGGGGTTGTGGCATATTCTCTCACTAAATGCACATGATAAAAGGCACTGACCTTCTAACTCCTGTCTACTACTCCCACAGTTACAACATAATGCATTGATATGTGATATTACAGCATGTTGTAAACACAGGTGATAATATGCTTGCACTGATTAATGCATACTTGCTGAGCACATTTGTGTTTGGAAAAAATAAAAGCATGATCCCTTTTGGGGAGTTGGCGCGGTGATAAAAGTTGAAATATAAATAAATAAATAAAAATAAATGATCAAACCTCTAAAATTAAAGGTGCCCCAGGGCATGTCCTACCCAGATTAAATAGTTTGTTTCATTTGGCCAAGTTTGGATTATATTTTTTTAAAAGGGGAATTTTAGAGAAAAAATCTGCTTTGTAGTTTTTCTTGCTAACTATGATAACTTAGCTCCTTACCCTATTTTTGAGAGTGAGAATAAATATAAGTATTATTACTGGTGAGAATTGTAATGCAACTGAAAGGAGGATATGAAAATTCCTGCCTGCTAATGTTGATGTGTTCAAGAACAGAAGTGTTGTTTTTTTTTTACTTATTCCCCCAAGAGTAATCTTGGCAGCTGCATTGGCAATAGGGAGGACTACCTTTTTATTCATCTCTTTCTGAGATCTTCTTTTTTCATGATATATTTCTGGCAGATCACCAAGAGAGGAACAGAATGAATTACTTTCCCCCCTCCATTTTTTTCCTTTCTTGCCAGAGATAGATAGATAGATAGATAGATAGATAGATAGATAGATAGATAGATATTTTTCATATTTCTATCACCGCCCATCTCCCCCAAAAGGGGAACTCTGGGCGGTTTACAAAATATTAACTGAATATTTTCAAATTGTTTGTTTATTTCTCTCTCCCAGCTCTTTGTATCAGCTCCATTTCCCCCCTTAGCCACTCTTCTCTCATCCTGGACTCCTGTCTGAACAACTTGAGCAGTAGGGCTTCATGAAAGCCTTCATAGGGCTCCTCTAAATGTTGCCAGTGTATTGCAATTTTTAATGTGATGGAAGAGGAACTCCTGAAATATGTCAGGATCAATCATATTAATTGTAATTTAAATGTCAATTTGATTACATTTTAAAAAATCATTTTCCTTGTATTTATTTATATTTACAAGGCTTATAAAGTACTTTGGTCAAAGATGACTCTGAGCAGCATACAGTTCTCAAATAATTAAACAGCAGTGCAAGTGATAACAATTGAACAAATCAGTATTTTTTTAAATCATTTAAATTTTTTAAATGGCACATCATTCAAAGGCCAGTAGTAGCCCTTTGCCTGAAAAATGTGCTTGTATAGAATTTGGCAAAGTCATCACCTATTTCTCTTGCTTAGTTGTCATTCAGATCAATAACCTCCCTGTTGCACACATCAGAAGGTAATATTCATGTTTTGTTATAAACTTATGTAACTCCTTTCTTTTTTATAGCGAACTGAGTGAAGATAGGTCAAACAATGGTGATTTCATCCCTTTATTCAACATACTACTTTCATCAAGAATTTTACCTCCCTAATGGTCAGCTTGGTCTGTGTTCAGGATAGCTTGCATCTCAACTGCACTAGCAAAGTTTTCCTATAACAAAGAGATAATTTATAACTCTTTTCAATGTAGCTATCGCAAGATTAATCACATATGTGTGTTAAGGCTTTGTTTCACATTAATACACACACACATGTATACACAATACTCCCTCTCCTTCCCTGCATTCCAGGCACATCTGCAGTGACAGTCACTGGCTTCAACGTGATGGGTACAATGGGGCAAACCCCATCCCTTTTTAGGTGCACGCAATGTGTACAACTTATCTTAAAAAAGGGTGGGGCATTAATTGGCTGGTCATGCCTGCCATTTTGAAGCCAGTGATCATTGCTGCATATACCCCTGCTGCCTCCTATCCTGTCTTTAAAAAAAAACCCAGAAAGAAAATAGGTTTGAAAATGGATTAATATCATACAGTGGTTGAGCCAGCCTATTTATAAAACCTATATACAATATTTGGCAAACTACTGCCACCAAAGTGTACTTTGTAAATGCATGCATCCCAGTTTTGAAATGCCGATGATTTCAAGTAAGAGACTCAATTCTCCTGAAGAGATTAGTGCACAGGATGAAATAAGGCATGATATTCTTTTGCTGAAGTCCCTGTTGCTATAGGGATTTTGCTCAATAAAAGAGATCATTCAGGGAGAGCTCTGTCCACAACACTGAAGAAAAAATCTGTTTCCGAGCCAAAGCAAGTCACTGAAACTAAATGTCTACTGCGTCAATTTCCTTCCCATTTTTGGTATACCTGGCTTCAAAATGGATTGTGAAGAGAGTAGCATATCACTATATTTTCCTTTAACTACAGTAACTGAAAATGAATTATCCGATAGAAATAAGTTGCATTTGTGATATTACTTGCTCCCAAGCTATATGATCATATACAGTAAAAGAATGGCTGTTGTTGGTTTTAACTGCATTCACATCAACCTTATATCCAGTGTAAGGATGCACATAAAGGAATTTATCAATATGTTACATACATTGCAACTGATTAGTCAACTATTGTACCATTGGCAAGGAAATAGAACAAATTTGCAACTTATGAACATAGAGCAGAAATAACATCAATGTATTATATTACTATGAGTTATTTACCAGCCAAAGTTATATGGCTTTGCCTGTCCTCCCTCTCTCATGCACGTATCCATATGAGTTTGCAATAATTAAAAAATAAAAAAGGAAATAATTGATTACAGTAGCAAAGAAAGAAAGTCAAAGAGAAATACTTTACAAACTAAAAGTTGTGATTTAATTTGTGATTAGGATATCAGGTAGTTCATATTTCCCAAAAATTGCCCAGTATCTGCCAGGCTGTTTACATTGATACCTATGCTACCAACTGTCTTTCTATTACAGGGCTTTCCAAACTTTTCATGTTGGTGACACGCCTTTTAGCCATGCATAATTTCGTGACACACTAATGCGGAGTCCCTGCCCCCGGCCCACATGATTGGCTCCCGGCTCCAAACCCCGCCCCCGGCCCACGTGATTGGCTCCCGGCTCCAAACCCCGCCCCCAGCCCACGTGATCGGCTCCCGGCTCCAAACTCCGCCCCCGGCCCACGTGATTGGCTCCCGGCTCCAAACCCCGCCCCCCGGCCCATGTGATTGGCTCCCGGCTCCAAACCCTGCCCCCAGCACACGTGATTGGCTCCCGGCTCCAAACCCCACCCCACGTGATTGGCTGCCGGCTCCAAATCCCGCCCCCCAGTCTTGTACTGTATGTATTGTATTGTATGTAATTGTAGATCAGAGCTTTCCAAACTGTGTGTCGCGACACATTTCTGTGTCGCGGCAAGGGCCCAGGTGTGTCGCAGGGGAACCCAGAAGAGGAGGCCATGCACCACGTGGAGCCCCGCCCATCCCTTGCCGCGCCGACAGGTCCCTGCTCTGAACCCAGCTCTCGCCGCAGAAGCCAGGTAAGTTAGCAGCCCGGTAGGGCTGCAACTAGGGGGGGAGGGTGCAGGGATGCAACTAGGCTGCTGCACTATGGGGGTAGGGGGTGCAGGGACTGCGAAGCGTGGAAGCCGGAGACATGGCTTTTCCTTCCCGGGAAGGACAGTCGGACGAGCCAGCTGCAGGCAACCCCCTGCCCGCCCGCCTGCCTCTCACCCGCCAGCCCACCAGCGCGGTGTCTTACCTTCTCCAATGAAGCACGGTGGAAGCCGGGCAGGCACCAGCGAGGCGCTCCTCGTGCCGCGCTCCCGCTGGCAGCTCCTCTCCTTCTGCTTCTGCCCCATCCCCGCCGCCCATGCTGGGTTTCTCCGGAGCACCGGGAGCCCTCTTGTCGGGCCGGAGCCGCCGGCAGGCTCCCTTGGCTCGGCCCCAGCTCAGCTCTCACGGGTCACGGGCCGCGCATCAGACCGCCACCATCTTCTGCGTGTAGATGACGGGAGGAAGCGGAGAGCCAGGCCAGGCCACGGAGGTGGACAGCGCCGCCTGTCCGACCGCCCAGTCCTGCCTCTGCCTGGCTGGGGCTGCCACCAAGGGGAAGGGGGAGCCGGAGACACGGACGGTGCGGGGGCCATGTGAGGCAGGCAGCGGCCGCTGGCACTTCTCGGGAGGGAAAAGCCATGTCTCCGGCCACTGCGCTTCGTGGTCCCTGCACCCCCCCAGCGCGGCAGCCTAGTTGCGTCCCTGCACCCTCCCCCCCCCAGTTGCAGCCCTACTGGGCTGCTAACTTACCTGGCTTCTGCGGCGAGAGCTGAAGAGCTGGGTTCAGAGCAGGGACCTGTCGGCGCGGCAAGGGATGGGCGGAGCTCCACGTGGTGCATGGCCTCCTCTTCTGGGTTCCCCTGCGACACACCTGGGCCCTTGCCACGACACAGAAATGTGTCGCGACACACAGTTTGGAAAGCTCTGTTCTATTAGGTTTCATGCTGGCTGTGGAATTCTAGGAGTTGAAGTTCATACATCGCAAAGGTGCCAAGTTTGAAAAACACTGCTGTACTTCATTCCAGTAGCTATTAAGGAAGGTCAAAGAAAGTGTTTCAACCAACAAGAAAAAAATCCTTCCTGTCCTCCAAAACGTCTAGCCAGGTGCCTGGGGAATCCTCACATTCCTACTGTGGGCCTGCCTAAAACAATACTTGGTAAAGGGCAAGACTTTATAAAGGCTCACAAGTCTCCACACAATCATTCACATTTGATGAGATTTTGTCATGGCTACTGTGATGATCCTGTGGAAGTCTGACCACTGAAATTGTGGTCAAATTCTGTTGAGCTGGTTTGCTCTCCCTGTACCACATTCCCCAAAGTGGGGCAGCTCAGAAGGTAGGCAGTTGGAGAGGACCTATGAGGGAAAGGCTGCTAATCTATTGTCTCTTCTGTCATAAATATGAGAGCCAATTTGGTGTAGTGGTTAAGGCATTAGGCTAGAAACCGGGAGACTGTGAGGTGTTCTTTTTTAGATTTTTTTATCCAGCCTTTATTATTTTTATAAATAACTCAAGGTGGGGAACATACCTAATATTCCTTCCTCCTCCTATTTTCCCCACAACAACAACCCTGTGAGGTGGGTTGGGCTGAGAGAGAGTGACTGGCCCAAGGTCACCCAGCCGGCTTTCATACCTCAGGTGGGACTAGAACTCACAGTCTCCCGATTTCTAGCCTGGCGCCTTAACCACTAGACCAAACTGGCTCTAGTTCTAGTCCCGCCTTAGGCACAAAGCCAGATGGGTGACTTTGGGCCAGTCACTCTTTCTTAGCCCTAGGAAGGAGGCAATGGCAAACCACTTCTGAAAAACCTTGCCAAGAAAACTGCAGGGACCAGTCCAGGCAGTAGCCAGGAGTCAACACTGACTCAAAGGCACCCAAAAAAACAATCCTCAACAATGAGCTGCCCCAACAATTGGGGCAGCTCAGAGATAGGTAGCTGGAGAAGACCCATGAGAAGACCCATGGAGAGGACCCATGAGGTAAAGGCTGATAATCAATTATATCTTCTGTCATAAATATACTAAAAATATTTGTTTTCCACACACTTGCTATTTTCTTCTTGAGACAGAAAATATGCAAAGACAACTCTTTCTGCTGCGATAAAAGTAGCTTAGGAAGGCAATTTTAGCCAACAAAAAGGGGAAGACAGAAAAAAGTTTTGCCAACTCTTCTGCTGTTCTTTCCTTTCCTTACAGCTTATTAATGCAAAAATATATGTGCAACTACTTTGCTGATGTCTGTATGTTATCTCTCTTTTCAATATTCCCTTTTCCCTTCCTTCTATTCCCTCCCCAGACAGCTGACTGTATACATAATATTTCTTTCTCTATTCTGTGGATTTAATGAACTGTGATCCACAAAAGCCTATCCAACAATAAATTGGTTAGTTTTGAAATAGCACATGATGTGGGGTTTTGCAGATATATTTGAGCATCTGCCTGCCTTTCCTTTATAATTGTAGCCAGATAGACCACAAGGTGAGACAGTTCAAGGCAGAGACCATACCTTACTTTCTTCCAATTAATGGTGTACAGTAAAATGTATTAGTCTGTTATATAACAATATATATTACCTGCTCATAAAGAAACAATATAAAACCCCAATTCACAATTTTGAGAAAAGGAAGCCTATGCGTACAAAAACATCAAATTGCTAATTCTGCAACAGTCAAGGAAAAATAAATAAATGAGATGAAACCACCAACAATACTAAGTTTAAAACTATGCAGTAGACTGAATTAAAAATGTATGAGTAAACTGAATTAAATTCAGTGTTACTGCCATAGTTTCCCCAAGGAATCATGAGGATTATAAATTTAATGTCAGTTAAGTAAAGGTAAAGGTTCCCCCTGCACAGTTGTGCAGTCGTGTCCAAATCTAGGGGCCGGTGCTCATCTCTGTTTGTTAGCCGAAGAGCTAGCGTTGTCCGAAGACGCTTCCACGGTCATGTGGCCGGCATGACGCACGCAGAACATTGTTACCTACCCACCGAAGTGGTACCTATTAATCTACTTGCATTTGCATGCTTTTGAATTGCTAGGTTGGCAAGAGCTGGGGCGAGTGCGGGAGCTCACTCCATCATGCGGGACTAGGGATTCAAACCTCCGAACTTGCAATCTTCTGATCGACAAGCCTGGCGTCTTACCCGCTGAGCCACCATGCCCCATTCAATGTCAGTTAGGCTGCATTTATTATATAGCCATAACTTTATACATTTGTTTCATGCATGCTCTTGTCTGAATGTGTGATACAGAATTTTAAGATTCAGGTGAAATGTCAGTTCTACAGAAACTCTTCTATCTTAAGAAACTATTTAAAAGTTACTACGACAGAGTCAATGTCTATTTTTTCTAATGGTTATTTATATGTGTACAGAATATATGTCCCTCTGTCTCTTATGAGGCCAAAATTAGCCAGGTAGTCATAGATTAGCAATAGATTTCCTGAAATATTTGCAGGACTTGCATATGTCCACCTAATTTAGAGGCCCACACCAATTTGTGATGAATTATTTCAACCACTGTAACCCAGATTTTCACATCACCTTAGTTGTGCATGAACTAAAAGGTCTCTGTTTTGTGGCAGTTTTAAAAGGAAGTTTAAAAACCGATATAAGAATTCATGCAACTTCTGTGTCATGGCAAATGGAAGAAAAACTACCTCCCATAGAAGTAAACAGTAGCATCATTTTTGGGACTACCCGTGTGTACCAGGTTATATAACTTTAATTTCATTATATCCTCAAAAAACAGACATTGGATTTGCTGAAATCCAGATGTCTGTTGTGTGAATGGAAAGGTTCCTTCTGTTCCAAGTACATTGTTATCCAGCAGAACCCCTTTGGAGGAATAGAGGATAGATCAAGGAGCCCTGCAATTCCTTTCATTGCATCCTCTCATTACTTTTTGAGAAGATGGATAATAAAGAAAGATGGAGATATTTACAAATAGAATCTCCTCATCTTTACTCCAGCATTAGTGGTCCTCTGGATATATATCTGTACTGAATCCTGTGTGCTTTTATACATGAAACTGCGTCTCTCTCTCTCTCTCTCTCTCTCTCTCTCTCTCACACACACACACACACACACACACACACACACACAAACACACACACACAGAGAGAGAGAGAGAGAGAGAGAGAGCAAGAGCAAGAGCAAGAGCAAGAGCAAGAGCAAGAGCAAGAGCAAGAGCAAGAGCAAGAGCAAGAGCAAGAGCAAGAGCAAGAGCAAGAGCAAGAGCAAGAGCAAGAGCAGTCTGGTTTGAAGAAAAAGAGAGAGAGAGAGAATGAGAATGAGAATTCATGGATAAATATTGCAGAACCATCTCTTCTGCCTGCATCTTGTCTTTCTCAATGTCTAGCCTCCTTGAGCACCTTTTTTAAAATCCTCCACTGAGCAATATCTGCAAGAAT
This sequence comes from Charina bottae, assembly GCA_023362775.1. NCBI lineage: Eukaryota > Metazoa > Chordata > Lepidosauria > Squamata > Charinaidae > Charina > Charina bottae. The sequence goes on from JALMGJ010000004.1 coordinate 55,937,583, forward strand.
AGGTCAAAAAAGCTTGCAGAGAAGAGTTGCTCAGGAACAGTTGGAGCATCCATATGCTGCTTTTAGTATTCAAATCATTCTCTTTAAGCGTACAGAATTGTCATTGCCACATTCAGTTTGGGCCAATGTAGCTTCTGTCAGATTTCCCGTATGAAATTGGCAAATATTTTCTGTACAAAGCAAAAGTGTTTTGGCCAATTGCATCTTTTACGAAGCAAAGGCTTCTCATGGTGACGTGAAGTGCAGGTGCAGGCCTTCCCATAACATTGAGGCTTTGCTTATCATCTTCAATAGATACGAAGCTAGAAGGTACCACGTGTGTATTGTTTTGGCTAGATTGCATGGGAACAATGTCTCCTGATTCCTTCCGTGGGAAGCCTGCTCCAGGGGGAGCAGAGGGAGGGAGGAGATCACGTGCTTGCTGAGATGCAGCACTGCCACCCAATAGCAGGTTATGCTATTGCTTTAGGCCTAGTGCTTTAGGCCTAGTGTGTGTCACACCTAACCCCAGCCAATCAGAAAGCTGGAAGAACTGAATATCAAACCATGCAAAATGGTGTTCTATGCTTCTTGACTGCTTCTTGGGACTGGGCAGTGTGAGCTATGCCTGGCTTTGGGTATAGGCCGTGGCAGGAACTCTGGCCCTGGGATCAATACACGAAACTCTGCTTATAGGTTTGTTTTTGTTTTTCCTTTTACAATGCTGTACCATGTATATTCAATTTTCCTTTTTGCGATAATGTGATTGTATATGCATTATTGCCTTATGCTACAAGTAAATACTTTTAGCCCTAAAAGATGCACTCCATGTCTGTTTATTCTCAGGCCTCGAGTTTTTCCCTATAAGCCAGCGTACATCCCATCAGGTTATGGGCCCAGAGAGAAATTTGCGTTTTCTTTGCTGCGTTGTTACCTGGCTGTAAAAGGGAGTTTGTTTTTAGAGGCTGATTTCAGAGTAAACATGTTTTCTTTGAGTGGTCAGCAATGGCTGAACAGTGTCTGGTCAGTCTGCCATCTGAGCCTTTAGATGGCACAAACTATCTGACCTGGTGTGTGGAGATGAAATCATTCTTTTTGCAAGAAGATTTGTGGCAGTATGTGGCAACTCCACCTCGAGAGAATCCCTCTAAGAAGTGCAAGCGTGTTTGGACTGTGCTTATATCTGTTTTGCTTTTGGGAATCAAATCCTCTGAACGGAATATCAGCCACTCAAGGATTGCGTAATGGGTGCTGAGCGGCTGTTGGGACCTTTAATACAAAGCAGAACTCTGTTGCCCTTGGTGGACTATTAAGACAGCTTTATGGTTTGAAGCTGCACCCCGGGTGAGACTGTGATGACCCACCTTGCTAAGCTCAATATTTTGTTTGCTGCATTTGAACAAGAAGGCATGTTTTTCTGGGAGTATGAAAAAGCATGCGTGATTTTGCCAAGCTTGGACAGCAGTTTTGGTCTACTGGTCGAGAAAGCACAGACGCTATCTCCCTGCGACCTTACTGTGGATTATTTTACAAGCCACCTCCAGAAGCCAACTGTTGCTATTGTTCCTGAGATTTCTAAACAGAGCGTTCCGGCTGAAGTGAAACCTGGAATGGAATCTACGTTTGCCGTGTCTCAGAAGTCACTGGAAGGCTGTTCTCTTCCCTATCGTCCAGCGGATGCTGTCAGTGCAAGAGGCCTGATTTATGAATGGAGGAGAAGCCAGAAGCCAGAAGTCAGCTAAACAACGAATCCAAGTTTTCTACTCTGCCGACTGCTTTATGTAAGCATTTTCAGAGACTTAATTGTTTAATTCATAGCCTTGAGTTCAGCAAGTTCTTTTAGCTGATGTTTCTGTGATAAGTGTGTGAAATGTGTATGTGTACACTTGTTTTTCTCTCCTCAGTGTTCCAGCCCTGGTCAAGTCTGAGTGTACTTGTTGCTGGATGTGTCATTGAGAAATATGAAAATCAAGTGTGTGAGATGCTTCCTAAGAAGGAGATTGTGTGGACAGGACATTGTGTGTTTAATGTTTCCCCACATCATAAATGCATCCATAAAGTTTTCACAAAGTACTGGGGTATCCCAGGATGGGAGAGTGTGTCTCAGATAGCCAAATGCATTCTGAGTTAGAACCCAGGAAATGTGCAAAGGTTTCTTGATTGTGTTGTGTGTAAACTGTGTGTAAACAATCTAATATCAGGACTGTATCTGTTGCTAGGCAAAGTGACAGTAAGTTAACTAGACCATTTCAATTGGTTCATAGAGACCTAGTTAGCCCCCATGTCCCAAGTAATGGTGGGGTGTGAGTCTCATGTTCCTTCTGGTTGATGATCATACCTGTTTGTGTTGTTGCTACTTGTTGAAGTCTAAAGCGAAGGTCTGTGCTCGCTTTGAAGTGTATGTAGCAATAGTAGGAAGACAATATGGTTATCTAGTAGGTCAGTTCCAGTCTGATTGTAGTGGAGAGTTCCTGAGCCATGTGTCCTAGAATTGGCTTTGTAGGAAAGTATTCTCCCAAAGACTTGCCAATGTTGGAATTCTAGCTGAGTGTTGGTGTTGTGAATACCATTAAAATAGCCTGATGTTAGTTGCTCAGGTGCCATCCCATGTCTGGGGAGAGGCTACCGTGATTGCAGTGTGTTTCTAACAGGTTGTAGAATTCAACTGTAAAAAGAAGTTCATTGTTTTTCTTTGGTATGGCAAGCGCCCTTCACTGAAGTACCTGCATGTCTGTGGAACATTTGCATGTGTTCACATCCCCAGGTCACAGCGAAGGAAGAACCAACCAAAAGCACAGTGCTTCAGGTTGTTGGTTGTTGGTTGTTGATTAAAATCCAAGGCTTATCGGTGTTTCATTAGGCCATGGTCAAATCCAAATCTCCAGAAGTGCTTTATTTTTAAGCAGCCTACTGGTTGGGAAAGGTTGTATGCTAAGGTTGCAGAAGTGTTGCTGCATTGCTAGTGTAAAACACCCACTGTCCATGGTTCAGTAGATGGGCAAACACCAGTTCAGGTTTCTTCTGTTCCCAAGTCTCCTAGTGTGTTAAAAGGGCCCCTCAGGTGAAGGAGTGGAAATTTCACCTGAGCAGGTACAGGGCCTGGAGAGGGAGTCAGGTAGTGGAAGGAAAGAAGACGGTGATGGGGAAAGCACAGTGGTCATTCCGCATGGGTCCTCTTATTCCACAAGGGTGTGAAGCCTGACAGATTTGTGATTTAGCAGACGACAGTGTGTCAAGTTACCTGAAAAAAACCAGTCTTTTCAAGACGTGTTGCTCCTGCCTTTTGAGAGGCAAGAAGAACATTGGAACACAGCTGAGGATAGTCTGTTTGAGTTTTGGTGAAGTGTTAAAAGTAACCAACCTGTCCTTTGTTTTAGTAAGCTGTAGGTTCCAGATGAGTGTTCAGAAAGACAGTTCTTCCTGATAATACTCTGCAATGTAAAGCCAGCTTTGTTGCCCAGGGATTTGTTTCACAAGAGGAGTTTGTGAACTGTGAATCTAATGTATGCACCCACAGCTAGGCCAGAATGTTGACGTGTGGTGCGTTTTCTGGTTGCGTAGCGTGGAAACAGGTGTCCATTTACATATTGTGATGTTGGCACAGCATATTTGAATATAGATCTCCCTGAAACAGTGTGTGTAAGGCAAGCATGTGGCTCTACATGTGTGACAATTCCCAGACAGTCCATTGACTTAACAGGGTGCTTTATGGATTTTAAAGCAGGCCAGTCATTGATAGCATGGTCTAGATGCTAACTGGGATGTGTAGAACAGTCACATGCTGTTTTCTGTGTGTACATAAGAAAGTGTAGGAGTTAGTACTTCTTACTTATGTAGTGGGTTTCTGCTTAGAAACTGAATCTTACCACCTTGTATAAGAATTTGTCAGTCAGCTGAGGCAGTCTTTCCAGCTGAGGGAGTAAGGCACAAATGCAAGCATTTATCTTGGTGTTGAAGTTACAAAAGCCCAGAACAGAGAATCCTATGGTTCTTGAGAGTGTCAGATGACAGAGTGTCACAGAGTGTCATTTGTGTAAAGGGAGGCTTATCCTTAATTTGTTGTATATCACTCTGCAGTAACACAGTGAATACACCCTAATGTAGTTTACCTAGTGTGCCCAGGTAAACATACCAAGCCTGCGAAATGGTGTAGCCATCTCTGTGAGGCCTGGAAAGGGGTGAAAAAGTCCTACGTTTTTTCTTAAAATCAAAACAGACCCTTTGCTTCAAAACAGAGAGCAGCTAGCAAGTTTGGAATTTCTGCTTATCTATGCTAGCTGCATATTTGCAAAGGAGGGGACAGAACGTGGGCGTTCTTGCTGTCTTCTCTGTACTGTTTCTGTTCCTGCATAATTTGTATTTGATGTATTTGTATGTATCTGAATAAAACATTGCATGAAGTGTATATTGTGCATTACATATGTGTAACAAGTGTTTTTAAATCATTTCTAGTTTCTGGATGACTATTGGTTGTAAAAACTGTAACTTGTATAGTGTGATTATTACATGTACTAACCATTTTTGTTTCTGTTTCTGTAAAAATGTATTTTACAGCTTTGACAATCCCATTGCCAGTATGTACTGAAAACATTTGGGAGGGGTGTCAGATTTCCCGTATGAAATTGGCAAATATTTTCTGTACAAAGCAAAAGTGTTTTGGCCCATTGCATCTTTTAGTATCCCAGCTGAGCTATTTAAAATCCTAAAAGATGATGCTGTTAAAGTGCTGCACTCAATATGCCAACAAATTTGGAAAACTCAACAGTGGCCACAGGATTGGAAAAGGTCAGTTTACGTTCCAATTCCAAAGAAGGGCAATGCCAAAGAATGTTCAAACTACCGTACAATTGCGCTCATTTCACATGCTAGCAAGGTTATGCTCAAAATCCTACAAGCTAGGCTTCAGCAGTATGTGAACCGAGAACTACCAGAAGTGCAAGCTGGGTTTCAAAGAGGCAGAGGAACTAGAGATCAGATTGCCAACATTCGCTGGATCATGGAAAAAGCAAGAGAGTTCCAGAAAAACATCTACTTCTGCTTCATTGACTACACTAAAGCCTTTGATTGTGTGGATCACAACAAACTGTGGCAAAGTCTTAAAGAGACAGGAGTACCAGACCACCTTACCTGTCTCCCGAGAAACCTGTATGTGGGTCAAGAAGCAACAGTTAGAACTGGACATGGAACAAACAACTGATTCAAAATTGGGAAAGGAGTACGACAAGGCTGTATATTATCACCCTGCTTATTTAACTTATATGCAGAGTACATCATGAGAAATATCAACAACCTCAGATATGCAGACGATACCACCCTAATGGCAGAAAGCGAAGAGGAACTAAAGAGCCTCTTGATGAGGGTGAAAGAGGAGAGTGCAAAAGCTGGCTTGAAACTCAACATTAAAAAAACTCAGATAATGGCATCTGGTCCCATCACTTCCTGGCAAATAGAAGGGGAAGAAATGGAAGCAGTGACAGATTTTATTTTCTTGGGCTCCAAGATCACCGCAGACGGTGACTGCAGCCATAAAATTAAAAGACGCTTGCTCCTTGGGAGAAAAGCTATGGCAAACCTAGACAGCATATTAAAAAGCAGAGACATCACCTTGCCGACAAAGGTCCGTATAGTTAAAGCTATAGTTTTTCCAGTAGTAATGTATGGCTGTGAGAGTTGGACCATAAGGAAGGCTGAGCGCCGAAGAATTGATGCTTTCGAGCTGTGGTGCTGGAGAAGACTCTTGAGAGTCCCTTGGACTGCAAGGAGGTCAAATCAGTCAATCCTAAAGGAAATCAACTCTGACTGCTCATTGGAAGGACAGATACTGAAGCTGAAGCTCAAATACTTTGGCCACCTAATGCGAAGAGAGGACTCACTGGAAAAGACCCTGATGCTGGGAAAGACTGAAGGCAAAAGGAGAAGGGGACAGCAGAGGATGAGATGGTTAGATAGCATCACCGATGTAATGAACATGAATTTGAGTAAACTCCGGGTGACAGTGGAGGACAGGAAGGCCTGGCGTGCTATGGTCCATGAGGTCACGAAGAGTCGGACACGACTAAACGACTGAACAACAACAACAATATGAATTGGTAAGGAATTTGGTTAAATTGGTCTTATTAGGATTTATTGTACCTGCAGGCTGCCAGGGGAAGAAAATGAACATCATGCAGTTTGGAACAGAGGATGCTGCAAGAGACAAGATGGGTTGTTCTAAAGCAGAGCTTTCCAAACTTTTCCTGTTGGTGACACACACTAATGGCGACGGCAGCACAGCGGTGAGTGTGGTGGCGGTGGGGCAGCGTGTGTGGCGGTGGCAGCAGTGTGCAGGTGTGTTGCGCAAAACCTGGAAGCGCTGATGGGTTGCCGCCATGGCAGTGCACCATCAGCGCTTCCGGGTTTTCACGCGACACACCTGCACACTGCAGGCGACACAGTACTGTGTCGCGACACACAGTTTGGAAAGCTATGTTCTAAAGAGACAGAGGCAAAAGATATCTCCTTTAACCATATGCTAGCCCAGGAAGGCTTCCCCATCAAATTGCAGTGCACTGCTGTTACTAAATGATTCATTTAAAAGCCATTCAGGCATTTGGATTGACAATTTTTTTCACCAGAAAGAATAGCAGGAAGAATGAAACTCGTACTTAACAGACCAAACCCTATGTACCAGTCTTCCCCAATCTATTCCCCCCTCACAGATGCATTAGACTCCAATTCCCTTTCTACCCCAACCATCATGGTTGCTGTAGAAGTCCAACACAACTGGAGAATCCCAGATTGAGGACAATTGCTCTTTGTCATAATTTCTTCTGTTCTTTTTGGACTACAAAAAGAAGAGCAGGTGGCAACTCTGGCTAAGAAGGCCTTTGCACAGCTTCATCTTGTTAGTTGAGCCCCTTCCTAGATCGGGAGGCCCTTCAGACAGTCCCTCATGCCCTAGTCATCTTGCAACTTGACTATTGCAATGGGGCTGCCCTTGAAGACCAGTTAGAAGCTTCAAATGGTCCAGAGTGCAACAGTACAGGCAGTGATGGGCATCCCTCAGTGTGCCCATGTGACACCTCTGCTTTGTGAGCTGTACTAGTTGCTAATATTCTTCTAAGTGAGATTCAAGATGCTGATTATCATCAATAAAACCTTACATTGCATAGGGCCAGGATTTTTAAAGACTGCCTATTTTCCATGGTTTCTGCCCAGCTAGTATGAGCTGGCAGAATTGGTGCATTCTGGGTTCCTTCAATTAACCAATGCCATCTATCTGGACCCAGGAAGTGTTGCTGTGTGTGTTTTCTTGCATATGCAGAGTTTCAGAAAGTGCTTGGCATTAGGGACCAATAAATGACGCCAGTCATTGTAGCCAATCAGTTGCAGTTGTATTAGTTACTCATACAAACAGATAATATTTACAGTTCTTTTCTAGGTCCCTGGAAGTGTTACAAATCCACACACCAGAAAAGATAAGAAGTAGTAGGAAGCAAGCAGGAGTAGAAGCAAGCAGGTGTAGAAAGCAGAAGCGGGGTGGGTCAGGAGCAGGCAGGTTCTTTTATACTCTTCACCTGGATCACGTGCTGCCTGACCTTTTAACTAACAAGGCTTGTGACTTACATCTTAAAGAATAATATACCAACAGGAAGCATGCATTCTCTGTTGTGGCACTTGCCCTCTAGAATAAGATCCTTCCTAAGATCTGTGTGGATCCCATCCTGATGGTGTCTTGGAAGGCCTTGAAGACCTGGCTGTTCTTCCAGGCCTTGGGTTGGAGGAGGTAGGAAGAGGCCCTCTTGTTGGATGGGTCTTTGTAAAATGTTAGATATTTAGTGAGATGCCATTTTGTATTGCATGGTATTTTTATTTTGTTTTCTGTTTGGTATCACAAGCCACCCAGAATCATTTGGAGTCAGGCAGTGCCTAAATCTAAATAAAAAAATAATTATTCCTGCTAGATTGCTAGCTGGGATTGGCTTTAGAGTATACATGATGATAAAAAAAAAATCCAAGATGGCGACCGGGAGCAGTCGCTAATTGCTGCTCCGGGAAAAGAGGATCCTGGTCTCCTAGAACCCCGGTTTTCCATCCTCTCCCTCCTCCTGCTTCGTTGGTTTGGGTTTTGGGGAGAGATTTCTGTGGGTGCCTCGGCTTTTTTGTGAACTTGTAGCCGAGTGGAGACGGCCGGACCCTCTGGAAAGAACGGCGGAGTAGCGGCGGAGTAGCGGAGTGCAGTAGTGATTGGTGTGGCATTCCGCGGACCTAGGTGGACCCCCTGCAATCTATGGTGTCTCCCCAGTGAGTCCCTATTACCTTGGAGTCTGCTGGCCTCCCCGGAGGAGTGGAGTGGGAGAGAGTGGGAGAGAGTGGTCGGCGGCGGAGCGTCGTGGCGCCGAGGTTTTGACGACGAAGGCGGAGTGTGGTGGTGGTGGACTCCGTTTGGTCGACGACGGTGGTCTCCATGTTTTTTGGTGGTGCTGACGATGTGGTCTGTGGAGACCTCCCAGCGAATCCCTGTCATCTCAGAGTCGGCTGGCCCCCTGGTGTGATCAATGGCAGAACAGCGTGGTGCCGAAGTTTGAGAGACAAGGGCGGAGTGCGACAGACCTGAGTAACAGCAGTGGACTCAGTGGGTTTTTTTTACTATAATATGGACCCTATTACATCTTGGCAGACCCTAGTGGGCCCTTTGTGACTTCTGGTGAGCCCGAATGTGGGCAAGTCTGAGGACTCTGGCTTCCTCCTGGTGGTCATGAGAGACCTAAATACCCTTATAGGGGAAGTTTACGACGGACCTTGGAGTGGAGCTATAGATTTTGGGGGACTATAGACACTGGTGGGTCTACGGGCCTTTGTAAGATCAGCTCTGGAAGTGATGAGCTCTGATACTAGGGGTGGAACTCGTTGGCGCGATAGCCCCAATGTTTTTAACATCTTTAAACATCTTTAAACCCCACTTTAGAACAGCCTTAATAGGATAATGAAGAAGGAGCTGTGGAATGGAGGATTGACTACCATTTCCCCCACACATTGGAGGTGGCAGAGTTTTGGGGTCCCCTTGGGGTGAGAGTGGTATTCCTCCTGGGTGTGAGAGACCTGGAGGGGACCAGAGTTGGGTGATAGAACGTAAGAGTGCTCGCCCCTGAGTGAGAGACAGGTGGTGAGCAGGAGTGGATGGTGCCCCCTTTGACCAGTGAGAGAGGCTGAGAGTGGGCACAGTGAGTGTGGAGTGAGTGTTTAGGGGGTGGTTGGGTTCTACCAGTGCCGAGAGCAACCCTGGTGTACTGGTGGCCCTACCACCTCCTAAGTTTGATTGGGTACGGGAGGATGTTTGCATGGGAGAGGGGACCCCTGTTCCAATCTAGGGTTTTCGGAGGTCTGGTGGTGGAGGCAACTGGGCCTGAAAACTCTAGGGGCTATGGGGTGGGTTGTCCTATTGAGGTGGTGATGGGTCGGGGATGTTATGGCGGGAACCGGAGGGCAGGCCATCGTTGGGGAAGACGCCCCCGGTGTTTGTTACTGGTGGTGTGTTCCGGCCCTCCAGGTTCAAACCTAGGCCCTGGTCTGCAGACCCTCGAGTGCCCTGGTTTCCGGCTGCTGCTGCTTAACGCCAGGCCGGTTAATAACAAGGGCCCCCTCATATGTGATCTGATCACGGAGGAGGGGGCCGACCTGGCGTGTATTACCGAGACCTGGCTGGGCCCTGGAGGAGGGGTTGCACTCTCGGAAATCTGCCCGGCCGGATTTCAGGTATGGCACCAGCCGAGACATCAGGGTAGGGGAGGAGGGGTGGCAGTTGTCATCCGAGAATCTATGGTGGCCTTCAGGGGCGCTGCTCCACAAGTGGCCGGTTGTGAGACCCTGTTTCTCAAGTTGGGTTCCCAAGACCAGTTGGGAGTGTTGCTACTGTACCAACCTCCCTGCTGCGTAGCAACCTCCCTGCCCGAGCTGCTAGAGGCCATTTCGGGGCTGGCGGTGGAATTCCCCAGACTTATGGTTCTGGGGGATTTCAATCTGCCATCTCTGGGACGTGCCTCGGAGGCAGCTCAGGAGTTCATGGCTACCATGGCAGCCATGGGCCTGGTCCAGATTATTCGGGACCCGACTTGAGACAGTGGCCTCACCCCAGACTTGGTTTTCTTGTCGGAGCAGTGGCAAGATGATCTGGGGGGAGAGTTACATCTTTCTCCTTTGTCATGGTCAGATCATGCCCTGGTGGCCCTGAGATTCTCATATGCTGCCCCACTCCGCAGGGAGGTTGGACCCATTCGATTGGTCCGCCCCCGGCGACTAATGGACCCGATTGGGTTTCAGAGGGAGCTGGGGGTTATTCCCGAGGATTTGCTGCACGGTCCAGCGGAGGTCCTGGCCGTAGCCTGGAATAAGGAAGTGGCCGGGGCCTTGGACAGGATCGTGCCTCTTGGCCCATCCAACCCGATATTCCCCGTGGTTCACGGAGGGATTAAGGGTTCTGAAGAGGGTTAAGAGACGTCTAGAGCGCCGCTGGAGAAAAACAAAGACCGAATCCGACCGAACACAAGGTAGAGCCGCAGTTAAGGCCTACCTTGTGGCGGTAAGAGTGGCAAAACATCAACATTTCTCCGTTCTTATTGCATCCGCAGAATGCTGCCCGACGGCCCTGTTCGGGATTACTCGATCTCTCCTAGGTAAGGTGGGCCCAGTGACCCACCTTCAGGGCCGTGCGGAGGAATTTTCAGAGCATCTGATGGATAAAATCGCTCGGATTCGCTCTAAGCTGGACTCCAGGCGTGATGCATGGTCTGGGGAGATGCCGAGGGAATGTCTTTGCCCGGTTATCTGGGAACGGTTTGATCCTGTTGGGCCTGAGGAAGTGGACAGGATCCTCCGGACTGTAAGAGCCACCACGTGCCATCTTGACCCATGCCCCTCCTGGCTTGTGAAAGCAGCCAGGGAGGTGACATGTGGCTGGGTCCATGCGATGGTTGTTATGTCCCTGGGAGAGGGAGTGTTTCTGGCTGCATTTAAGGAGGCGCTGGTGCACCCCCTCCTCAAGAAGCCATCGCTGGACCCTACAGTGTTGGACAACTTTCGTCCCATCTCCCACCTCCCCTTTTTGGGGAAGGTGGTTGAGAAAGTGGTGGCATTACAGCTCCAGAGAATTCTGGATGATACGGATTATCTAGACCCCTTCCAGTCAGGGTTCAGGCCGGGATATGGGGTGGAAACTGCATTGGTCGCACTTACAGATGATCTCTGGCAGGAGCGGGATGGAGGCAGTGCATCCATCCTGGCTCTTCTTGACCTCTCAGTGGCTTTCGATACCATTGACCATGGTATCCTTTTGGGGCGGCTCGGAGAGTTGGGGGTGGGTGGCGTAGTTTTGCGCTGGTTCGCCTCCTTCCTCCGGGATCGGTCCCAATCAGTGGTAATAGGATATGAGAGGTCCGACCCTCGGCCCCTACTTTCTGGGGTGCCGCAGGGCTTGGTTCTCTCCCCTCTCCTGTTTAATATCTACATGAAACCACTGGGTGAGATCATCCACCAACACGGGATGAGGTATCATCAATATGCTGATGATACTCAATTGTATATCTCCATCCCGGGCAAGTTAAGTGATGCAGTGGCTGCCCTCTCTCAGTGTCTGAAGGCTGTGGGGGTCTGGATGGGGAACAACAGGCTTCAGCTGAACCCTGGTAAGACAGAGTGGCTGTGGATTGATGGCGCCTTGGGATCCAGAGAGTTGTCATCTTTAGATCTGGATGGGGTGGCACTACCCCATTCGGACTCGGTGCGGAACCTGGGGGTCCTTCTGGACTCACGGCTCCTGCTTGAAGAGCAGGTGGCAGTTGTGGCCAGAAGGGCGTTTATGCAACTTCGAGTTGTACGCCAGCTACGCCCTTTCCTGGACCGAGATGCCCTCCGTACAGTCACTCATGCCCTGGTCATCTCTCACATAGACTATTGCAATGCGCTCTACATGGGGCTACCCTTGAAGAATATCCGGAAGCTTCAGCTGGTCCAGAATGCAGCTGCGCGCACAGTTATGGGTGCCTCAAGATCGGCACATGTGACACCTCTGCTGCGTGAGCTGCACTGGTTACCAGTTTGCTTCCGGGTGCAATTCAAGGTGTTGGTGGTTACCTTTAAAGCCCTACATGGCATGGAACCAGGTTACCTAAGGAACCGCCTCATCCCCAGAACGTCGACCCGCCCCACCCGGTTATCCAGAGAGGGCTTGCTACGGATCCCATCTATAAAAGAATTCCATCTGATGGGGTCCAGGAGGCGAGCCTTCTCGGCAGTGGCACCCGCCCTTTGGAACATTCTCCCCCTGGAGGTGAGGCAGGCCCCCACACTCCTGACCTTCCGAAAGCAATTGAAGACCTGGCTCTGCCACCTCGCCTGGGATGGGGGGGGGTAATAGCTCCTCTTGGAGGTGGGTGGCACCATAGAGTTCCTTTAAACAATAACATAACCTCTTGGATTTTATATATTTATATATTTATATTTAATTAAATTGGAATGATGTATTGTATTTTATATGCTTTTAATTAATCAATTTTGTTGTAAACCGCCCAGAGTCCCCTTGTGGGGGGAGATGGGCGGTGATATAAATTAAACAATAAATAAATAAATAAATAAATAAATAAATAAATACATACATACATATCTCCAATTTTGAAACAAATTAATTAGTTGCTGTTTTTTTCCCCTCAGTACAACTTGTTGCTAATCTTTAAAATCCTATATAATTGGAGACATTGGTATCTGAAGGGGCATCTTCTGACCATGCCCTGAAGTCATCACTGGAGGCCTATGTCCATACGCCTCCACCTTTGGAGACCAGATGGATAACAACCAGGAAGAGGGCTTTTAAATATTACCTGATCAGTTCTAATGTATTGGTGAAAAGTTATTATTTCTCTGTAGTTTAAACTTACCTGTTTTATTTTTATGATTTGTTTCTATTTTATTGTAAGCAACCATGACAGCTAAACTGCTAAGCAAAGTATGCATTAATGAGGCACGCAGAGAAATCTGAACCTCTTCCATAGTTAGTAATTCTAAACTCTGCCATGTGCTGGCCATTTTTAATTTTTTTTTTGTTTTTGTTTTAAATCCATCTTCTATTTCTTGAACTGGCCTAAATTTCTGGGGTGTTTGGTGTCACAGTAGAAGAACATTGTGATTTATTCCATGTATTGTTTTCAGACAATAAAAGAATCATCTTGAAAAATGCCATAGCATCTGACGAGGCAGGAGAGAAGATCTGATATTAAGTTCCCTCAGTTTCTCTGTATTGGGGCTGATAAAAATTGGAGTGCAGTAATATCCAAAGGGCCACTAGATCTCTGCCCTTACCATAAGTCAGATTATTTTGTTCATTTCCATAAATGAAATAACTTTAACCACTGACTAATCACAGCTTCATCTTTTTTGTTTGTTTGTTTGTTATTGTTCTTGACACAGGACTATAATAAGTTATCCCTTAGATTTTAATACTTCCATTAGATACACCATTTATATGTAATACAATAAGAATTTCTAGCCTTCTTCAAATGCTTCCTATAAATTTGCTTCATTCTTTATTATTCCTTCAAGATACACAATTCATTTTTATTTCTCTGAGTCATCCAATTAATTGGCATGAGATTCAAATATACTGTCAGTTTAGTCTTTCCAGGGGATGCTATGGTTAGAAACTGAATGAGCCTGAAGCTGAATTATATAATGATATTTCTATTTTTAGATCTCCATTATATCTAGAGAGCTGTGTCTTGTCATCTAATTTGTTAACAATAACCCAACAAAAATAGGATTATTGATTCAATTGTGCTACCCTTTCAGTTCTGGAAGAATCAACAAGATTTGAAATTTTAGTTTACCTGTACTTCTTTATGTTGAGGCCATTTGTGAGGGGTGTGTTTTTGTGAGGGTATACACACAAACACCTGCACATAGAACACACACAGAGACACACACATTCTATTAACCTGTGCCAGGTTTTGGTATTAGGTACATTTAATTGAGAACATTTATTGAACTAAGTGGATCTTGCTCTTCAACAAATATATTTGAGTCCACTTATAGGGTGCTTTTAGGAACAGAAAGGGGGTTTTCTTCTTAACTGGATTTTATATTATATTTATGTTTTTTATTATATTGTAGTTAATATTTATAATGTTTATGTTATTTAAGGCTTTTATCATTATTGTAAACTGCCCATAGTCCCTCGTTTGGGGGGAGATGGGCGGTGGCAAAATTTAATAATAAATAAAACAAACAAACAAACAAACAAATAAATAAAAAAAATTTCTGTTTATATGCCTACTTAAATCAAGTTTATTGAGCTCCAGTTGAGATAAGGCTGGGTAGATACATTTTCTTGTATAAAGATCTCTGCTTGAGAGCAACTCATTTCTGAAAACAATGTCTATTGCTCAAGCAACCGGCTACTTTTATGAGCCCTGACTGTGTAACCTACTCACTGGTATACCAATTCTTTGCTGTTTGCTCTCTGATTTTCATTCTCTTATTTTTCATTCTGGAACCAGGATCATATTGTATGGAATTCTGAACTACTGCCCAACTATTTATTTATTTATTTATTTATTTAATTTTTATCCCGCCTTTATTATTTTTTATAAATAACTCAAGGCGGTAAACATACCTAATACTCCTTCCTCCTCCTATTTTCCCCACAACAACAACCCTGTGAGGTGAGTTGGGCTGAGAGAGAGTGACTGGCCCAAGGTCACCCAGCCGGCTTTCATGCCTCAGGTGGGACTAGAACTCTCAATCTCCTGGTTTCTTGCCCATTGCCTTAACCACTAGACCAAACTGGCTAAACTATACATCTTTCTGATTGTAAATAACCCTTTTGAAATTAGATTTCAGGATGTGGAATTACAGTATATTGTAGCAGCTCACTACCCCAATCGCTAATCCAAGGATGGGATTATGATGAGATGCACCATATCTCCATTTAAAATACAGTAAATCCATATTCTTTTCACCCTCTTTTGGTAATATTCAAGTCGTGATGCATAATATGAGTCAAACCATCACCAAAATTAAAGGAATAACCAATTGAGCAAATTCTGCTGTTCACATAGAGACAAGCCAGGTTAAAGAATCAGTTGTTGATATTTTTAGGAAATGAGAAGAAAAACAGAATTAGAACAATATTTGGGAATTCAACTACAACTTTAGTTGTAGTTTGGGGGAAAAAAAGATATGGAAGTATATTCCAAACTGAATTCATCTTGGTTGGTAAGATATTCTACTATTAAGATAAATATTCTCCATAATGTTGATTTTTGTTTATTGCTATGCATTTATGAATTAATTATATAGAATTTATAATTCAAATCAAATATTTATTATGGCCTTTGGACCAGAAAGCACAACAATAAAATACATAGACTTGTAATTATTAATAATACTAAAAATATATACCAGAAGTCATCTTAGACAACATATCTGGGATATTGTTTTTCAGACCAGTTTAAGCCTAGTATCCAACCCTACAGTTTATGTAGGGTTCTTCCAAATGGTCATGTGCCATCATCTTATCTCTCTTCGATTCTGATTCTGAAATTTCATCAGGTTTTTACCTTGGCCAGATTGGATGCACTACCTTCTGCGGTTCTGTGAGGCTGGTATAAAAACATCCCTTTTCAGCAGTGCTTATGTCCATGTGGAGATGGCTCTGTGGAATCCCTAAGCCATATGCTCCTTTGTCGCTCTCTCTATGGGGAATAAAGGAAGATATATATACAGTATATGTATGTATGTGTGTATGTATGTATCCCATTTTAAGAACTACTTTGGTAGAGAGCACAATGTCACTGCTTCTATCTGACAAGGACCCTGACATATCTTTCCAGGTTGCCCAATTTCGTGCTATCATTTGTTGTATCCATCCTACCTACGGTTGACGTTTAGCACAAATTTTGGTGATTGCCACTGCTATTTGTACTACAGTAACTATAATAATGTATTTTATGTAATGTTATTGCAATTTTTAAAAGAATTTATAATTAATTCAGTGGAGGAATGCACTGCCATCATTTTTTGAAAGAAAGAAACCATATATGATTAAAGTAAATTTCAGTACAGTTTATACTCCTTTTAGGCATTGCTCAGTTGCTATGGATAAAACTATGGTCCATGGAAGATAAATGCCATAGGGAATACTTGCTGGAATAGGAATTAATTATTGGATTTTTGATCCCACTGATCCTACCATTGAGCAGAGTCAAGTGGCCATTTCAACTAATCTAGTTTTCATAAAAGGGCAGCAACATGTATATTTTATTCTTATTGTATTTTCACCACTAGTAGAGGAAGGAAGGCTTGTGGAAATTTCTGCCTAAGATGCCAGTATATCATTGTTGACCTTATACTGTATTTGGTTGAGACAAAGGAGGTTTGCTGCTTTGCCTCAAGTAGCCAAATATTTTGATATGGTTCTAATTTCTGTATATATTTCTGAAGTACTGAGAAAAAATAAGATAAAAATGAACATTTCAGATTTAAAACATGATACTTTAGATATTTATAGGATTACACTCTAAAAAAGAAAGCTAAGCTGTTTTGGGAATGGAATTAAGACTAAGTAGTGGAGAAAGTTTGAAAGAATATTTTTGAAATAAGTAAACATTTTCCAGAGTGTACTGCATTGAAAGAAGCTCAACATAAAATTCTATTTTTCTAGTATTTGACTCTGGAAAATTTAATAGAATATTTCAGTGGATGTATTCAAGTGGAAGGTAAAAACATCTGTCTGGAATGCTTTAATTTGGCTTCCTGTTCTAAGCAGAAGGTTGTAGTTAATGATTTAATGGCCCCTTCCAACTTTATGATTGCACGGTTCTATTAGTATAGTCTAAAATTATGTGCAATATGAAATATTTGTTTTGAATGCTGCAAAAATAATTTTGCCAAGTTCCTAGAGCAGCAACAGTCAGGTTGATAATACCTACAAGAAACTGGCAAACAAAAACAAAAAAAGTTCTGTTTTTATAAGAATTTTATTAAGCTTCAAGCAAAGATAAAAGCTACAGGAAAACAAAAAACTACAAAGGAAAAAAGAGAAAAAACTAAAAAAGTGTAGGAACACAAGAGAAAAATTTTCAAAATTAGGAATTTTTAGGCAGTTGGGCTGTTTGATTTTTTTAAAGAAAAAAGCTTTGTGTGCATTATGGGGATATGTAAATGCTCTGATTTATTTTGAAGTGGGATAAGGGTTTAAGAATATTTATCTGGATTGCTTTTAGGGTTTGGCTGATTTCATTTATCTTTTAACGATTTGGATTAAGATTATTAAGGTGTAAAAAATAACAAATGTCTATCTGGATGGTTTTGGGTTTAATATGATTAAGATTATTAAAATTGTTGTATTACCAAGTACAATCGCAGACAATTTATATGTTTTTTAGTTTGATCTTTATTATAGTAGACAGGAATGTATAGAATAGTAGTAGGAAGGAAATAATTAGATAACTGTTATCTTTGGGGGGGAAGTTGATTAGGAGGTTTATATATATATCTATTTTTGTTTAATATAAGGGGAGGGAGTAACTATATTTAGTGATTTTTATAATGTGCCAATGGAATGATTTATAGGAATAATGTGATTTTGGTTTAATCTAGAGTATGGGATTGATTATGGAAAATTTTTGTATATCTTTGCTGTTAAAAGTTGGAAGTCCACTCTTTTTGTAATTCTGAAAAATTTTCTCTTGTGTTTCTACAAAAAAAAAAGTTCTGACCTTATTTCTTCTTAAGAGGTTTTATTTTAGAGCTGTCCATAATTAGTATTAATCCCCCATATAAATTAAAATGCCATAATAAAAGTAGCCAATTATAGAAATTAGCAATAAATTGATTGCCAACGAAGAATATTTATGAAGTTCATGAGAATATGTATTATGCATTCCACATATTTCTGTGCCACGTTTGGCAATTTTATTCCAGTTATACAATTCTCCTGCATTATAAACAAGCTCTGATAGCGTAGTGGGAATAGGGAATGGCCTTGAAAAGCAGGAGGAAGAGCCGCTACCAAGGCAACAGTCAGATAGGAGGGTCTTGATAAAGCATCTCATAACTTGATAAAGCATCTCATACAAGCCCCTAGTTCACATGAAGATAAAGGGAGGGAGGGGGATACATATTTAGACTTGCAAGATTCTGTTACTATAGCTGTTACAATAAAAGTATTCCTGACCTATATGGCATTGGTTTCGTAGACTGGTTTACCTTGTAAGGCTGACAGATAGGAACATTACTATCAGCAACAGTCAGTAG
Source organism: Charina bottae (assembly GCA_023362775.1). Taxonomy (NCBI): domain Eukaryota; kingdom Metazoa; phylum Chordata; class Lepidosauria; order Squamata; family Charinaidae; genus Charina; species Charina bottae. The sequence continues at coordinate 55,955,844 of JALMGJ010000004.1, forward strand.
ACCTGAGTTACTATATAAATCACATCTTGAGTGTGATCCAAATAATACTTATACAGTGTGAAAACTGCTTTCATCTTTGCTTCAGTTCAAAAACTAATTCCAATAGAGAGAAGACATTATTTAAATCATATAAGACTGTTCTTAAGTCATGTACGGAATATGTCAGCTGCACTCATCTATAATCTTATTTGAAGGACCACCTCTTTCTGGTTACATCTACCCATCCCATCAGGTCTGGCAGAAGGGCACGTTACAGGTCCATCCACAATGTCATCTGACAGGACCCAGGAGGAGAGCCTTTTCTGCCATGATATTCATCCTTTGGAACATCATCCCCCCCCCCAAGGTTAGATTGGCCCTGACTCTATTGGCCTTCTGGAAGTCTCAAAAGACATGGCTTTGCCATCATGCCTGGGGATCCGGGGGTAGTATGGAGCCCGCGAAATGGTTATGCTGTTTGTAAAAGGGATTATACTCTCTTGCAGATTATTTTTTATTATTTTTAAATGTTTTAATGTGATTTAATGGTTTTTGTTGTTATTATTTTGGTTATTTATTTGTATTTTTTTGTGTCTTTACTGTGTGAGCTGCCCAGAGTTATGTATGTGAGATAGATGGCTACACAAATTAAACAACTAAATAAATTAATATCTACCTAGTGGCAGTGAGCTATGAAAAATGGAGGTGAAATAAATGTGGGCTAAATCCAGATGCTCTATGGCTTATGGGTCTTGGTGCAATGAATAGGTGTACCGGAGTCCTTGAAAATGTTTGTGTGGGATACACAGAATTAAAGAACAGTGTGAAATTACAATGTGTTAAAAACAGAATGCTACACTTATTTAGAAATCGCTCATGAGATTAAATAAATGTAATGAATGTATTAAGGTTTGTTTTGTCTTTGTTACAAATTCCAGGAGTGCTGACATGTGTTTGTACTCAGGCATGAAAAAATAGAAACTGTTATTTCTTTTTTCTTTTTAAAAGGAAGTTTTCAGAAACATAGTTAATGAATGGCAATATTACAAACTGTCACCAAGGAAGTGCTTTTAATGATAGGCAGAACTACAGCTTTTGGATTTTGAATGGGTTTCTCACAGGATTAATGTCAAAATGCAGACCTCTGACAAGAGGTTTCTCGGGTACAGTCTCCATAATTGGGATGTGAATATTCTCTTCTTAGGGGCTGGTAGTATCTTTCTTCCTTCCTTCCTTCCTTCCTTCCTTCCTTCCTTCCTTCCTTCCTTCCTTCCTTCCTTCCTTCCTTCCTTCCCTCCCTCCCTCCCTCCCTCCCTCCCTCCCTCCCTCCCTCCCTCCCAAAAGGAGCCTGACTACCATTATCTCAGCATCATGTTTAGGCTACAGCAGAGTAAAAACAGTTTAAAGTGCTTTTTACAAAAGGACTCTTCCTGTGGTGAATATTGATAACAGAAAGGATAGCTGAACGTGGGTGGGCTTTGCATTTTCTATATAAGTGTCTATTGGGAAGAGTTTAGGACGTAATAAATGTACAAGGATGTCAGTCATCAGCCCAGTTTTGACAGCCATTAAAACTTCTTTCTATCAGCCACTACAGTTCATCTTCTGATCTATTGCCTTGAGACAGAAATAGCAATACAGTGGCCTTTCCTAACCTGACACCTTCCAAATGTGTTATACGATGGCTCCTTTCATTCCAAGTCTGCATAATGTGATGATGGGAGTTGGTCTAACACAAGGGTCGGAATTGGCGGCTCGCGAGCCAGATCTGGCTCTTTGGCCTCCTGACGCTGGCTCTTTTTCCATCTTTGCCGACCGACATCAGAAAGCCGGTCTCCGGAAGCGGCGCGAACCCTGGAGAAGACGCTGAGACAGAGACGCTGATTGGTGGAGGCTCAGAAGGAAGGGCGCCCCCACCAATCAGCGTCCCTGTTTCTTCTCCAGGAGAAGAACCCTGGAGAAGAAACGGAGACGCTGATTGGTGGCAGCGCCCTTCCTTCTGAGCCTCCACCAATCAGCGTCCCTGTTTCTTCTACAGGAGAAGAACCCTGGAGAAGAAACGGAGATGCTGATTGGTGGCAGCGCCCTTCCTTCTGAGCCTCCACCAATCAGCGTCCCTGTTTCTTCTACAGGAGAAGAACCCTGGAGAAGAAACGGAGATGCTGATTGGTGGCAGCGCCCTTCCTTCTGAGCCTCCACCAATCAGCGCGCGCCAAAGCGCCCCCTTCCACGCGATTGGCTCCCGCCCGCAAACCCCGCCCCCTGGCTCTCGAGCACTTCAAAATGTGCACGAGCATACCAAAATGGCTCTCGGCTCAAAAAGTTTGCCGACCCTTGGTCTAACAAATTGGAGGCATCCAGTTGGGTAAGTCTGAGTATCTCTTTAAAATGCAGCACCCTGTAAAGATATTTTTTTAATAAATATGTTTGGCCTAGTAGAAAGCAAGTGATGAATGGATTCTCTGTGGGACTGCATTGTCATCTTTATTATTATTTCATACCATTGATATGCATGGTGTTTCACAAGGTTGTGAGACAGCAGATCTTACTCCGAGGGCTTATGTTATAATTTAACTTATAATGTGGCACACTGGAGACAACAGAACTGGAGCAGAAAACTGGAGGCTGGCAAGAAGATGTATTATGAGTCTATGTAAGTTTAATTCCAAAACTTGAAACTAGGGCTGAAAATTTCACAGGCAAAATGAGCTTTGAATGCTTTTTCCTTTATATGATCCTGAAACAAATAAACAATTTTGGAGGAGGAATTGACCTGGCATCTCTCAGATTAATGACAGAAGGTCTTTAGGGCAGGATCACATTCAACAGATTGAGGGCCAATGCTTTTTACAAATTGAGGAATATGAATTTCCCTCTAAAGAAAGGAGATGTACAACCATTCAGCTCAGGGCCAACATAAGGTAAAGGTTCCCACCACACATTCCTGCAGTCGTGTCCGACTCTAGGGGCCAGTGCTCATCTCCGTTTGTTAGCCGAAGAGCCAGCATTGTCCGAAGATGCTTCCACGGTCATGTGGCCTCATGACGCGCACATAACGCTGTTACCTACCCACCGAAGTGGTACCTATTTATCTACTTGCATTTGCATACTTTCAAATTGCTAGGTTGGCAAGAGCTGGGGCGAGTGCGGGAGCTCACTCCGTCACGCGGGGCTAGGGATTTGAACCTCCAAACTTGCGACCTTCTGATCATAACCCAACAGTATTAAAACAAAAAGTGCAGCAAGGGGAAAGGACAGAATTTACTAAAGGAACTAGTGATCTTTGGACAGCTGAGGATGGTGAACTTGGAAGAAGCTAGCCTTTCCAACTAGAACCAATCATGGTATGTTATTCATAACTAAGGCAAAAATTATACCACTTTCATAAATAATGTCAGACTTCATATAAGCATGGCTTGATTCACTACTCTTCAAATATTCATAATCCCTCCCCCCGCCAATATGCTTACACATTCAGTAGCTAGGAGAGAGAGACTGTGTGGAATAGTGGTTGAGGTGTTGGGCTGTGAGTGTGGAGACCCAGGTTGTAGTTCATCCTCAGCCACAGAAGCTCACCAGGTGATTTGGGGCCAATAACACTCTCAGTCCAACCTACCTCATAGGTTTGTTGTCATGGGGAGAAATAGGAGGAGGGAAAGCTGTGTACGTCACCTTGACTTTCTGAATAAAGGAGGGATAGAAAACTGATAAAGAATAACAGCAGAGCTTTTAGGACTCTGTGTGGTTTGATAAAAGCTTTATTGCAAACTAGAAAAAGTCATAACTGCTTGAAAGATTAGCTATTACAGAATACAGAAATTCATCAAATAGGTATAGCTATGGCAGCCTGAGGTTTAAATCCTAGATTATTTTTCCTCCCCTTTTATAGTAACAGACTGTTTCCTGCCTATTTCCCAAATTCGAATATGAAAGGCACCTGCATCATGTGTACAGCTCTTTGCTTCCCACCTTGCCACCTTCAGCCCTCTCAACACCTCCGTCTCTACTTCCTTCTTCTCCTTATGTCTTAGACGTGACAATGCCAGGAGCATTTTACCCTCCCACCTTTGGACGTGGAAAATTGAAGGCATTGTGGCATCTCCTGCTTAGGGATTTGTGAAGGAGGGAAATTCCATTTGAAATATTTTGGATGAAACTGAAGTGAGGCAAGGCTTGAAGGAGTATTTTTGAGATTTGTATGGGAATGACAGTGATATGTTGAACAGTGGAATGGAAATGTATGGTTAGTGACGAGGAAAATATTGCAATAATAATACTGTGATAATGTTGAAAAATGGTAAGGCTACAGGTGTAGGTGGTGTAACTGGAGAAATATTGAAATATATGGATGTGATTTGCTTAGGGGGTGGCTACAGGTAGTACTTGGTTGACAACGGTATTTGGGACTGGGAACTCCATCGCTATGTGATGCAGTCATAAAGCACATCATGTGACTGCACCGACTTATGATGGCAGTTCCGGCAGTTCCAGTTGCAGTCAATAGGCAAATCCTGCACAGTTGTTAGTTACGACATCACATGATCACCATTTGCAACCTCCTGCTGGTTTTCCCATTGACTTTGCTTGTCAGAAGTTGGCAGGGAAGGTCCCAAGTGGTGATCATGTGACCTCAGGATGCTGCAACCATCGTAATTGCTAGCCGGTTGCCAAGTGCCCAAATTGTGATCATATGACCGTGGGGAAGCTGTGACAGCCACAACTTCGATGACCAGCTGTAAGTCTCCTTGTTCAGCAATGGTTGTTAACTGAGGACTACCTGTAGACCTCAGTGCATGAAGACTGCATGTGTTAACAGAGTTTTCCAGTTGTGCCAAATTGTAGATTTAGGAAGGCATCTATATTCTTATGTTCCATGCACTACATGCTGATAAAATAATAACTATTAAGAGGATTCAGACACAGGTATGCAAGATATTTTTCCCAATCAGAACATTAGCTTTGGCAAGATGTTATTTTGTATTCATGATCAAATGGAGGAGCATGAGGGTCCGCATGTAAAACTCACCTCCAAACATTCCTATATACCATACAGTCTATGTGCAAAGAGCTAAAAGGCAGTTGACTGTGTAGGGATGTTAGAGGGGGAGTGTGCCTTATATGTAACCTTTCATATATATTCATGCACACAGGCACACAGACAGAGATCCTTTCCTTTCTTTAATTATATACACATGGGGACAAATCATTAAAATCTATAATCTATTAATACAGCCAAATTGCTGAAAGAGTCCCAGTTTTACATATCCCATATGGAATGAGAAAGTTTCCCTAATAAAACGGAAATATATTTATGCGATGTTGAACTCTGTACTGAAGATTTGGGATATATCCATTTATGAAGTATTTGGGATTTTCCATGGATGGAATATAACTAAAACATGGTTCTCTTTCAATTGAAAGACTCTGCTGTACTCCATTTAAATTTATAGATTTGTCAATAAAATATGTTAACTGTCTTCCTTTAGACCTATAAATGTAGAGGAAGACTAACCAATACTATTCCATGTGGTCAAGAATTAATTTACTCTTTTAAAAAGGAGTGCATTTTTCTTAGATCTCTACTCTGTTACAGTATATATGCTATATGTGTTTGTATGCTCTTTCTATTTTTCTATTTTTAAATTTCTTTTTTCTCTTTCTTTTTCAGTTCCGCTTTAATTTTATTTTTCTGTATATTAAAGCAATTAAAAACAAAGAAGAGATCTAGCAATGTGTTTATCATAAAAGGTTTGAACACACTGCAGTCAATTTGGAAAATGGCAGCATGTATAAGAGAGTAAGCAACTAACTAAATAAATAAAATGTGAAAGAAAGTTCAAATTATTTGTAAACATTGGTAGTACAAACCATAACTCAAAAAAGTTACCCCAATAAGGATAGGCAACCTGTTCTGAGTTTTGTAGCCTGACATTCTGAGTTTTTACTGTGCATTCATCCTTCCCTATTCAGGCATTGTTACAGACAAATGAAATATGACATCCCTTTCTATTTGTCAATTCTCATATTTTCCCACTGCTTCTCTCCCCCCCCCCCTTACAACAGAAATACCATTAAGGAGAGAAAGTTAGAATATTTGCACCCAGTTTTGATTGATAACACCAGTACCCCTCTAGAATGAAGCACATTTGCTCTTTGAATGGATGATGCCACAGTTGCTGATGGATGGATCATTCTATTTCTGCTCTGCATCAGTTTTGCAACTCCTATCTCCTAATGCTACACTTAGTTTGGTCCCAAAACATAGAACAAAATTATTGTGATCAAAATATAATCTATTTTTATTTGAAGAAATTTCTGACCTGTTCATGGAAGATTGGATTCTATCCGGTATACTTGTAAAGAAAAAAAATGACATGACAGGTAAGGCCAACATAACCTTACTTATTCTTTCTAGTTCTGCCATTTGCTCAATCTGTTTTATTTTCTGCTTTTGTTCAACCCGTGATCTCATCTAACATCTGCTCATTACTCAGCCTACAGATTGGCCTTTGACAACTTTCTGTGCTTCTTATCATCTGCCTCTGGTCTGCATATGCATTCAACTTTTCTTCTAATTGAATTTGTTTTATGTGGCTCTACCTAGGCCTTCACCTGGGGCGTGGCGGCTCAGTGGGTAAGACGCCAGGCTTGTTGATCGGAAGATCGCAAGTTCGGAGGTTCGAATCCCTAGCCCCGCGTGATGGAGTGAGCTCCCGCACTCGCCCTAGCTCTTGCCAACCTAGCAATTCGAAAGCATGCAAATGCAAGTAGATTAATAGGTACCACTTTGGTGGGATGGTAACAGCGTTCCGCGTGCGTCATGCCGGCCACATGACCATGGAAGAGTCTTTGGACAACGCTGGCTCTTCGGCTAACAAACGGAGATGAGCACCGGCCCCTAGAGTCGGACACGACTGCACAAATGTGCGGGAGGGACCTTTACCTTTTTTTTTACCTAGGCCTTCATGTTATTTTCAACAAAAGTGCTTATAGGGATCTGGAAGAGGAAGATAGCTGCATGAGGCAGCAAATGCTGAGGGACAGCACCAGTAGCCTCCTTCTTCTGCTCTTCCTGTCTTTTATACTTGAAGAACAGGACAGCATTTATATGCAACATGATATCTTTGGGATCCTGATACTTCAGCTAGAATATGGATGCTATCTCATTGCTAGTGTCCAAATAAAACTCAACTGACAGTACAATCAGCTTCTGAATGTGGAATGGGTAGGAAGTGCCATTTTATCTTTTGCCTCAGGTGGCAAACATTTGGTTCTGACTACTTAATTCAATAGAGCAAACCCCTTTAAATTCTGCATTTCCTAATATGGTAGTGGTGTCTGTTCAGGAGCAGATGTTCTTAGAGAACATTGATTATCCCAGATATTTTCAGTATGAGTTCATGTCTTGTTCTGGGATAGAATCAGCCCTGGCTAGTCTAACAGATGACTTTTGGGGGAAGGGGGGAAGGGGTTAATTCTATCAATCTTGCAGCTATATCAGCAACATAGCATTATTCAGCGTGACATTATTTTTCTGGAACCAATCTGTGAATTAGGGAACGAGGAACTTTGTTGCAGTGGTTGTACTCAAACATGAAGGGATTATGTCAAAGCAGTATTGGATAACTGTGGTTGAAACCTGGCAGCTTTGTTGTATAGTGTCACAAGGCACTATTTTGTCCATAGTGCTACTTAATATCTATATGAAGCCACCGGCAGAGGGTAGTTATGGGGTAAGGTGTTATCAAAATGCTGCTACTGCTCAGCTCTACTTCTTCATAATACTTGAATCAAGAGAGGTTATGCTGGTTCTGAATTAGTAGATGCAGTGGAAGAGGGCCAATGAACTGAAACTGAACCCCCTTATAGGCAGGTGGTTCTTTGGGACCGAAAGTATGACTTTGGGTCTGAAATTTCTTTTCCAACTTCATTATCTCTAAAAAAAAGCATAGTTATAGTATTTCCTGGATCATTGGAGGTCAAAGTGAACTCTGATCAGGCTATTATGTTTTAGTTGATCAAGCTTTTCAGATAACATTTTTAGTAAAATAGAGAAGATGTAGATTAAGTTACCAGCCTTAGCTATACCCATGCCCTTAGCTATACCCATGCCATGTGCAGTATTCCCTGCTAACAATAAAGACAGTACTGATCAATATTAGCACATTTGACCAGCATGCTTCAAGTGTAGCCAAATTCCAGAACCAACACGTTGTTAGCTATAACATTCCAATAAGGAGATACATATAGTATACTTGTGTGTGTGTGTGCATACATACATTCTCTCTCTCTCTCCCTCTCTCTCTCTCTCTCATGTGTGTGTGTGTATGTACTGTGTGTGTATGTGTGTGTGTGTGTGTGTGTATGTGTATATGTATATGTATATATAATCTCCTTTAATTACATTTAATTGGGTATGCTAGTTTCTGGCCCAAAGTTTGCAATTGACAGTAGGGGGAAAAAAGCTTAACTTTATTTCGTACAAAAGGACAGATAAAGGACTTGTAATAGGAATAATCAATATTAACTAAATAAACAGAAACAGGTGCCTTACAGGCCACAACACCTGAGATTATAAACTACATTATTTCATTCCAAACAATGCAGCTTAATTCTTCTCTGCACTAGATGTCACCAGTTAATGAAAATATATTGGTACAATACTTGCTGGTTATTGGTCCATGGAACTGTGCCTTTCAGCTGTGCAACTGAAAGCAGTCTGTGACTGAAAGCTATACAAATGCACGCAGCTATTCAATATGCAAAACATGTAATGCTTTCCTATAAGAAACAAAATTTGACTAGATAATGTTGACACTAGGAAGGAACATTGCATTGCATTTACTAGCTCTAGAAGAAGCTTGTAATAAGAAATCATACAGCTTAAATATTTCTACATCAAAATAAAAAGCAATCTTTCATCACTTTCTCAATATCATTAGCAGAAATAAAAAGTATAGCTTTTGGAAGATCTCAGTTGTTTCAACTTGTTTTTAGGCTGCAGTTCTACTCACACTCACCTTGAAGTAAGCGAGGAGTAGTTATTTTTGAGTCCCATTTACTGGATTGCACTATTATTAGTTGCTAACCATCCAACTTGCCTGTTTTCTAATATTAGTGATCAGCAAAGAAATCAAGAACAGAAATCCAATTGTTCTCCAAAAATGCAGCCTATTTGACTAATGGCTCTATGCATTGAACTTACCGGGGACATTAAATCATAATGTGCTTTTCTGGCTTTTGTTCAGGAGGATGGGTGAAGCCACCTGCTGCACTTGGTAAGCCTGGTATGTAGTTGTATGAACCAAGCCACTCTTCAACAACAAGCCATTTTTTTTTAAAAAAATGATGGCTTAGTGTGATATTTGAACCCAGCTATTATATGATGCACTGAAAAGACCTTCTTTATTTCCATTCCCTGTGGAAGCAGTGCATCAGGGAGTGGGATAATACAAAAGCCTGAATATAGCTTTTAGGACTATATTCTGAAGCCATTTCAGGAGCCCAGAAATTAATAATTGCATAAGATATTTTATATATATATATATATATATATATATATATATATATATATATATATATAACTTATATCACCGTTATATCATCATCTTTTAAAAAAAATCATCCTTCTTTCAAACTTAGCTTTTAGTCCTGGTGGTAATAATCAATTTAGTTTCATTTATGAGGATCTAGGGATGCTGAATTGTTTCTTAACCACCACATGGTGAAGCTACCAAATCCACAAAGAGATCGGTATAGCCCCTGTCATCCCAAATACTCATTGATACTAGTCTTAGAAGACCCATTGAAATGTGTATCAAATCTTAATAAGAAAAATAATTCTAACAGAGCTATGCAAAACTTCAAAGGGTTGTTTTGCTTTGACAGAGTTCCATGTGAAGACCCCTTTGACTCTCCACTTCTAACAGCAAAGAGAAGCAACTTCTTCAGAAGTTCCAAAAACCAGAAGATGTTTTTTTTGTTGATGCAAAGGGCCTGGCTGAAAACAGGGTTAGCACCTCCCCTCAACAAGGGGAATTGTTCCTCTGTGAGGTGAAATGTCATGTCAAAAGAATCCAAGCCTCTGCCTCACTCAGACAAAAATCTTAAAACATGATACTTCTCAACTAAAACTGGCTGTCATATGATTGCAGAATATTATCCCATTTGCAACATGGAATCCAGTACCTGTTTTATCAGAACAAAAAGGGGAAAAATAGGATATCCTTCTCACTGAAGAGTATCTTCACAAAATTCTTGGGCCTGCATTAATAAACCAAAGCAGGGCAAAATGCTACCAAAGCTCACATTTGTTATAAGCAATATAACAGCAACAGTGAAGTAAAAATGGACAAAACTTATAAAGAAAGGCGGAGATACAATACAGAGAGAACTGGAAATTCTAGCAGGTAAAAGAATCCTAGCCAGTAGAGTTGACAAGATACAGGCATTTGATAGTGTAGCTCCTAAGAAAATATTAGAAATGGGTTCTTAAACAAAATGTTGCAATATTAATGGACCCTGTTCAGTGGTGTCCATGGGGGTGAATGTCACCCCTCATCTATTTTGTACATGTCTATGTCACACAGACATACATAGGAGCCTTCTATCACACTATGACCACCATCTTATCTTTTTTGACACCTCCTCTTAGAATGTCACTGTTCCTGCCCAACTTTCCATCTAGTTACTTAAGTCTACTTTCAGGGTTTTTCATCTCACCTACTCTCCATGGTTCTCTATTCCCCAAATCAAGACTAATTCTGAGCCAAATAGCATGATTGCTGCTCAATGGGCTCAGTGGGCTATATAAATATATTGGGGGTGGAGGAAGGGTGCCACCTTTATCAATATTTTCCCAAAGCAGTTCTTCAAATCTTGAGGTTCCTTCAAACAACTTAGTACCTTTTCCTTGTTACCCCATAACCTGTTTTGCTGAGGTAATCATCATGACTCAGCATCTTTTATAATGCAAATATAAGAAAATGCTATTATTTTAGAGGTTGACAGACCACTGGTGAGTAACTCTGTAATATCAAGTTCCAGCCTTTGCATATACATGAAGCTTCCCCTTTCAGGAAACTGCATTACACCCATGGTCTCTTCACTTATCACAGTGAGATTTAGATAAAGGAGAGACTGTTCACCCTCCTGTCATTTAAAGCTCTACACAAACAAGGTTGTATCAAACAGAGTATCCTGAATTGTTTTAAAATATTCACAAAGCAGATTTCCAGATTTTCTCAAGGCGATGATGATGGTGATGATGATGATGATGATTTTTAAAAAGGGATAATGGCTTTATTGCATACAGAGAATGCATTTTAACCTACCCAAATAGAAAAACACCTGGGGAAAACCACTGTTTTTGTTTCTAAATAAATCACTTTAGGAAAAGGCAGTAATGGAAATGATACCACAGGCTCTGGCCATTTTTGTGGTTAATTATCCATGTCTGTAGTTCCTACAGGAAGAAATAAATTATTTCCCTTTCTTTAAACAACAGGAAAATACAAGAAAAAAAACAGGCTAAAAATAGTCCATCTTTATCTCAAGCAATAAGTGTGTATACTGTTTCAGAGTCAAAAACTAGCAATGAAGAAAGCCTTCATCAATAAATACTTAAGTGGGAGAGAGGGGGAGAGAGAGGAGGTTGCATATTCTCATTGCTCTGAAAATGCTCTTTCTCCAGCTCTGGAAGCTGCTCATGCAGGGCGAACCGTCATCATCTTGCCTCAAATTATAAAAGACTGTTGGTTATTTGATATTTGGCCCAGTGAAAATAGATCCCCATTACTGTAAGCAATCTCACTTACTGGGGTCTAGCTGGATGTAATCAGTCTATCCTAAGGTCTCTCAAAATTTTCTGCAAGGATTAAAATGCAGATCTTGAAATGTCGATTGCATTCCCTTATTTAGCTGGGTGGACTGCTTGCATCCCCTGCAAATAATGGGCTTTTTCAGAAATGATTTTGTATGCCTGTAACCTGCAGCTTAACATCTGCAGGGTTCCATTTTTCTATTATTGTGGCAGGAGAAGGGAACACTGTTGCCTTGTAAAGTCTACATCTGTGTCAAGGGACAATCACAGGATCCCAATATGATGTCTAGCCTATTCAAATGTTTCCTGGCAGTGTAGTGATGTATATCTTTGAGAAAATATATGTCTCTGTGATACTCCCCTTTCATCAGAACGTTTCTCAGAGGTTTGACCACACGATATCTGCCAATGATCTGTTTAGACTTTTTTCATAGATCAATTGTAGTCCTCAGGAAAAACCAAGAGCATCTTTCCATGCTGAACAAATAGACAACTTCTTTAATATAACTCTTGATATCTATAAATATACAATTCCAGTTCTCATCTGAGTATCATTTGTAATTCTCCTGTGCATTTACTGAATATATATAGGGAAAATAGAATTGTATTTCCCTGGAAGTTGGCTTGTCCTCTGGGTATTCTGACAACCTCTGAACTGATATTCTTCTGAAATCTGTTTTCCATTTTCTGAATGTTTACATTTTAAGAGGCTTCTGCTTTTCTCAGTTGGTGATGTTTTTGAGCTTACTATTATGTTATTGCAAGATAGCAAAGGGCATTTGTGCTGTTGTTTGTAGGCATACACATCTCTCTTTCACTGTGCAGTCTCCCTAAGTATTCCAACCACCTCATATGCAAAAGCCTTACTGGAGGGAATCCCTTGTGATTAGAAATCCTAAGATTTAACTGAAGTTTAGGAAGTCAGGGAAGCTGCAGATCACAGACTGTAGGAAGATAGAACACTAACATGCACATTTTGGTCAGCTTACATGTAAGGCAATTTCCAGAACTTTCCTCCTTCCCCATGATACTGTTCCCCAATTTTACTTCTCCTTTGAAGAACTTTGAATACAATTCTTATTCAATTAAACATAAACAGCTCCAGGGCCTTTAAAATAAGAATGATCAAAAAGAATGCACAAGCCTTATTTATTTATTTATTTATTTATGAATGAATGAATGAATGAATGAATGAATGAATGAATCGATTTGTATTTACCGCTCCATCTCCCCACAAGGGGACTCTGGGCGGTTTACAAGAATCAGCAATTAAAATTTAACAATTAAAACAACGGCTGTTGTGGGTCTTCCGGGCTGTGTGGCCGTGTTCTGGAAGTTGTGGTTCCTAACGTTTCGCCAGCATCTGTGGCCAGCATCTTCAGAGGGCAGGAGCACAGACAGAAGCAAAATCTCTTGCTTCTATCTGTGCTCCTGCCCTCTGAAGATGCTGGCCACAGATGCTGGCGAAACGTTAGGAACCACAACTTCCAGAACACGGCCACACAGCCCGGAAGACCCACAACAGCCATTGAACTCTGGCCGTGAAAGCCTTCGACAATACAATTAAAACAACATATATATAATACTCTCTAATACAATAATAATTTAAATATAAAATCCAAGATGTGATGGGTTGATGTTTAAAAGGGGTCTCTTTTTACACCACATTTAACTACACACTCAATATTAATATGACAGAGACCTATATTATGCAAAGATATATGTACTGTATGTGAACTCCTTTTACAGTATTATTGTATAATGATATTGATACTTACCCATTGAGTCAGCAGGCACACTTCCATTGTCCTTCTTTATGTTTAGTGTTCAAGTGCAGTACTGGAACATCTCTACAGCTCATTTTCACCACTACATTATTGTTGTTGTTTTTTGGTAAGGAATGGCGGGTAGCTCAGAAAATGAACTCATATTCTAATGATGTATTTATAATTGGGTTACATATCTGAAATACAATCTTCTTGGAAAAATGATTGAAGACTTGCTATGCATTACTGGTCTCTGCATAATTGGCCATCATATGGAGAGAATCATGAGGTGTAGATGTCTTCCATTATGGGGAGAAATTCTAATCACCTGGCAGACACTATGAAATTATGATACTAGCATGAAGATGAGCTATCTATTTGAGAAAATGTTCTTTATACGATGGCTTATGTGTGAATCATTCTCAGTTGGTGCTGAATGAAACAGCTCATTGTGATATTGAAATGCTGCATCCATTAAAGGTAGGTTTACCAGAAGTAATAACATTGATCAATATGTATTTTCCAGGTCAATGCTAATAGTCTTACAAGATGTAACCGCCCAGAGTCCCCTCCGGAATGGGGGGAGATGGGCGGTGATATAAGTTAGAAATATAAATAAATAAATAAATGTAACATATATCAGTAATCTATTACTGTATCAAGACTTCATTGCAGGTAAATGAATTGGGCAGATTGTATCTTAACTGGTTAATTTATTTCTTTTGAAATTACTCCAAATTTCTTCAATCAATTCAAAATCCAGTCTCTCTGATGATTTTGTGAAGAACTTGCATATGGTTTATTAATATAGGCACAACTTTAAAGAAAACAAGATTGGAGATCACACAAGGAATATATTTTATTTGCTTAAAGAAAAATAAAATTTAAGCATGCCAAAATAAAAATGCTGATAAGATACTAGCCTGACAAAAAAGCAATGTATTTCTGTCTTGATGGCAAATGTGTTACAAAGTGAACTATGCTGATTTTGTTCTCTTAAATTGACCCATGGGGTTTACTTAACATATATCTTGCAACATACTGAGAAGACCAATGCTGATGTCAAACTTTTGGTCAATAAATTGTTATTCTTCTGACAAATGAGGCTCTGCAATTCTTTTAAAAATGTTTTGAGGGAAGAAAAGCTTCTGTGCATCTAAATTATTTGCAACATTGATTTTTATCTCTAGCAACTCTCCCACTTCATAATTTCTGGTTGAAGAAAGTTAATTCATTCATATAATGTAAGAATACACTGTGATAATGACAATGAATCTAGACAAGGTCAGTTAGGAATTAGTTTAGTTCACCTATGTTGTTTTCATACAACTCCATATTGTAAAATTAAATAAATTTTATGGAATAAACTGACTAATTTCACAATTTCAGTAGCAAAAATTGCCAGGACTAATGCACATGAAGGTAGAGTAAGTTTTGACTTTCTGAGCGATAATGTAGCAATGTGTGGGCCTCAGAGTCAAAGTGTAGGACTGCTTCTTGATTATTTTTGCCTGTTGGCCATAACATTAAGGATTAGCCCAATATTTCAGACTCCCTTTGGTTGATTCTGTTTTCAGCATCCTTTGTTTCTCCTTCTTGTTTGTAACAGTCAAGAGACTGGATCACCAGGCTTACAATTTTGATTTTGATTTTATATGCTACACAATCCATTTTATTCCTATATTCATTTGTTGTTGTTTATTCGTTCAGTCGTTTCCGACTCTTTGTGACTTCATGGACCAGTCCACGCCAGAGCTTTCTGTCGGCCGTCACCATCCCCAGCTCCCCAATGGTTGAGTCCGTCACCTCCAGAATACCATCCATCCATCTTGCCCTTGGTCGGCCCCTCTTCCTTTTGCCTTCCACTTTCCCTAGCATCAGCTTCTTCTCCAGGGTATCCTGTCTTCTCATTATGTGGCCAAAGTACTTCAGTTTTGCCTTTAATATCATTCCATCAAGTGAGCAGTCTGGCTTTATTTCCTGGAGTTTGGACTGGTTTGATCTTCTTGCAGTCCAAAGCACTCTCAGGGTCCTGAGCATATTTAGGATTGTTACTCCCCCTTAGCTCATGGTGAACCATTCTTTAAGGTAATGAGACATCTTTGTCATGATCATTGTTGTTGTTTATTCATTCAGTCGCTTCCGACCCTTCGTGACTTCATGGACCAGCCCACACCAGAGCTTCCTGTCGGCCGTCGCCATCCCCAGCTCCCCCAAGGTCGAGTCCGTCACCTCCAGAATATCATCCATCCATCTTGCCCTTGGTCGGCCCCTCTTCCTTTTGCCTTCCACTTTCCCTAGCATCAGCATCTTCTCCAGGGTATTCTGTCTTCTCATTATGTGGTCAAAGTACTTCAGTTTTGCCTTTAATATCATTCCCTCAAGTGAGCAGTCTGGCTTTATTTCCTGGAGTATGGACTGGTTTGATATATATTCATAAGAGGACCTATATTCATAAGAGGACCATAATATGGGTGAAAAACTATGAATGGTTAGATTGACAACTATTTGTTGTACAAACAGTTGTAAAGGGCAAAATGGTGGGGCTGGGGAGTAAGAGAAATATGAGTTGTTACTTTACATCTGAAGTAAGCAGCATGGCCATCAATAGTTAACACTGCAATAGTTTCACTGCCATGTTAAATTTTTTAAACATGACAAAAGAGTCATTAGCTACAGCTGAAGCCAGCCGATTAATTTTGCTGCCTGCTAGTCACATTTGGTGTTTTTATTTAATGTTTTTGGCTGCCTATCCACACTGAACTCTTACAACATGTTGCTTGTTGTAAATTGGGGTATGATATTATTCCAAACCAGTTTACACCCCATGGTACAGCCTGAAGGTGCTCCAGATGTTACTACTCTATAGGTCCAATTCCTTCAACTAAAGTATGCTGCCTTCACATCTACTTCCCAACCTGCATTATTCTACAGTATTTATCTAAGCCATTTCACAGTATCCATAAAATTAGCTCAGTAGTCACAGTTTTACAGATGTTATTTTACTCAGCTGGTACATTTGATACTTTACCTTACTTTAAAATAATTTATTGTGCTCTTGATTGTTTCACAGAAAATGGATATAAGAAGAAAGAATTACAGACAATAAGAAAATGAAAAGAGTTTGTTTAGTGACATTTTGGAATATAAATAAGTGGAGCACTTTAGACATTCTGTTAAATTTAGAAAAGAGGTAGGGCATTTTTAAAATTCAATTACTTCAGTAAAAAGAATATGCTGTTGAATGTTTGATATTACTTTGCATTCATTCTTATTGAGATCAATTCTATCCAAAATTACTTATTCAGGTAGTCTGATATCTGTAACCTTTACAGATGGAACATTTTTTTTTCAGTGATTCTTGTCTAAGATTTTAAATTTAAAACAGAATGTACTAATAGGGACATTTAGCTTGGCTATTTTGCTTTATCCAGAATCATTAAATGTGGTATGCCAAGAGAGGCAAAGGGATTATAAATAAGACATTATATTTCAAAAAGCATTATGGAAAAATTTGGGCCCTAACTTTAATGGTTTCAGTATCATATAGTAAAGGTTTGGTGCAGCATGTGGCCTGGATCTGAATACTGTGTGTTTCTGGCCTTTCATATGGTCGCAGAAGTTTTCACCCAGCTGACTGCTGGAAAATCACCACAGCTGACTGGTCATGAACACATCTCCATGAATTAGTTATATATTTGCCAACTATTGTCGGTATGGGGCAGCAGTGGGGTTTTCTCTCGCCTTGACTCTTTGCCAGAAACCCTTTTTCAGAGTCACAGGTCCTCACTAACCTACAACTGCTCTAGTGTCTCAAACACAATAAGAGATGGTCCTATGTTAGCTCGGCTCACTACCAAATGTGGGTTGCTGCAACCCTAACTACAACCCTTTAATATTTCACAATCACATATCTTTTCCAAAGTCTGACAGGAGCACCCAATCATTCTGAAAAACGGCTTCTGATCCCCACTTGGCAGCACATATAGATACTTTGTTGATTCCTTCCTTGACTTTATTTGCTCTCTTGGGATTTAAGTCTTCTTCCAAACTTTCTAACAAGTAATATATCCCATCTTGCTGGTGTCACAAGTATAGCATAGAGAGCTACTGATGTTAATTTCTTTGTATTTCCTTAGGTTGTTCTTACTCAGTTGGATCATGGATGATAATTCAAGGGAAAGGGCACAGGGCAAGATACCAGATCCAGGCTTGCAGTTCATTCTACAACATTCCATGCCAACCTAGCCATGTTATATGGGGCTTCCATTGTCCTCTAATCCAAGGTGTAGTCCCTGTACAAACTCATGGGCCCGGAGACACATTTCTAAGCTTCTTCGGGAGCATTGCTTGGAACTGCCTTAGGGAGGGGGGAGCATATCAGTGATGTTGTTGTTGTTCAGTCGTTCAGTCGTGTCCGACTCTTCGTGACCTCATGGACCATAGCACGCCAGGCCTTCCTGTCCTCCACTGTCTCTCGGAGTTTACTCAAATTCATGTTCATTACATCGGTGATGCTATCTAACCATCTCATCCTCTGCCGTCCCCTTCTCCTTTTGCCCTCAGTCTTTCCCAGCATCAGGGTCTTTTCCAGTGAGTCCTCTCTTCTCATTAGGTGGCCAAAGTATTTGAGCTTCAGCTTCAGCATCTGTCCTTCCAATGAGCAGTCAGGGTTGATTTCCTTTAGGATTGACTGGTTTGACCTCCTTGCAGTCCAAGGGACTCTCAAGAGTCTTCTCCAGCACCACAGCTCGAAAGCATCAATTCTTCGGCGCTCAGCCTTCCTTATGGTCCAACTCTCACAGCCATACATTGCTACTGGAAAAACCATAGCTTTAACTATACGGACCTTTGTCGGCAAGGTGATGTCTCTGCTTTTTAATATGCTGTCTAGGTTTGCCATAGCTTTCCTTCCAAGGAGCAAGCGTCTTTTAATTTCATGGCTGCAGTCACCGTCTGCGGTGATCTTGGAGCCCAAGAAAATGAAATCTGTCACTGCTTCCATTTCTTCCCCTTCTATTTGCCAGGAAGTGATGGGACCAGATGCCATGATCTGGGTTTTTTTAATGTTGAGTTTCAAGCCAGCTTTTGCACTCTCCTCTTTCACCCTCATCAAGAGGCTCTTTAGTTCCTCTTCACTTTCTGCCATTAGGGTGGTATCGTCTGCATATCTGAGGTTGTTGATATTTTTCCCGGCAATCTTAACTCCGGCTTGTGATTCATCCAGCCCGGCATTTCTCATGATGTACTCTGCATATAAGTTAAATAAGCAGGGTGATAATATACAGCCTTGTCGTACTCCTTTCCCAATTTTGAACCAGTCGGTTGTTCCATGTCCGGTTCTAACTGTTGCTTCTTGACCCACATACAGGTTTCTCAGGAGACAGGTAAGGTGGTCTGGTACTCCCATCTCTTTAAGAATTTGCCACAGTTTGTTGTGATCCACACAATCAAAGGCTTTAGCATAGTCAATGAAGCAGAAGTAGATGTTTTTCTGGAACTCTCTTGCTTTTTCCATGATCCAGCGAATGTTGGCAATCTGATCTCTAGTTCCTCTGCCTCTTCGAAACCCAGCTTGCACTTCTGGTAGTTCTCTGTTCACATGCTGCTGAAGCCTAGCTTGTAGGATTTTGAGCATAACCTTGCTGGCATGTGAAATGAACGCAATTGTACGGTAGTTTGAACATTCTTTGGCATTGCCTTTCTTTGGAATTGGAACGTAAACTGACCTTTTCCAATCCTGTGGCCACTGTTGAGTTTTCCAAATTTGTTGGCATATTGAGTGCAGCACTTTAACAGCATCATCTTTTAGGATTTTAAATAGCTCAGCTGGGATACTGTCTTCTCCGCTAGCTTTGTTGTTAGTAATGCTTCCTAAGGCCCACTTGACTTCACTCTCTAGGATGTCCGGCTCAAGGTCAGTGACCACACCATCGTATTGATCAGGGATATTAAGATCTTTCTTGTATAGTTCTTCTGTGTATTCTTGCCACCTCTTCTTAATCTCTTCTGCTTCTGTTAGGTCCCTGCCTTTTTTGTCCTTTATCATGCCCATCTTTGCACAAAACGTTCCCTTGATATCTCCGATTTTCTTGAAGAGATCTCTAGTCTTCCCCATTCTATTGTTTTCCTCGATTTCTTTGCATTGTTCATTTAAGAAGGCCTTCTTATCTCTCCTTGCTATTCTCTGGAATTCTGCATTCAGTTGTTTATATCTTTCCCTTTCTCCCTTGCCTTTTGCTTCCCTTCTTTCCTCAGCTATTTGTAAAGCCTCATCAGTCAGCCACTTTGCTTTCTTGCATTTCTTTTTCTTTGGGATGGTTTTAGTTGCTGCCTCCTGTACAATGTTACGAACCTCCATCCATAGTTCTTCAGGCACTCTGTCTACCAGATCTAATCCTTTAAATCTATTCCTCACTTCCACTGTATATTCATAAGGGATATGATTTAGGTCATACCTGATTGGTCTAGTGGTTTTCTCTACATTCTTCAATTTAAGCCTAAATTTTGCAATAAGAAGCTCATGATCTGAGCCACAGTCAGCTCCAGGTCTTGTTTTTGCTGATTGTATAGAGCTTCTCCATCTTTGGCTGCAAAGTATATAATCAATCTGATTTCGTTATTGACCATCTGGTGATGTCCATGTGTAGAGTCGTCTCTTGTGTTGTTGGAAAAGAGTGTTTGCTATGACCAGCGTGTTCTCTTGACAAAACTCTATTAGCCTTTGCCCTGCTTCATTTTGTACTCCGAGGCCGAACTTGCCTGTTATTCCGGTTATTTTTTGACTTCCTACCTTAGCATTCCAGTCCCCTATGATGAAAAGGACATCTTTTTTTGGTGTTAGTTCTAGAAGGTGTTGTAGGTCTTCATAGAACCGGTCAACTTCAGCTTCTTTGGCATCAGTTGTTGGGGCATAGACTTGGATCACTGTGATGTTGAATGGTTTGCCTTGGATTCGAACTGAAAGCATTCTGTCGTTTTTGAGGTTGTACCCCAGTACTGCCTTTCCCACTCTTTTATTGACTATGAGAGCTACTCCATTTCTTCTAAGGGATTCTTGCCCACAGTAGTATATATAATGGTCTCCTGAATTAAATTCGCCCATTCCTGTCCATTTTAGTTCGCTGATTCCCAATATGTCGATGTTCAATCTTGTCATCTCATGTTTGACCACATCCAGCTTACCTTGATTCATAGTTCTTACATTCCAGGTTCCTATGCAATATTGTTCTTTACAGCAATATTGTTCTTTACAGCATCGGACTTTCCTTCCACTTCCACTTCATCATCATTCATCAGTGATGTACCATAGGCGTAAATCTTATATACAATACCTTTCTATGGTTTTCAGGCAGCCTTTCTGCAAATTCAGTAGTAGTACTTCCAGTTCTAAAAGCATGTGTCTCCAATTTCTTGGTCTATGGCTGCCACACACGAGCATATGGCAGTGAATTGAAATATCATGAGAGAGAGTCATCCCAGTGGATCAGGAAGAGGCTCAGCAGGGCAGGCTAACTGAAGGGCCTATCTATTCTAGGCCTATGCAAAAACTTGAAGGGGCAAGTCACTAAACCTTCAGGGACTCTGTTCAATGTGACTCTGCAAAACAAAGTACTTCTAGGTGCTGCGGCAAAGTCAACCCATTGCATAAACATGGTTACTTAGCTAGCCTTCACCAGTCCTCCTTCAGAACAGAGGAGGGAAAAAACAAAATAGGCTTCCTCAAAGACTTCAGTCATTCTACAAAGCAAGGTAGCATTGGGTTGAAAAGGTCCCTCTGTTTGTAAATGGTTCCCTTCCCCAAATGCCCAGGGGGGACTAGTGAATATGTTGCCCAGAATAAAAGAGCATTGCATTTCAATGCATAAGTTTGGTCCCTGACTTTGATCAGACTCCCAAGTTATAGAAAAATTTTCCTTCCTTCCTTCCTTCCTTCCTTCCTTCCTTCCTTCCTTCCTTCCTTCCTTCCTTCCTTCCTTCCTTCCTTCCTTCCTTCCTTCCTTCCTTGTTCTGAAGCCAGAAACTAAGACTGTTCCTCCTGAAAACAAGATAGGGCTTGTCCTTTGTTACTGTCTATAAGGGACATTAAAAACAATATATTGGTGGACAAGCATTCAAGTAAAACTGTCCTGATTAGTTTCATAACAATTTCTGAATATGAATTCTGGCTATTAACATTTAAAAGTGGACTAGTTGTTGCATCAGACACCCTCCTGTTTTCCAGATTGATTCTCCAGACTGCTTTAAGTATAGGGAATTCCAGGAAGATGAAATCAAGCCTATTAAGCTTTGCATGAAGAGGCCCTGATACAAATGTCAAGCCCAGTTCCCCAATAGCATCCAGCTCCTCTGGAAAGATTATAAAGGTAATATAAATAAAATAAAATAAATAAATAATCATTTGTCATAAGTTGTTCCTACCAAATTAAGGTGCAATTAAAACTCTCCAGAAATGTGAACTGGACTTAAAGCAGCTGTTGTTCCTGGTACAAACGAACTGCGCACTTCGTTGTGGTTAAGAATCTACACTATGTGCATTGATAAACATGGACCCAAAATTAAATTGTATGAATTTTAGCTACTGTAGTGTTTTTGGTTTTTTTCAATGTAATTTATACCTTTTATAAATTTGGAATTAACTAGGAAAATTAACTATGGATGCCAGTTTCTATCAACCTTGGTCCTGTGTTAGTGGTATGACCTGGCTAATGAAAGGAGCGTGTCACCAAGCTATTTTTTTTAAATATTAATTTCTAGCTTGGTTCCATATGGCTCACATGCCTGGAATCTCTTCCACTTTGTTTTTCTTTCGTGCATGAAACTACTCTATGCCTGATTCTTTTGATTACTCATTTCTTGTATATTTTCAACCTGATGTCAGTTTATTCTTTGCTAAGCCTTCAATTGGGAGATTGTTTTGTTATTCAGATTATCACAGCAAAGAATAGTCAAGAATCATCAATAGGTGCCAAATGCAAGAGTCCGGGTCATGATTTTAAAGTGTAAACATAACTCCTACTGAACTCAGTGGGGCTTATTTCTGAGTAGACATGTCAGTGTTAATCTACTTGTTTATAGATCACAGAAAATTGGATAATTACTTTAGCTGTCTTATGTTTATTGACAGGGGAGATGAGCTGGAGGGAAAAAAAAACATGAACCAAGCAGCATGAACTGGGTTCAGCAAGAGGTAGTATCAGAGAACTGGTAAAAATAATTACCTTAAGCATTAAGGACACAGTCTATCACAATCACAACTAATTCCTGTTACATGGCATTTAAATGAGTCATGGCTAAATTACATACAGTTTACCAGATTCAGTTACAGATATGTGACCCACCCAATAATAAACAGGTTTGCTGTTATGAACTGCAATTGTGAACACTTGAAAAAACTTGTTTTTCAGGGGAAACTGTTTAAATCACTGAATACTATTCAATATATCCAATTTCTGCCTCAGATACATGCAGACTTCATGTGTAAGGGCAGAGGAAGACAGTATGTTGCCTAAGCAAACAAGTACTGTATTTTCTCTTTCCTTCTATATGAGCTCTTGTCTGCTGGTATACACACTATGTTTACAAACATGGTGCCACAGCAAGGCCAGCCCTACCATTAATCAAGCTAAAGTAGGAGCTTCAGGCAGCAAGTACTGTACATGGTAGAGTAGGGGGGAATAGTAGTGTTCTGTATTGAGGACAAGTTGCATATTCAAACCTACTTTCACTCCCAACTCAAGACTGCTGTCCTTTGATGAACCACAGGTTGCTATCCCATTACCAAACAAGTGAAGGGAAATTCAACTGCTAGCTTTGTCAGCTGAGGACAACCATCTTGTCTCATGAAGAAAAATGTTTTGGACCTCTCCTGAGTGACAATGATTGGTTTATTTCATGATTCAGTTTCATTGGGCCAATGAACAACACACGTTGCAAAGACATTCCCACAGAGATACGGATGGTGCCCTCTCTCCTTGGATTCCAAAAATCCAAGTTAACATGCGTGGGGTTAACGTGTTTGCAGGGTGGGGGTGGGGGGGCTGCCATGCTTTGTTTTAATGGTTATTTTAGTCTGGGCTGCCTTGTTTTGTTTTATCTATGTTTTAAATTGTTTTTATTTAGTATTATATTTTATAAGCCATGCAGAGTCCATGGAGAGGTTTGCTGTAATACATTCAAGGAAATACAAAAAATGAAAAAGACAGGATCACATAACAAGATGTAAAAAGAGGGTGAAAGTAGGATGAACATTAAATAATTAAATTTGAATATTATTTACCTGTTAAATTTTAACATGTAAATACCCACCATTCACACACATGTAAGGACATTTATAGTGATTTCTATCCCACCACATTCAAGTAATACCAAGGTTTAAAATAAAGTCGGAAGATCGCAAGTTCGGAGGTTCGAATCCCTAGCCCTGCATGCGGAGTGAGCTCCTGCACTAGCTCCAGCTCTTGCCGACCTAGCAATTCGAAAGCATGCAAATGCAAGTAGATGAATAGGTACCACTTCGGTGGGTAGGTAACAGCGTTCCATGCGTGTCATGCGGCCACATGACCGTGGAAGCGTCTTTGGACAACGCTGGCTCTTCGGCTAACAAAAGGAGATGAGCACCGGCCCCTAGAGTCGGACACGACTGCACAAATGTGCGGGGGGAACCTTTACCTTTACCTTCCATACAAGCACACTCACCTACAGTTTTCCTGAGAATGTCTGCTTGCGACTGAAATCAGGGAAATATCAGTTTTAATGTTTTTAGCTTGAAAGTGCCATTATTAATTAATATATTAAAGGTTAGAATAAGGTACTGCAATTGACTTTTTTTTTTTACCAGATAAACACAGAGCAACAGGAGTGGCATCATAATATGCCACAAGCAGCAGCAACGATACCTTTGTAGATTTCACCAGGAACAATCTAACCAACAGAATTAGGGTTCTGTTACATTCCCTGAAGAGACTGAAATTCTGCAAATGTAAAAGCGGGCTTAGGGACTGTGGAAGAGTTTCTAGGGGCAGGGCTGGTAGAAGGACAATTAAATTGTTTCTCCCCTCTTAAATTTCCATCCTTTGGGGCACTTCCAGAAAAAGGTTTTATTTGATTAATTTCATCTTATTGCAATGAGATTGGAAAGATTTCTTTTTAAAAAATGACAACGGACAGCAAATGCCTTCCCTCCCTACCTGGCAGTGTGTTGCTGACAGGGCAGAGGAGCGATCAGGACTTCTTAGCACAGTTTGTAACATGATGAATGCTCTAATAACTCAACTTGATAGAAGCTCTGACTCAACTCTTACAAGTTCACTGAACTTCTTTCACTTCTAACAGCACACTAAAAGCCCTTCCTAACCATCTCTGGCTTGAGATTACTATAAACTCAATATTATCCCACTAGGCTACCATTTTGTTTATTAAACTGAGAACATGTTTTAATTTTTTTTGTTTTCCTTACAAATGTTGCCATCACTTACAAGAATTATTGTGTTCCAGGCTGTAAACATCACATTTATCACAAAGCAAACTCTTTCAGTCTGCTGGAATATATCTGCAACACCAGATCATCACATCTTGGTGCCTTTGGTCTCAGAATCTTTAGTGCTTCTCCTGTAATTACTCTTCTGTGAAATAGACCTATTCATTCTACTCAGCTTAGAGAGGTATGTGGCATGATATACTCCCATCATAATTTTGTTTTATAGCTTTATTTGGCTTCATAGGTGGTTTTCTTTTCTTTGTAATATTCTTTCAGAAGGCAATTTGGTTCATTGATTTAAAATATTGTGTTAAATAGCATTTCTGGAAGCTGTCTTTATATAGCTCTCTCTCAGAAGAAATGGCAGAAGATTAAAACATGCATCATGTAAGTATGCAGAGTAAGAAAATACAAAGAAGTGTGCTTAATGTTTCCTGGCAGTTTTATATACTGCAAAGAAACAAATAATAAAAATCAGAATTTTCATTAGGCAGCCCATTCCAGAGATTTATCTGTGGATAAATAGATCACACTGCTTCTGTGTTTCTTTTGTGATCCACTCTTGTAGTGCCTACACTCTGTTCAGGAAGACTTACTGAGATTTAAGCAGTAGAATTGGGAAATATGAAATTAAAGGAAGTAACATTGGTGCAAACTTTGCTAGGAAGATGTGCAATAGAGAAGTAAGGAAGTTAAAACTTGGAGTTATGTTTGTAAAAGTCTGTATCTGGAAGAGGTCAGAAGCAGAGGAAATAGGTTCCCTTAGAAATGCTACAATAAATAAAGGTAGAGATTAAGGCATTGTTTCTCAACCATGGCAACTTGGCTGGGGAATTCTGGGAGTTGAAGTCCACACGTCTTAAAGTTGCCAAGGTTGAGAAACACTGGATTAAGGGATGTGATAAAGCGGCTGCCTGGTAGGCAGTCAATGAGGAAATCAAAATTTGGGGACCTCCTGCCAAGAACTGGGGGATTGGTCCCAAGAGAGGAGAAGGAAGAAATAAAACTCAGAAGAGTTTTAAAAGATATAAAAGCTGTGGAGTTGTGGGTTCACAGATAGACTAATGTATTTAGGGAGAAAGGAAAAAAACAGAAGTTTATCCTGGAGCAAAGCTATGAGAAAAGGAAAAGGAAAAGGAAAAGACTAGCTTGGAAAGGGGCAACATAAGGAAGCCAAGGAAATAAGACACAAAACTTTAAGTAATGGAAGAGAGAAAGACTACTTGTGAGTATGGAAGACATAAAGCAGAAAAAGCAAGAGGCTTTCTTCTCTGCAGCACTTTGCCCACTTGGGGTTCCACTCCCTGCAACTAACTAGGTGAAGGGGCAGCTTTTGGAGATATGTGCAGTGTTACAGTGCACAAAGAGTGGAGCTTGTGCCACAACAGTGTAATGCTGCTTTTCTTATCCCATTTGAATGCTCCCCACACCTGGATGCTGATGTGTCTTTTCAAAACTAGGAGTTGGATGTTGAAAGAGAGAGAGAGGAAATCACTCCTTAGAGCTCCTCTGCTGGTTGAAGATTCAGGATTCACATGTTTAAAGTGAATTGCATGAGAAAGCTCTGAGTGAGCTGGCTGTTCAGTCTGAGAACAGATGGCTCCTGTGTTAAAATAGGAGCTATGCTGACATATTCCTTTTTTTTCCCCCTGAATCTTTTGAGTGGTGAACTGTGTTGGAAATCCCCCTCCCCCAAAATCTAATTTTGGCATGTACATGAGTTCTGGTTTAACTATATATATGCATTTGGTAAGTCTGAAATAAGTAAGATTGCCCCAATATCCTGATGGTACACATTTCTCATCAATCAGCATGTAAAATTCAATCCTGTGTCTAAGACTCTTTGACAGTCACCATGCCACCACTGAGCACAAAGTGCAGACAATTTATAAACAATAGGTCTATTGTCCTTAGGATGTGGGTGTGTTTGACTTCCGGTAGGGAAATGGCGGACTGAACAGCTGTGCCCACTGGTTCAACGGGCGGAGCTGACAACGTGGCAATTTTTTTTCGGGCTCAGGCAGGTTTTCCTGAAGCCCAGAAACGTTCTTCGGAAAAAGGAGAACACCTGGAATCATCCCATCTGTACACTGGATGGCTGCTTGCATCCAGAAGGCCGCAAACAGCATTTTGCGTTCGACTGGTAGGAGCCAGCTGGGAGGTGGGGCTGTCATCATTTTCCAAGCTGCGCTGTAGCCTTAAAGGGACACTAAGACTGGCCACCCCATTTCTAAATCACTAAATTTATGGTCTTTTTAAAAAGTATGCGTAACCTAAGAGAGGCTTTCTACAGCGAGGAGAAGCTGGCTTGGTGCTTATCATTATTTTTGGGATTACTTTTTTAAAAATTCTTTTTAAAGTTTTGGACTTCGTTTTCCTTCCAAATATAAAGGAGGATTGAGAGTAAACAATTGTCTTCCTGTTATTATTTTTGTATTAAATTTTAAGATATTAGCATTTTCCTACACGTTGAATTGGCTGATTTGAACCTTCCGCTTTCTGTTTCTATTTCCCTTTGGGAACTGTCTGCCTATCTCACTCTCGCTTGTGTAAATACATTCCGGAACTTTTCCATATCTTCAACTTTCGCTGGTTAAAATTCTAGGGGGCATTATAATCTACTGCGTGAGACATGGAAGATTTTAAACAGATTTTTTCCGACTTCCACCAAAATTTTAAACAGATTTCTTCTGACTTCTACCAAGCTTTTATGCAAGATATTCAGGACATCGTGGAAAATATGAGGTCTAAAATGTGCCATCAGATTGGGAATGTGGTGGATGAAATTGAGGAATTCAACAGTGATAGAAATGTTTCTTGTAAGAGTGAGATTGGGATTTCTATTGAGATACTGGATGAAGATTGGATAGAGGAGTTGGAGAAATTTAAGGGAGAGAGAGATCTGCAAGCAATAAGTGAAATTGACTTTGTGGTGGAATGCCATGAAAAAGAAGGGGTCATTATATATGGGAGGTATTTTGAAGAGAAGCTGGAATTTTTGTGGGGGGCAGTTGGGCTGTTTGATTTTTTGAAGAGAAAAGCTCTGTGCACATTGTGGGGATATGTAAATGTTCTGGTTTATTTTGAAGTGGGATAAGGGTTAAAATATTTATCTGGATTGCTTTAAGGGTTCGACTGATGTTATTTGCTTTTAAGGATTTGGATGGTTTTAAGGATTTGATTTAAGGCTACTGTTTTGAATTTTTTTTCTTTTTTGGGTTTATTAAGATTAAGACTATTAAAACTGTTGTACTATTAAGTATAATGGCAGACAATTTATGTGCTTTTTAGTTTGATTTTTATTATAGTAGACAGAATAGAATAGTAGTAGGAAGGGAATAATTAAATAACTGTTATCTTTGGGGGGAAGTTGTTTAGGAGGTCTATATGATTCCCCCCCCCTTTATTTTAATATAAGGGGGGGAGTAACTGCACTTAATGCTTTTTATAATGTGCTAAAGTAGAATGATTTATGAAAATAATGTGCTTTTGGTTTAATATAGAGTAAGAGATTGATTATGGGGAATTTTTTGTATATCCTTGCTGTTAAAAGTCGGAAGTCACATCTTTTTGTAATTTTGAAAAAAAAAAAATTCTCTTGTGTTTTCAGACCGTTTTAGTTCTTTTTTCTTTTTTTGTAGTTCTTTTTGTTTTTTCATAGCTTTTATCCTTGTCTTGAAACTTAAAATTCTTTAAAAAAAAAAAAAAAGGATGTGGGTGTGTTTGTTTAACCAGGACCAAGATTGTTGACATCTTATTTCTGCAGTCTTTAAGATACTTGTTTATTCCACCTATGCTTCCCTCAACCCCTGCTTTTTAAAATCAGTGCATTGTCCCCTTTATTTTAAATAACCTGGTTCAAGGTCCTTCCCCGCTTCACTCTCCAGTATACTTCATTCCTGCCCTGCAGTACTATGCGGGTTTTCTCCTGAACGTACCTTTCCCTTTCATGGCATTGTCTGAATTTTTTCTCTGTCTGTTGCAGCAATTAAAATGTTGATGAATGCAGTGTGAAGTCAGTCTTTCCTCAGATCGAAAAGGACCATGGCAACTCTTTCACATGGATAAATAGCATCTGTTTAAACATTATGCAGTGGCATTTTCTAATGGAGAGAAAACTCCTTTCCACATGGAACCAGCATGAAAAAAAGTGCAAAGTCTCCCAGAACATCATCTACTAAAATAGATGTGTTAAATTATTCTAATTAGGATGGTTTAAGTCAATTTAAGTCAGAAGGTTTCAATAATAAAATAGATGAAACACTGTCTTTCTTGTTAATTTGCTTTAACCTGTTTTTGTGCTACTATGTCCTCTAATGTATCATTTACTGCTTCATTGCCAATCAGGTGACATCAATCCATGGTCATCAGGATTTACGCAACTCAGAGAAGTTAGACCTAGTACAATCTTTTTATCGCTATGACATTAAGTGACTAAATTCAAGTTCATGATGTTAAAAGTCCTGTGGTGTAGACATTAAAAGAACATTAAGAAATCAGCATGAAGATGTTTCTTAACATAATGCTTTTGATTTATAAATTGTACATATGCCCACATGTACTAACAATGGCCTGGGCAATTGGCATTAGCAGCCTGATAAACACTTCTTTCTGAATAATTCCCTTGAAATATTCATAGAAAACAATTTTCATCCTAGAGATCTGCAAATGTTCTTAGGTCTATAAGCATCACCATGTGCTCGACATATGTGGTTTATTCTGCTGACACCCCATGGCCTCTGTAGCCTGTATTTTCTTCTCACACACAAACAGCATGGTTTGTATATGAATGCTTTGTTTCATTTTACAATTACCAGGATTGGCTTTACCAATGAACGAATTCTACATGTGGCTTTTTAATAAAATAAGGCTTAAAAATTGGAGCTTGCAAGATACCAAAGTCCTCTAAAAAAATGTATTATATATGAACTAAATTCATTAATTCTTTTGCCCTGCTTGTGAGGATTCTTTTGGGGAAACAGTACAGGCCATCAACAAGGAACAGTGTTGTCATCCCTTGTTTCAGGGAGGCTTTTATTATACCAAATGGCTTAATAAAATTTTATGACACTTACTTTTTCTTATCAGTTAACTCTTACCACTAAACCTATAATATACTGTATACTGTATCTACAGTATGTGTCTATTCCTACATGCATTATGTATATAAATCCTAAAGAGTCCTGTATACGTTTTTCCCCACCTTTGCTATACAGGTACTATGTTTGCCTGATCTATAGATAGTTCTTTGGCCATCACTTATTTATTTATTTATTTTTATTTTATTAGATTTATATTACCGCCCATCTCCCTCAACGGGGACCCTGGGCGGTAATATAATTTAGCCACATTGAAATTAGTTAGCTTCTGTGGTGGGATAACATTCTGGTATTACTGGCTCAGCGCTGCAGGCTGCCATTCTGAACTGCTGCTGAAGCACTGGATTTGCACAACCTTTGTGGAAGGTTTGTGTTGGGAAGAGGGGGAAGGAAGGTGTGTCGCCAGCTGCTGGCTGGTTCTCAGCATCTCTGGTAGATGTTGAGTGGCTGCTGGGTTCTGCTTCCTCATTCAGCTCTTCCAAGTTAGTTTGTTGGAATTCACACCTGCTCTACCTGTGCCATCAGCTGCCTCCTGCACTGCACTTGAACTGGGCATCTGCTTCTCTCTCTCACTTGCAACTTCTTCCTCTCATGCTTGCCCACACAACAAAATCTCCTTCCCATTCACACATACATACATGCATCCTCAGGTGCCAATGGCATCTTCCTTTTATAGTTAAAGCTCCAGGTGTGAGTCCAGGGCCTTAAAGCCTGGCCGGGGGCTTTAATACAGGAGTAAACTTCTAGCCAAATTGAGAATTTTTTAAAGGCTAAAAGACTTCATGTTATGACTATATAAAATTTTGATTTATTCAAATAATTTTCAAAAGAATCATAATATTTTAGTGATGGAATGACATATCTCTGGATTGTGTCAGTTTCATATGCGTATAAGACATTTGGATATCAACCTGCACATTTTAAAAAGCAGGAGAAAAATCACATGATTTCACACAATAGGCACTTTATTCTAAAATACACCTTTTATCCTAACACATTGACTTATATTTGCGTATAATTTGATATTAACTTATATTAACTTGAAAAAAGCATTTATATATTTATATATGTACTTTAAAACCAAGCATATAAACCAAGCACTTTAATTGCAGAATTCAGAGAACTGTGAAAATTGAACCATAACTGTATTTTGCTCTTCTATTAGTTCAGAAATTATGAATCAGGTTATTTGCTTAAAAATGCAAACTGAATGAAATATTCAAACAACCTTAAAGTATTCATGACATACGACTGTTTTACAGTGGAAAGTATAACTCCAGATTTGTTTTACATCACAAAATAACCACAGTGTAAGAGGAAGCAAACTTCTGTTATTTCCTTAAAACAAAGTATATTCATTTAAATTAGAATTAATTAAGTTCAATATAAATACTATTTTAGATACGTAGCCTAGTAGAGACAAAACAGTCTGAAAACATGATGTGGCATTTCCACTGCTTGTAGCAGCATGATTAAAGAAGCATAAAAAGAAACTTGCAAATGTTTGTAAATTAAATTTATTTACTTAATCAGTTCAAGATGTTCATTTAAAAACATGAAATTACCTTTCTATAAATGGAGAGTTTCAAATGAAAATATTTTAGTTTAACATATTGCAAGCTGAATCCAGCACTTATCAGAATTCAGGCCTGCAGTGTCTTGTACTTTCCCCACTTTGATAAGTGAAACATAATTTTCCCGGTGACAAAGTATTCAGTTAGTTATTAGAGACAATTTCACCAGAATTTCAACAACAACATTTATTTGATATATCAAGCTTTAAGTCTGTCCTTCACTGATTTTCAAGAACATTAGTCCCAACAATGGGGTAGATACCAATAAAAATACATGCCATTGTTAAGTTGGGACAATTGGTCTGAATGTCTTCGCAGAATCCCTTTCATCTTGGTCAATCTTTAGTTTTAGATTCCTATGAATGGCTTTCTGCCAGTGTCATATGGGTTATAGTGAAAGGGCAAGTCCCCATTCATTCAAACTTGGGTTACATGTAGGCCAAGAGCCTCAGACACCTCGATACATGTATCCCAGACCCCTGAGCAGAAGAGGGGGAACAAATTTGCTAAGGCATGGCAACAGGAAATGGTGATAAAAGTGAGGCTAACTTAGTCTGGGACTGGAGGTGAAGGAGGGCAATGAATCAGAGCTTGGAAACCTTCAGACAGAGAGGACGGCAAGTGGCAGTAACTCTAGGGAAAAAGAACGGTAGTTTTTTTGTCTGGTACCTATGGTAAGAGGAGAGATAAGCTTCTCTGGTGGTAGTAGCAAGGTATAGTGCTGATTGCACCTCAGAAATCTCTAGGGAGTCAACAGGAGCTAAAGTGATTTGCTCCTAAAATTTTAATTGACTGTTGCAGACTATGGGAATCAGGGATCAGCCGGGAAAAGTGAGTTGGGGAAAATTTTCCTCTATAATATAAAAAAGCATTATAGGCAAGGATTTATATTCAGATTTTGTTGTTTAGGGTATGTTAATTTATAGAACCTAATATTTTGAATGTGTGTGTTAGTTTACTGATGTAGGCTTTGAATTCTCCAAAATAAACCAATCAGAAGTTCACCTTACACAAAGAACCCATCAGCCTGGCTCAAAGGCCAAAGTATTTGTATGCTTGCCTGTCTGTCTGCCTTCCTTTTGCTATATTTGTCTTTATATCCTTCCCAGAGTCATTGAAAGGTGGGTGGAATAAAAGTTCAATAAATAATAATAATAATAATAATAATAATAATAATAATAATAATAATAAAAACAGACCAATCAGGAACTTTTGGATTTTTTTCAGAATGGACCAGTCAGACAAGGAACCAATTAGGAGTCAGCTTTTTTGGATTCCCGTGACATGGACCAATCAGAGGGCAGCTTGCCAGGTTCAAATACAGGAGCCCAGTCAGCCCATTTCAGTTGTCTGTGAGCTGCTGAGAGGTATACCACAAAGCAGGTCACTCTGTCTCTGGAGATGCCAGCCACAGCTGCTGGTGAAATGTCAGACCAAAATAAAACTAGACTATGGCCATTCAACCCAAAAGCTAATCACCACTTCATGTTTGTTAATTGTTTTCAGAAAGTTTTAATAAGAAGCTTATTATGTTTATGCAACCTTTTTTCACGTTTTGTGCCATCCTAAGCTATTTGAGCCTCAGGTCCTTCCACTCTGGATATCTGGTCAGTGTTCCTATAATATTCAATGTGGGACTTCTGTTTTATGTGCTGTTTGTGATTTTATCAGCGGTAAATGCCTTATTCCATCTGTATTATTTTGGGCATCCAGCCACCCAAAACTAAACAGAAATATTTTTCCTTTTTCTTAATTTTAATAAAGTTGATTTTTAAATTTCAGATTGATGCTGTTGTTTCAATTACTCAAAAGGAAGCAGTTTGTTTGTTTGTTTGTTTGATTGATTGATTCAATTTGTATTGAATTTGTAACTCTGGGCAGCTCACATAATTAAACAACCACCAAAAAAAATATTCGCTAACTACATGCCTCAAAGTTTATAGTCCAGGAGGTAACACTACAGAGTTCTACCTTTTCTATAGTTGTTATTATTATGTCCAGCTTATGGGTGAGTTAACTGCTCAGGCTGTGAGAGTCTCATCTCTTTCACAAGCTGGTATTATGAGTGAAAATGACAGATCAAGGCAACTACTTTCTTCTGGAGATGAGTGGTGAAAGCAGAAAGTACTACATAGACCATAGCTTTCCAAACTGTGTGTCATGACACTTTAGTTTGTCGCAACACACAGTTTAGTATGTCGCGAAGCGGCGGCGCGTGCGCCGGCGGTGGTGTGCATGGCGGCGGCGTCAGCAACAATGGCAGCGGTGCGCCATCAGCACTTCTGTGTTTTAGCGAGGCCGCCGCCACGCGCCCCCACACGCCGCCACCGTGCACACACACACCCCTGCAGCCGCCGCTGCTGCCGTTGGTGTGTCGCCAAGGGCGGCAGTTTGGAAAGCACTGACATAGACCATAACCATGGTGTAGCAAGGTAGATGGGGCATAAGGTTATGGTCAGGAGGGTTCATAACTATTCCACCCCCTGGCACAATGCTCTTGAGCTATTATATGTGGTCAGTGCCTTGAAATTGCAAATAGTTTTAGAAAAAAATGTCTTGCCCATTGTAGAAATAGTAATGGTTGCTACTACAGTACAACTATCAGGGACAGCCCACATCTGGGTTGAAGCTCTGGAAGGTTTGCTTTTTGGGTGCAAACCTCATGACATTTAATTTGGGAGCTGAAATTATTACTGTGAACCATATATTGTTCATTTATTTGAAACTCTCCACAGAAATGTTCAAATTTAATGTACTGATTTCATTTTAATTCTGAATACTTAGATTTAGTGCATTATATTTCCTTTAATTCTCCTTCAGTTGTGTATTTTGTGATCACATTGATTTGCAATTTTAACAAAATAGTGTAGTTGAAATGTCCTTGAGGTTTCCCCACTTTGATGCAAAAGAATATTAAATGGTTTTCCTCTCTCAGAACATTAATTTCCCCTATTTTTGAGGTGAAGTCAGGCCAAGCAACTTGGTGGGCCAAAAAACCTTTTCATCTCATAAAAAAAGCTTTTAAAAAGTAAGCTTGGGTCACCTTTTTAACCAAAGCCGAAAGCCATCTGACCTTTCAATTTTCACATTAATCTTAATTTAACATTATGAAAGAAAATGTTTAAGGAATGACATATTAGTTATATTTCTGCATTTTGATATTTGCCTTGGAATATTTAAAAGAAAACCAAAACTCTCTTGGTTTGGGGTTCATTAAGGTTAATATAGAAAGGTATGGCATGATTTCTTACAGCTTGATCACTCAGGGCTTTCTGCAAGGGCTAATACTGTCTCTGTAAACTGCATGCATAAATGAGAACCTCTGCCCAGTAATGAAATCAATGAGTGTGTCATATTCACTTACTCATGGCCTCCACTTTTGTACTGTAACTTACAGAGAAAGCACCAAAGAAAGAGGAGGCAAGAAGGCAGGGAGGGAGGGAGCGTGGGAAGTCCTACATCATGTAAGAGGATGCCAAAGTCTTTCAGCTCCAGTTCAAACCTGATGGAGGCTAGCTTACAAACAAATTCCATCCATTAACCATTTACTGAAGTTGTCAGATGCTTGATGCCATTTCCACTTCATGCTTTTGCAGCCCAAGAAAGTGCTCCTGTGATCCATCCTATATGATAACCTATCTTCGGCTAGTGAGTCACAAGTGGTGCTGGGTTATTTCACTTTATTTTATCGTAGATATCTGAAAGAAGGTCTAGCACTCTCTATTCATATTTCCTATATTGAGAAAACAAAACCAACCTTTGCTTACACTTTGTAAAAGACTAAGTAATTAAGGCTAGGACATATCAATTTAGATGCGCTGGTTAATTCTTTGATGATTACTCTGCACATGAATAGGGTTACAAAATTCTGTACAATTCTAGGATAAAATTCATACATTTGTATTTACTAGATATCTAGATTTTTTTTTATCCCACACATGTTATACTAGAACAGTTCTAATCAGTAAAATTAATTAACTATATATCCAAGCCAAATTCCCTTCTTTCTATAACCTATTCTTTCTTATCAAAACCATACATCACAAAATCATTTTCTTTTTTATGCAAAAAGTCTGTAAAGGGTTTCCAGTCATTGATGAATGAATGTAAATAATGACCTTTCTCTAATCAAAGAAGTCAGTTTGGCCATCTCAGCAAGTTCTGTCAATTTCACCAACCATTCCTCCATGGTGGGTAGTGCTAAATCTTTCCATCTTTGTGCATATAATAATATTGCCACAGTAATCATATATTGAAATAATCTTCCACGACTCTTTTCTAACCATGTATCCATCAGTCCTAAAAGGAAAAATTCTGGCTTCAATTGAATATTAATTTTTAAAATCCTCTGTATCAATGTGTGTATTTGAATCCAATTTTTTTTTAGATTTTTTTCATGTCCACCAAGCATGATAGAATGTCCTTTCACATTTCCAACATACATTTGGAATGCCTTTATACATTCTAGATAATTTCTCTGGCGTCATGTACCAACAATACATCTTTTATAAAAATTCTCTTTAATATAACATAATGTAAATTTCAACCCTTTTGACCACATATTTTCCCATTGATCCATCTGTATATTATAGCCAAAATTCTTAGGCCACCTTATCATACATTCTTTAACCTGATCTTCTTCCATTTCAAATTTCAACAAAAGTTTATACATTTTATACATGTTCATCATCTGTACACAACTGCACTTCAAATTCTGTCTTTCTTTGCTCCATACCATGTCTTCCATTTTAAATCTTTCTATTAGCTGTAAATGGGGAAAAGTATTGACAACTATATCCTTCTGCTATTAGTTGTTCTCTTGATTTAATTTTATATTCCCCTTGGTGATTCTCCAATACTTCCTGGTACATTTGTCTTTGCCTGTTGCCTCTCTTCTGTAAAATGTTTCTTGTGCTGAGATCCATAAAGGTGTTTTGGGGCACAGCCTGGGTTTATATTTATTCCATGTCTAATAAAGTGGCATGTCTAATAAAGTGGTTTTTAAAATCCACATTAACTTAACTTTATCATACCATAAATATCAATGCCATCCAAACCTCAGGTCATGCTGTTCTAACTCTAACCGCCCAGAGTCCCCCTTTTGGGTGAGATGGGCAGTCATAGAAATGTGAATGAATGAATGAATGAATGAATTGAATGATTAAATAAATAAATAAATAAATAAATAAATAAATAAATGTCTTTTGTTTATCAGCAACACCAATTCTTTCAACCAATCCAAACAACAAGCTGCAAAATACAATTTCAAATTCAGTAAACCCAATCCTCCTCTTTCCTTTGCATCTTGTAACACTTTGTATTTAACCTGTGGTTTTTTTCCCTTGCCATACAAATTTAGATATATATTTTTCTCATTGCTTGAATGGTACATCAGTTGTCAAAACAGATACATTAATGTTCCAGTAATGCCAGGTTATCCAAATCTTTCTTCATCTCTGTTTATAACTTCTGTCTTACTTTCCAAAACTTCCACTTTGTCATTAATTTGTTTTACATCTCCAGCCAATTGTCCGATAGATTCTTCAATCTTCTTAACTTCTTCTTTCATATCCATTTTTATCCCTGCAAATCCTTCTTCCATTTCCCTTTGAAAAGCATCCAAACTATTGGCCACTGTTTCAGTCATCCTCTTGCCAAGTTCCTCAAACATTTTCTTCAATAAATCTGGCCTCATGCCCTTGTCTGTAAGTTGTTCTAGTGAAATTCTCCTTCCTTCTCCTATTTTTGCTGCTTTTCTTGTGGTTGCCATTTTAATATTTATGGCCCCAAAGTAAAAGTATGTCAATTATCAGGGTGAAAGTAAAACACAAGCTTCTCCTTTCTTTCTTTCTTTTTTGTCCTGTTTTGCTTTTCTCTGTCTTTAACACTTTAGTCCCAATGAGTTCTCTATAGCTACACTCACACAGTCTGGCTCACAGTACCCTTATTTTCTTATTTTGTAAAATCCACCAATTCAGCAAGAACTGAAAGGAGCTTCTACTGATGTTAAGTTGAATGCAAGTTTCTTTTTGATCTCTAGTCTTTGTCAGAATCCTCAATCTTGAGGAATATTTACTTGCAAACAGATGATGTGAAATTGAGAATGTGATTACCACTTATAGGAGAAATAGAGGCAAGACCAGAATGTATGACATTGTCACCCTTTCTGTGTTGAGCCTTTTCAATATTCAGTTTTAGTTACATGTGGATTTTTTTTAACAAAAAAGTTACATGTGGAAAAAAACACAGGCAACTGACTTTTGGACAAATATGCTCCACTGCGTACTTATAAATAAGCTGGACTGGTTATGGCTAAAGAGAGACTTTATCTTACAGTAATATAACAAATAATAAAAAGATTAATTTGACATATCTTACAGGGCTTCAGATGAATAGTGAAGATGATTTTGTTTTAGCCCAATGTCTAGGAATAAAACTATACAAAATTTACAAGAACTATTATTATTCTCTCTCCTCTCAGAGATCCAGTGTGTTGTAATGGTTGAAGAGGTTGGACTAGAACCAGGAAAACCTAGGTTCAAGTTCACTTCAGCCATGCAAGGGAATGATTTTGGGCTAGACGCTCCCTCGCAGCTCAACCTACCTCACAAGGTTGTTGTTATGGGGAAATAGGACAGAGTATTCTCTTTGCTGTGTTAAGCTCCTGAAGGAAAAAGTTTTGACAAAAGTTTCCTGTAAACTGTTCTCCTATATTACATTATGTTTCTTGAAGTTAGTACTAGGATGAGAGAATGTGTTTTCAGAACTGGTTGATGGGACTTAAAGCTACGAAGAACTGCAAGTCTTGATGGGATAAACTGATGTGCAAACTGAGAGCTATAAAGCAAATGGACAGGAAACAGCTCCTTCTGTAAGGCCGCAGTTTAGATAAATATAAAACAAGTTAAAACACTACCTTCTTGGATATACCTTGTTTTCTAGAACTGGAAGGTGTCAGATTTCTCATATGAGATTATCAAATTGGGTTTCTCTACAAAGCAAAAGTGTTTTGGCAAATTGCATCCTTTACAAAGCAAAGGCCTCTCATGGTGACGTGAAGTGCAGGTGCAAGATAACAACGGTCACGTGTGTATTGTTATGGCTAGTTTCTGGATCTTCCCATGAGAACAAATCCTCCTGATTTCCTCTGTGGGAAGCCTTGCCCTGTGAGAGCAAGGAGGGGGGAACTCAGTGCTTAGATGCAGCACTGCCACCCAATAGCAGGTCATGCTGTGTGCTTTAGGCCTAATGCTTTGGGCCTAGTGTGTGTCACAGCTAACTTCCAGCCAATCAGAAAGTTAGAAGAACTGAATATCTAACCATGCAAAATGGTGTTCTATGCTTCTTGATTTCTAGTGTCTTTTAGCCATGTAGTTCTTCACATGTTCACTTCCCGTGGACTGGGCAGAGTGAGCTATGCCTGGCTTTGGGTATAGGCCGTGGCAGGAACTCTGGCCCTGGGATCAATACACGGAACTCTGCTTATAAGTTTGTTTTTGTTTTTCCTTTTGACAATGCTGTACCATGTACTGTGTATTCAACTTTCCTTTTTGCGATAATGTGATTGTATATACATTATTGCCTTATGCTACCAGTAAACACTGTTAGCCCTACAAGCTGCATTCTTGTCTGTTTACTTCTCAAGCCTCAAGTTTTTCCCCTTTAAGCCAGCGTATATCCCATCAGAAGGGTTGCTATAATCCATAAGGAGGTCAGTCCCTAGATATGGCCTAACCAGGCAGTTGACAAAGGAATTAATCAGAAACAAGAGGTCTGACCCTTCTTAGGCAGCCACTGAGAAAGAGACAGAAAGGTCAGGAGATAGAAAGAAGGGAGTACCAGAAAAAGATAAGAAAAAACATTATGCAGAAAAAGAAGTGATGCAATATCCAATTTTGACTCTGGCTTTATTTCCTGCTTGTTTTACTCTACTAACCATAGGTATACCATGTGGCCCCCCGTTTGTTGCTCCAGGAAAATGCGGACCTCAACAGTCCATGTACTGCCCATGCTGATCAAATTATATAAAGTTCACCCAAGGAATTGGCTCCAAAACATATTGAGAGCCAGTGGCAACATACATTTGTGATATCACCACCCACTTCCAATTATTAACCCAACAGTTCCATTTGTGATTAGCTGAAGTTTCAGAACTATTTTCAAAAGTTGCCCTCATTGCACTAATTCAGCCAGGTGATTACCAGAGCCTAGATAAGTGACACCAGGCTATTCCTGCTCAAATAGAGTTGCAGCTGGTCTGTTGGTCTAAGATGATAATAATGATCCTAACAACCGAGGCCACCTGTGCCTCTAGTGACACTGATCAGAAGTAAGTCCCGAGCTAAGCTGGATTTATTTGCAAGTGAGGTACACTGAAGATTGCCAGTTAAAATGGATCCCAATAGAGTTATGGAGTATTGATACTGTCTCGGTTCTTCAGATATGATAATAATCAAATGCTATCCTTTCATTTCCTTTCTTGATAGATGGAAGTCATTTCAATTAATCTGTGATATTGTGCCAGGGAAACAAGACAAACTAATTATAAGAGAACTGGTGTAAGGTTTTTTTTTTAAGAGTGAATGTAGGCATAGAAGATGAATTCAGCAGAATATTAGATGCAGACAGAAGTATACAGTCTTTTTCACAGAAACTTGACAGCCTATCCCCAAAGCAGTTTTATAATTTGAGATGTTGGCCTTTTTTTTTGAAAAGTGTGGTAAATGTGCCAATTTCTATCCTGCGCTAGGATGAGGTCAGACTAGCAAATTCATTTCCACTAGCACCTGAACAAAGGCATCAGAATAAGTCATTCTACTAAAAGAAGGATGAGGGCAGGATGTATAAAGAAAAGACAAAAAGTAAACAACAACAACGCTGCACAGTAGTCACTTAAATGTTGCTTTAAATTCATAGAAGGAAAAGGGCTGTCTTTTAAATGCCTTCCAGATGCTGATGTATTTATTTTATTTTTTATTATTCATATTATAGTTGCCCACTTCAAAAGACTCCATTTCTCCATTTATTTTAAACTAGCAAAAGAACCCCTCTTGATGTATTGATATCTATATGCACTTATAAAGCATTAATAATTCAAATTATTTTCTGCAAATAGATTTGTTACAATCTTCCATCTTTAGTGGTCTAGCCACCTATCATTAGGAATTAAATAAAAGATGAAAACCCAGTTTTGCTTCTCCTGCAGTGTTGTCCCCAGTACACATATTTATCTAACTTTTTTTCTGTTTAGGCAACTATTTGCTTGCATGGGAGAAATGCCTCACGTAGAATCTCTCACATAACAACTGTCTCGAAATTAAGCAGTTTTAGTACTTAGATGTAAGACTACCAGAGAATTATAAATATTCCAGATGAGGTTTGATCAATGCAGAACAGAAGCCAACCATTATCTTTAATGAACTAGACATTATTCTCCTTCAATGCAACTTAACAGCAAGTTCATTTTCATTTTTTCCCTTTAACCAGTGTATCACATGGTTAGCTTGTTATCTAGTAAGATACTTTGGTTCTTTGTACACATGCTGCTGCCAAGATCAGTATCTTCATCCTTTAATTTTATTTATTTATTTATTTATTTATTGAATTTCTATAACCGCCCATCTCCCCCTCAAGGAGGGACTCTGGGCGGTTCACAACACAATATCAGCAAAATATAATAAAAACTATGATAAAAATAGAATTACAATAAATTACAATAAAATACAATAAAATAAAATAAAATCCAAGAGGCAGATAGTTCTAAAGTGACATTGACTATGATTAAAATTAGATATCTAAGGTGGCTCTAAGGAATCAGCCATCCCCAGGTTTGACTGCTTTCCTTTTTGCCCCAGGCGAGGTCGCAGAGCCAGGTTTTTAATTTTTTTCTAAAATCCAGGAGCGAGGGGGCCTGTCTTATCCCTGGTGGAAGGATGTTCCATAGGGCAGGAGCAGCTGCAGAGAAGGCTCGTCTCCGGGACCCCGTTAGGTGGAATTCTTTCATAGACGGGGTCCGCAGCATGCCCTCTCTGCAAGTTCGAGTGGGACGGGAAGATGTCATGGGGATGAGGCGGTCCCTCAGATAACCTGATAATTTTGCCTTTGTTTTGAGGGATTAAAATCAGGGTTGCCCAACTGCTGTCTGTTGAAGGGCTGCATGTAGAAGGCAACACTGCAGAAATCTTTGGAACCAAGATCTATTCTGAGATACAGTTTCAGGATTTTTATGAGAGAAAATGAGGGGTCTTCACCTTTTGTAAAATTTAAAACTACCCATTTTGTCCCTTAAATACCACCTCAAAAGCCTCAAAACTGCAAAAAAAAGTTTTTGAAACCACCCATTCTGGGGGGCTCTGAGGAGCACAAAACAGATGTCAGGCTGCATATGGCCCCAGACTGTTTGCATCCCTTATTTAAATAATGTTTACATGAATCTTGTTCAGTTCCACTGGGTTAATTCAATGTCCAGCCTACCAAGATCATTCTAAATCTTACTTTACGCTAGTCTGAAGTTTATTGTTCCTTCCAGTTTAATCTTATTTGGATATTGGAAAATTGGGGAGGGAAGAAGACAGATTGGAGGCCACAGGAGCGGCTCAATGGGAGGAAAAGGCCAGCAGCAGCCATTTGGTGGCCAAGCTCCACCACAGCACTTGCAGCAGAATCAAACAGCCTCAGGTTGCCAAAGGAAGACCAACAGTGGTCTAGAGGAGGATTGGGGTATTAGGCACAAGCTCTGTAACCGCTCAGTTAAAATCCCCAATTGTGGGGTTAGACCTTCTGTGTATATGTGTGTGCGTACATATTTTTATTTATTTTATTTTATTTTTATCCCACCTTAATTATTTTTTATAAATAACTCAAGGCGGCGAACATACCAAATACTCCTTCCTCCTATTTCCCCCAAAGCAACAACCCTGTGAGGTGAGTGGGGTTGAGAGAGAGTGACTGGCCCAAGGTCACCCAGCCGGCTTTCATGCCTAAGGTGGGACTAGAACTCTCAGTCTCCTGGTTTGCCATTGGCTCCTTCCTAGGGCTGAGAGAGAGAGTGACAGGCCCAAGGTCACCCAGCCAGCTTTCATGCCTAAGGCGGGACTAGAACTCTCAGTCTCCTGGTTTCTAGCGCAGCACCTTAACCTTATGCACATGTGTCTTAAGAAGCCATCCAAAGAGGAACCCGTGACATGTTCATCTATTTTTCAGGAAAAACATGTAAATGGAATGTAAAATGTCCTAGGACATCCTTATCTTACTTGGTCCTTTCCTGAAGTGTTCCTCCTGAATTCCTTAGATAGTATCCAGTTCATCTGGAAAGCACCAGGCAAGGAAGGCTGATGGGGACAAATTTTGATAGATTTCACACGAAACAATATCTCCTTTCAATTTCTTTAAATATATTAATTGTTTAGTAAAGATGAGTAAGCAACTAATAAAAGTAAACATCTCAGACAACCAGAAGTCTGTATAATCAGATATATAAATTGGGTAAATGCAAAACAGACAAAAAAAAGAGGTGGCAGTGGTGTGATGATAATAAAATTGCTAATTATTTGTACAATATAATTTGGTTAATTCACCAAAACTTGTGGGTAT
Source organism: Charina bottae (assembly GCA_023362775.1). Classification (NCBI taxonomy): domain Eukaryota; kingdom Metazoa; phylum Chordata; class Lepidosauria; order Squamata; family Charinaidae; genus Charina; species Charina bottae. Next base: position 55,999,154 of record JALMGJ010000004.1, read on the forward strand.
TAATCTTTACAACTGCTGAAAGTCATTGTTTCTGTTTTCTAACAAAAGAACAAAGAATAATTACAGAAGTTGGATGGAGAAAACCCCAAGATACTATGATAAAATGACCTTCCATTAATTGCTGAGATGCCAGCTGGTCAAGGTTCCCTAGGTTTAAACATAACATTGAACTTGCATAGAGTATATCTAATAGTCTAGAGCAAGGACAAATAAAAATGGTATTAGGTGTTAGAATTCTAAAATGCATTGTCTTAAATAATGGGGAAGTTTAACTCTATAAAACTGCTACAGTTTATAGAGTTAAAAAAATCAATGTAATTAATTAATTTTAAAAAAATTTAAAAAAATTAAAAAGTTAGTAAAAAGGTGGAATATCAGTCTAATAAATGAATATGTTGAAAACCATAATTGGAAAACATTTTATGTTAATAAGAATATTTGTGCTTTTTCTAACGTAATAAGAAGAGTTGAAGTATTTATATTAAAAATACAATAGAATAGAATAGGGAAACATAATAATGTTAACATGGGACACGGGAATGCTACAGTTAACATGTTAAATGCACACTTAATGCTGACCTGTGAATTATAAATTATTCAGCAGTTTAGAACAGGTGGGCAAGGACTTCATTTGGCTTTTGAATGGCATGCTAAGGGCTGCACTCTCAAAGGAGTTGAACTAGAACAAACACAGAAATTAAATTTTTAATTAAGTAGTAATCCCATGTATGCTCACTTGTGAGTGTGACATGTTGTCTACTCAGAAACATGAGCTCATTTATATACATAGGCAGATACAGAAATAAGGGATCTTTTTCAGAGGAACTATTAGCTCAGCCATTCAAGACCAAAGTAGCAGAAATGAACAGGGTAGGGTGACCTCCAACCAACATTATTGTAAAATGAACAAAAATACTTTGGAAGAGCCAAAAAACAGTACCTTCTAGTAAACAGTACCTTCTAGTACTTGAACCCTGTTGTGGGCCCAGATCAATATCTCCCATTTGTCTCTAATAGTCTCTAATCACTACCAACTTCTAACCTTCCTCCTTAATATATTGGCAGAAATTATAAATGGTCATCATGAGAAAGGAAGACATTTTTTCTTGCCTTCTTACCTCTACTTTCCCTCTAAAGCAAGGGTCGGAAATGGCGGCTCGCGAGCCAGATGTGGCTCTTTGGCCCCTTGAGTGTGGCTCTTCCGCAGCTGAACTCACCCCCGCCCCTTCCACGTGATTGACCCCCACCCGCAAACCCCGCCCCCTGGCTCTCGCACTGAGCGAGGCCCGGCGTGGCAGGGAGGCGCTGCTGGCCTGGGACGCGGCACTGTCGGAGGCGGTGCAGGAGCGGCTGCAGGGGATGCCGCGGCTGGAGATGGCGCTGCTCCGCGGCATCCAGGGGCTGGGCGAGGGCGCGGGCCCGGGACGCAAGCGGCAGGGTGGCGCAGGGCGAAGAGCAGCCTGCTCTCCCCTTGGCCGCCTCCGGTCCGAGCCTGGCTCAGTTCCCCCGGCCGCCGCAGGGTTTGGGTTAGCAGGGGGGGGAGAGGACGCCGAACGGCGGGGTGGGGGGATTGATGGGGCAGGAGGGTGCACCCTCTGGCTGGCTGGCTTTCTTCCACTGCCCGCTCTGCACGGGAGCGGAGCGCACTGCCAAATCACATCCGCGCCCACCCCTGCCCTTTTCCGAATACCCCCCTCCGATCCTTGGAAGGCGAGGCCCTGGTGGTGTAGGGGGGGGCGAGGAGGATTCTCAGTTGGGAGGGGGAAATCCCCGGGTCTGCGGAGGTCTTTCCACGCCGCCTTGAGGTGCGCGTGGGCGCCCAGGGCAGGGGAGGAACGGGGAGCGCCAGGGGACTCACCCACTGCTGCTCGGCTGCCACCTTCCTCCTCCGCTTCAGCCGCCCGCCCGCCGAGTCCCGGCCCTTCAGCCCCCGCTGGGGGGAGGGGGGCAGGGACTTAGCGCCCGCAAGCCCGGAGCCCGGCAGAGCTGCGTCTCGCCCCGCCCCGCCCTCCCAGAGTGACCAGCGGAGCGCCACCGGCGTCCACCTGCTCGGGCAGGTACCAGCCTCTCTGCACGCTCCTTCCGCTGCTGCTGCTGCACGGAGACGGCGTCCACCCGGCCCAGCTGCCCGGGGTCCAGGGAGATCAGCTCCGGCGGGATCTTTGGCGAAGAGCGGCCGTGGGGGGGGGAACGAGGCAGGCGGCGACAAGCGGCGGGAGGCGGGAGGCAAGCGGGTGGGGCGGAGGACGCGTTTCTCTTCCTTCCCCCTCTTTAAAGCGGCTCACCTGGGCTTTGGGTTCCCACACCCAGCTCCCACAAACCCGCCACCGCAGCAGCGCAAACCCACTTCTTCCTTCCTGCTCCACTGGGTGCCAAGCCCGGGCGATTCTCCTGCCGATTTGATCAAAGTGGGGCGGGGGGGGTAGGGGTTGGTGAGTAGAAGCACTGGGTAGACCCGCGCGCGTGCGCGCACACCTTTGGAGAAAAATAATCGGCAAGGGATTCACGCCGAAGTTTTTTAAATCTCCCCCAACCACCCAAACACACGCGCGCGCATACACACACCCTCCTCCCCCTCTCCCTCCTTCCATTTCTCTCATAACCAACCCCCCATACACACACACACACACACACACACACGTTAGGAGACCGCCCACCGCACAACTAAGACCCCATTCGATTTAAAGAGAGACTGCATTCAGAGGCTGACATTCATTCAATAGATAGAGCGATCATAAGCAGGCTGTGCGACGGGCGTGCTCGCCCTTTCTTCCCCTGGTCTGGTTCCTGCCACTCGGGTTGCGCTCGTCTCTTTCGCTGGAGGGAAATAACTTAAGGATGTTAAATCAGAGAATCTTTCCGGGCATGGTTTTATTCCTGATGTTTTTCTGCCACTTCATAGAAGATCAAACAGCGCAGGGCAAGATACAATTCACACCTTTCCCTGCCGACGTGCCTCTGTCTCTCTCTGTCTGTCACTCTACCCCTCCCGCTCCAGGATTCTTCTTCAGTCCACCCGACGCCCGCAAAGCTCCAGCCCTAAACTCAAATAGGGCTTCCCACTGAACTCCCGGGGGCTTCCGCTTGAAAGAAGAAACCCACTTAGGATCACTTTGCGCGGGGGGCATTTTGTGGATGCGGAGGCAGGAGAGCAGGGCAACCCATGTTTGGCAGCGAATTCGCTGGGCAGAGAATCCCTCTCCTCGCCAGCTTTATCATCTTAACCGCCTTCTCCATCATTAGCTCTCAAGGGCTTTTTAAAAAGCTTGTGTCGCTGCTGCCTGGCTAAACTTCCAGCATCAGCTAAGAACTTTTCCGAGTTTGGCCACTGCGGAGGTCTCACCCTGCGTGTGATTTATCCACGTATTTACATTTCTAAAATCACTGAGCCCGCTTCCTTCTACGGGTGCAAAATAATCTTCGGATTATGCCTCACACTTCCGGGCGCGGGTGGGGGAGAGAGAAAGAGAGAAGGAAGGAGACTTTAAGTTTGGAGAATTTTCTTTGTGCTCCTGCTTGTCCTCCTCCAGTTTCATGCCATTCTGGGAAGGAACTTCGGAGGGCTGCCTTTCACAGTTGCAAAGCATGCCTTGAAACACCAATCTAGACTAGCCGTTCCAGACGAAATAAGTCTCCCCTTCAGTGCAGTGGAACTTGCTTCCAGGTAAGCGAGTGAAAGATCGCACCCCTGAGCTTCGTTTAAAGCACAGTAAACGAAACTCAAATATTGGCAACTGAAAAAAGTCTCCTCCACCCCGACATTGGTTTGCAATGTCCCTCCATCGCGGAGGGAGGCAAACAGGCAGGCAAGCGGGGGGGGGGGCGGCCCGGGCCTCCTCCTCCTGTGTGTGTGTGTATGGGGGGGTTGGTTATGAGAGAAAGGGAGGGAGGGAGAGGGGGAGGAGGGTGTGTGTATGCGCACGCGTGTGTTCAGGTGGTGGGGGGAGATTTAAAAAACTTCGGGGTGAATCCCTTGCCGATTATTTTTCTCCAAAGGTGTGCGCGCACGCGCGCGGGTCTACCCAGTGCTTCTACTCACCAACCCCTACCCCCCCCGCCCCGCTTTGATCAAATCGGCAGGAGAATCGCCCGGGCTTGGCACCCAGTGGAGCAGGAAGGAAGAAGTGGGTTTGCGCTGCTGCGGTGGCGGGTTTGTGGGAGCTGGGTGTGGGAACCCAAAGCCCAGGCGAGCCGCTTTAAAGAGGGGGAAGGAAAAGAAACGCATCCTCCGCCCCACCCGCTTGCCTCCCGCCTCGCGCCGCTTGTCGCCGCCTGCCTCGTTCCCCCCCCCACGGCCGCTCTTCGCCAAAGATCCCGCCGGAGCTGATCTCCCTGGACCCCGGGCAGCTGGGCCGGGTGGATGCCGTCTCCCTGCAGCAGCAGCAGCGGAAGGAGCGTGCAGAGAGGCTGGTACCTGCCCGAGCAGGTGGGCGCCGGTGGCGCTCCGCTGGCCACTCTGGGAGGGCGGGGCGGGGCGAGACGCAGCTCTGCTGGGCTCTGGGCGTGCGGGCGCTGAGTCCCTGCCCCCTTCCCCCCAGCGGGGGCTGAAGGGCCGGGACTCGGCGGGCGGGTGGCTGAAGCGGAGGAGGAAGGTGGCAGCCAAGCAGCAGCGGGTGAGTCCCCTGGCGCTCCCCGTTCCTCCCCTGCCCCGGCTCCGCCCTGGCTCCTTGGTTCGGAACAGCTTGGCTGCCGAGGCAGAGGCGCAGCCGGCGCCCTCCGAAGCTGGAGCCCCCGCAGCCCGCAGATCGGCGCTGGATCACTTCCGGAAATAGCGGGGGGAAAGGCCGGCCGCCTTCTGCAGGCAAGGAGGGAGGGGCGGGAAGCCGGTGGGGGGGGAAACTGCTACATGGGCCCTCCCACGCGCCCCAATAAGCCACGTGATTGGCCCCCGCCCGCAAACCCCGCCCCCTTCCATGTGATTGGCCCCCGCCCGCAAACCCCGCCCCCTTCCACGCGATTGGCCCCCGCCCGCAAACCCCGCCCCCTGGCTCTCGAGCACTTCAAAATGTGCACGAGCATATCAAAATGGCTCCTGGCAAAAAAAGTTTGCCGACCCCTGCTCTAAAGTTTTCTGTAATCAATAGCCATTAGTCTAACTCTGTACAGAAGGAAAGAAAGATGCAAAGGAAGGTGAAGTTTTTCTTGTTGCTGCAACAAGTTTAAGCAAAAGGGAAAGCTGTAACATGGGTGGGAATTTGAGAGTTGCTGCAATAAGGACAGCAGTAACAGCACGTTTGTAAATCATTTGACTGGCCTAGGGATTTTTTCTATTTCCCCCCCCCCCCTTATTTTCAGGTAGGAGGTATTATTCCACAAAACTTTGCTATCTCAGCAGGAGGCAACCAAGACCTGGTCAGTCAGGGATGACCATAGGGTATGGTAGGAAAAGTCAATATTGCATCTGCAACGGTGTGATCAAAGCTTCGCCTGGTTTTTATGTGCAGTTGCCATACTGATGTTTTTGACCATACCCTGCAGGTATCCCTGGGTGCAGTGGAAAACACCCAGCTACTCTACTGGCTGATTGGCAGGAGGGTCAATTAGCTTTCCAAGTAAATTTAGAGATGCATTTGGTAATGCTCTCAAAAGTTTTCCAATCTGAGAACTTCAGAAGATTTGCCTGGATATATCTGGCCATAACACATCATTGTGTGATGAAAACATTGTCTACAGAGAATTACTTTTTATTTTCTAGGTATATGAAGTCTATAAAGTCTAGCATGATGAGGGCCTCTATGTGAATTAAACACAAATTTTGTTTCAGCAAGGGGAGAGTGAAATGATTGGATCTCAAAATGAGTATAACCGCATGATGGTGCTTATTTATTCTGTTCTTTATGTGGCATCTGAAAATCAAAGTGTTAAAGGAAATGCGGAGGAGCTTCTGTTTACAAAAACAATCATGCAATATAATTAAAAAGCTTTTTAAAAAATTTAATTGCCCATTGGAGTGCAGAATGTATAATCAAATAATAATTTTCAGTTTGGTACCCAGTTCACACAAATTTGTTCTTTCAAATAAATTTAGCAGGCAACAGAAGACTGTGTATGTGTGAAATAAATGTTTCTGTCTATAAGAAACACTTTGTTAACATGATGTGTGTCTGCTTCAGATCACAGTAGGGTTGTTAGAAATAGTATATTACGTTGTAATCTCTGTTTAGCAGAAAAAAATAGCTGACGGAATGTATTCTTCTCTTGAGCAATGTACTCCCTTCACTGCTGCTGATTCTTGTCTATCACTAGCATTCTATAAATATGATAGCTAATTTGTGTAGTTATTCTATAAATATGATAGCTAATTTGTGTAGTTTGAAAATTATTGATTGTAATGAGGTTCTTCGTAGGTTTATTTTATTTTTTAAAAATATCTGGGACAACCACCCAGGGTCGCTCTTTGTGTGAAACGGGCAGTGACTAAATTTGAAATATAAATAAATAAATAAAACTTTTCCTATCCTATTTGCAGAGGAATTATTGTTGTAATCAAGAAAAATTTTAAAAATCATGAGGAAAAATACATTTATCTGAAATTTTGGCAAGAAGGATGATATTTACTGAATTCCAGGGAATGGCGAACTGAAGACGGCTCCGCTAAAAGCGGAGCCAATGACTGTGGCAAAATGAAGAGCTGGCAAGTAGACTGGCTCTTTGTAATTCCTCTCTGGACAAGGAGAGGACTTGAGATCACCCACAAATGCTCCATACAGTTGTTGCTTTTGAGGAGACTGCAAGACAGTGGCCTCCAGTGGGCTTATCGCTCTGGGAGACAAGGGAAAAGCCATCTTTTTGCTCAAACCACAGTCAGCGCCTTCAAAAGGACACTGGGTTCGCATACTTCCTTTTCTAATCACTTTCGGAAATTGCTTGTTAACTGCTTTTCAGCTATTAAGAACCTTTGGATCAACAAGTTTTACAGCACTGGGTGAGTTTCCTTCAATCCTTAGAGAAAGAAGTTTTAAATACATGTTTAAGAAATTTAAAAAAATCTTTTGGAATAAACAGCAAAAGGGTGATTAGAACTTTTATTTTGGAAAGTTATAAATGGACTAAGGGTAAAAGGGACTAAAGGACAAAAGCATTTTAGAATTAATTATAAGAATCCTTTCCATGGGAAAATGCTTTTGTTTTGAATTCTCTTAACAAAAATTATAGGATAAGACTGAAGATTGGCCACTAGAGGGATCCAGAAGGAATTGACTTACTAATGCAGAATAATATTTTAAATACTTTAACATTGGACATATTGAAGCATATTTTTGAACAATGGACCAGAAGTTAATTTTAAGAGTGTCTGCCTCTATAGATAGACTGTGTTTCAAAGATGTTATGAAAGATGAACAAGTTTTACCAGACAAGACCGAGCCTGATCTGAAAGTGGATTTAAAAATGACAGGCTACAAGAATCATATGGAAAAAGATACTATGCTGGACATACAAAATAAACCAGCTGATGTTATAATAATTAAAAGGGATATACAAATAACAAACTAAGAGAGTGACCTCAATAATTTTTCTATATTGGACTTACAAAACAGACTTGTTAAAGCTTTGAAGAATTTTGTGAGAAGAAAAAGAAAAAATGAAAAGAAATCAAGTTGTAGGACATTATCTGAATGACTAAAGCTTTCCAAATTGCAGAAATAACAACATATCTATTTTAACCTGTGACACACTCTTACAGCAGGGCAACACAGCTTTGCAAACTGTGTGTCATGACACGTTAGTGTGTCGGCTGCAGTGTCTGGGTGTGTCATGGCTGCTGCTGCCTCTGAGCCCTACCAGGATTCCATGCAGGTCCTAGTGCCTGCCTTGTGCCTTGCTGCCTCCAATCCTGCTGTGATTCCACACAGGTCCTAGTACCTGCCTTGTGCCTTGCTGCCTCAAAACCTGCTGTGATTCCACGCAGGTCCTAGTGCCTGCCTTGTGCCTTGCTGCCTCCAAACCTGCCCTGCCAGGATTCCGTGCAGGTCCTAGTGCCTGCCTTGTGCCTTACTGCCTCCAAACCTGCTGTGATTGCATGCAGGTCCTAGTGCCTGCCTTGTGCCCTGCTGTAAGAGTGTGCCACGAAATGATGCATGTCTAAAAAGTGTGTCACCAACATGAAAAGTTTGGAAAGCTCTGGACTAAAGATTAATCTTTAAAGATTAATCTTTTTAATATGCTGTCTAAGATCATGGTCCAAGATCACCGCAGACGGTGACTGCAGCCATGAAATTAAAAGACGCTTGCTCCTTGGGAGGAAAGCTATGGAAAACCTAGACAGCATATTAAAAAGCAGAGACATCACCTTGCCGACAAAGGTCCGTATAGTTAAAGCTATGGTTTTCCCAGTAGTAATGTATGGCTGTGTGAGTTGGACCATAAGGAAGGCTGAGCGCCGAAGAATTGATACTTTCGAGCTGTGGTGCTGGAGAAGACTCTTGAGAGTCCCTTGGACTGCAAGGAGGTCAAATCAGTCAATCCTAAAGGAAATCAACCCTGACTGCTCATTGGAAGGACAGATACTGAAGCTGAAGCTCAAATACTTTGGCCACCTAATGCGAAGAGAGGACTCACTGGAAAAGACCCTGATGCTGGGAAAGACTGAAGGCAAAAGGAGAAGGGGACAGCAGAGGATGAGATGGTTAGATAGCATCACCGATGTAATGAACATGAATTTGAGTAAACTCCAGGAGACGGTGGAGGACAGGAAGGCCTGGCGTGCTATGGTCCATGAGGTCACGAAGAGTCGGACACGACTAAACGACTGAACAACAACAAAGATTAATATTGTTAGAAGCCAAAGGAAGGAATATAAAGTTGGTTTATTTGGTCAAGGTTAAAATAGATATGTTTTTATCTCTGCAATTATGGTGATCAGGACTGAACAACAAAGCTTTAAGGATTTGTTGGGATATGGCAAGAAGAGATCATTTGTTGTATTTTAAAAGAAGGTGATTAAGTTACTAAAATTGTTTATACTTGTGATGAAGGAGGAAGTCATTTATTTATATACTTTTCTTCTTATTTACTATATTCTTAGTTTTTCTTTCTTTTCTATTTTTCTTTCTATTTTTCATTTCTTCACTTTCTATTTGTTCTTTTTATTCTTTTATTTCTTTGGTTTGTATTGTTTTTTATCTTTTTAATTGTAACGTTTAATAAAATTACTATTAAAAAAGAATGATGATATTTATTTTATAGTGGCTGAGAATTTCTTTTCCCTTTCTTTTAAAACCCTATATTGCTCATAGCTATGTAAAGCTTTCATTCCAACTTCATATGTTGTAAAAAAAATACAGGACTTGTAAAAAAGTAAAATAAAAAAAGCGTGTTAAAATTGAAATTTCTGTCTTGCAAGGTGAAATACACATCCTACCTGCTTATTCCCTCCTGGAAGACATTAGTAGAATATCACTTTCTGTTTTTACCTGAGGAGAAGGATATTTTATCGAGTGGGAATTCTGTCCCCAACCTAGCTGAATTTTTTCTTCTAAATAACTATAACAAGTATAGGAGTCATTAGCATCTGTTGCCTTAGAAAAAATAGTACAATATGGGAGAGAGTATATATGATTTTCTATCAAGATTAATTAGAAGTAAAGCTCCAGCCATTTACCCCCTCCCTTCAGATCTCCCCCATCTCCACAGAGTTCAGAAGAAGATGAGATGGGACTATAGGGTGCAATCCCTTTGTCCACACATTCTTTTGAGAAATGCCTGAAGAGACCACTTTGTTCAGTAAACAGAACACCAAAGCTTTGGAGACAACTAGAAACAAGAATGGGTTCGGGATTTAATTAAATGTCATGATTATATTCCTCCATTATGGTCTCCAGAGAACTGTCAACATGTGCAAAAGCATACCTTGTTGCCAAGTTACCACCCAGTCAGGTTGGTACTGGAAAATTAGCCAGTATAAAGCTTTGGCATGCTATATAGGCTCCATGTGCTACTTGAGAAATGTGACTTTTTCCAGTTTCCACCTTCTCTGTGATGTGTCTATTAGAAACAGAATAGTTCTAATGCTGTGGAAGGCATACTAACAAAACTAGACATACCATAAGCTGCAACAATCCAGGTGATCAGTAAAGTAATATTGCTATCCAGTAATTGTCCATATTTTTGCAAGCTAGGTATGGAAAGCCTAAACAAAGTTGTTTTCTTTATTGTAACAAACTTTCCTGCCTCTGAGTGAAAAATACAGCCTGCAACTTGGTCCTGAATTGCTCTTTGAGACAATAGTTCATTTGAAGAAGTTCCCTTGGTCCTGTATCTGTCTAGATCTGTACCTATGTATATAAGTGAGCTAATGTCTTTGGACTGAGGACATGCAAATATACATGGATTGCAACTATAATCATATACGCTGTGACCCAAATTTCAAAGTAATTTTAATAAAGTTGGACTTTTCTCTTGCTTCAGTTGGAATCATTTCACTAAATAGTAAGTGCTATCTTTGTCTCTTAATCGGGCAATCAGGGACAGAAACAACTTAATTCTGTCAGGCATGATCTCTGTAATAGGAGATGTAGCTTGTAATGGAACGGTAATAGGTTAAAAACCCATCTTAAATTGTAGTTTTAAACTAGATTGATTACATGGATAATTCAGGAACTGAAAATCCAATTGACTTTCATTTAGTTATATATCTGGCTTTTAATTTTAAAAAAAGGTCTTTTACAGCCAGTTTCACTCTTAATTAAATAGGAGTGTTTAATTGCTGGCAAGGCTCAATAGGACTCACTTGTGAAGTATGCTTTCCTTTGGCCTTGGGACATTGTTTACTGACCTTTTATTATACAGCTGGGCTAGAGGATTCAGATCAGCATCCTCTTCCTACCTGCACATTAGCAGAGCTCACTAGACCAAAAACCTTCTTGAAAGATTGGGAATGTGGAATTCTGAAATGAAACATGTTTCAATCATTAAAATACCTTACCATGTTCAATATGAGAACTGGTAAGGCTAGGGGCATGGTGGCTCAGCGGGTAAGATGCCAGGCTTGTCGATCGGAAGATCGCAAGTTCGGAGGTTCGAATCCCTAGCCCCACGTGACAGAGTGAGCTCCCGCACTAGCCCCAGCTCTTGCCAACTTAGCAATTCGAAAGCATGCAAATGCAAGTAGATTAATAGGTACCACTTCGGTGGGTAGGTAACAGCGTTCCGCACGCGTCATGCAGCCACATGACCGTGGAAGCGTCTTCGGACAACGCTGGCTCTTCGGCTAACAAGCGGAGATGAGCACCAGCCCCTAGAGTCGGACAAGACTGCACAAATGTGCGGGGGGAACCTTTACCTTTACAAAGCTGTTTCTGAGGCTTACTGTTAGTAATTTGCTAACTGCCAATGAAATGTTTTTATAGGAAGCAATTATTTATCTAAACCTTAGATGGCTTACAGCTTGACAAGTTACTAAAGTGGATGGAAGAATTCTAAAAGTCAGCTTAAAACCAGCCAGATAACAAGCATTGTAACAGTTTTCCTTGACTGATAGTTATATGCCCATGGGCTGGTAGCTATCAATCTACAGTATGTAGATGGCTAACCGACAGAGGGTTCTGGCAAGGATATGGACCACGTGCTGCCACCATTCATAATCAGTTCAAGCAGGTCAGTGAATTTAAGTACAGAAGAGCCTGAAGATGATAACTGAAATTATCAGTTGTGAAGTGCTAGAATGGAAAAAATCCAAAATAGGTTTCCTATTCTGGCTAAAGTGCCAGAAGAGGGCAGGTAACTAAAGAAGCAAAAGGCTGCAGGAGAACACAATTAGTGATATTTTTGTGATATGGTTTTTACCAAGTCCCTGACAAGAAGGAAAACTTGAGGAAGGTTGAAAGATCTCTGCCAAATGAAGAACCTTTGTCTCAAGGAACTGTAAACTGGAGAGAGATCTGAAATTTTTGTTTACAAACTTGTATCTTTTAAGTAAGTCCTAATCCAAGTAAACCCTAATGGCAGAAAGTGAAGAGGAACTAAAGAGCCTCTTGATGAGGGTGAAAGAGGAGAGTGCAAAAGCTGGCTTGAAACTCAACATTAAAAAAACTCAGATCATGGCATCTGGTCCCATCACTTCCTGGCAAATAGAAGGGGAAGAAATGGAAGCAGTGACAGATTTTATTTTCTTGGGCTCCAAGATCACCGCAGACGGTGACTGCAGCCATGAAATTAAAAGACACTTGTTCCTTGGGAGGAAAGCTATGGAAAACCTAGACAGCATATTAAAAAGCAGAGACATCACCTTGCCGACAAAGGTCCGTATAATTAAAGCTATGGTTTTCCCAGTAGTAATGTATGGCTGTGAGAGCTGGACCATAAGGAAGGCTGAGCGCTGAAGAATTGATGCTTTCGAACTGTGGTGCTGGAGAAGACTCTTGAGAGTCCCTTGGACTGCAAGGAGGTCAAATCAGTCAATCCTAAAGGAAATCAACCCTGACTGCTGATTGGAAGGACAGATACTGAAGCTGAAGCTCAAATACTTTGGCCACCTAATGCGAAGAGAGGACTCACTGGAAAAGACCCTGATGCTGGGAAAGACTGAAGGTCCCAGCAGAGGATGAGATGGTTAGATAGCATCACCGATGTAATGAACATGAATTTGAGTAAACTCTGGGAGACAGGGAAGGCCTGGCGTTCTATGGTCCATGAGGTCACGAAGAGTTGGACACGACTAAACAACTGAACAACAACAAAAATCCAAGTAAAATTTCACATCTCTTCTGGGTGAATCACTGAGGCAGATATAGCACAATTTTGCAAATGTTAATAGGGAAATGAATTAGGAATTACAATAAAACATGCATTTAATAGTCCCCAGTTCAGCAAACTTCAGTTACAACAGACTAAATTTTAATGTGGACTTTACCCACAAATAAGGGACAAAGTTGGTTGTTTCTGAAACAGTCTGTATAATTGTCAAAATTTAAATCATTTACACACATTTACTTCATTTGTATATTACCTATTTGACACCATTTGGATAAACAAATCATGTAAATTATATCCATTATATCAATTATGTAATTATGCAAATGATATAAATTTGCAGTATTTATTTACTTATTTACTATTTCCATACTGCCATATTTCTCAAGGGTATACCATTAAAAAAAGAAAACATTACCATGGCTTAATAAATCAATATGAGAAAACAAACAGTGAAACCATATAAATCACATTAGCAATAAAATCCAAGTTAACAAATAGAAGTCCAATGAATCCTTATTTATTTACTGTAACTTCTATGCTTCTCTAATCCAACTGACATTCAACACACCCCTTCCCTTTATATCTTGGTTTATTAAATTTAAATAAAATAACAAATTGAAACATGCTGACATTTAATATTTTATATAACTAAATTCAATATTAAATATAAACTGTGTACCCACATATGCAAACAAAAATGTACATTAGCCTGGAACATTGTCATTGTGTGTTAAATAAATTAATGATGGCAATACAAAATTGGTAAATTAAGGAAGTAAAATACTACTTTTTATAATTATGTTTTATGGATACTAGTAAAATCTATAAGAAAACTAACCCAGTGTTCCACATCTAGATATAAGAGAAATAGGGGTAACAATGGGGAAAAATGGATAAAACAGAAATCCAGTTTTAAGCATGTGTTTGTGGGGCCCTGTTGTGCTTTTATTGTTATGGTTGCTTTTAGTCCAGGCTGTCACATTTTCTTTTATGTTTTTGTTATAATTGTATATCTGGATGTTGTAAGCTGCCCATTCTGTTGTTGGATGGCCATAATAAAAATTGATGATGATGATGATGATGATAATAATAATAATAATACTCACTTACAGACCACTTGTTCAATGACCGTTTGAAGTTACGACAGCACTGAGAAAGGAAACTTACAACTGGTCCTTGAAGTGTCCCTGCGGTTATGTGATTGCGATTTGGGCACTTGGCAACCAGGAAGCATTTACCGGTTGGGGGAGATGGGCGGTCATATAAATTTAAATAATAAATAAATAATTAATTAATTTACAATAGTCACAGCATCCAGCAGTCATGTGATTGCCATTTGTAACCTTCACAGCTGGCTTCCAACAAGCAAAGTCAATGGGGAAGCCAGAGGATGTCGCTAGTTATGGTCACACGACATTGCGCTTAACAACTCATGGTGATTCCTGTAACAACTGCAGCCAGAACTGACATCATAAGTCAACGCAGTCATATGATGTTTCACTTAACAACCATGCTGCTTAGCAACAGAATTGCCAGTCCCAATTTTGGTCGGTAAGTGATAATAATAATTAATTTCATGAAGTGATGAACATTTGCAAGAGGATTTACTTATAATTCAATTCAGCAACGGTGAGAAGAGTTAGTCTGAAACAAAATGATATACTCATGGCTTCTGACACCCAGAATGCTGCTGTTCTAGCATTCTCTGTCAAGTCTACTGTGAAGCATTCCCAGTGCTAGAGGAAATACTGAGGAAAGAAGGAAGGAACCAAGATCTTTCATCAGATTGCCTTTACAAGAAAAAATGGAACTTCATTATCTGGTTTTGTTTTTTTAGTAGGCAGAGTGCAATGTCGTAGTCAAAATATTGGACTGGGAAGCCATGAAACTGACTTTGTGAACTTAGAAAAATTGTTAGTCTGGTTTGCACATAAAGCCATGCCTAATGTTGCTTGTTTATTTTTAGTTAAGTGTGATGTGAAAGCCTAATTCAATACAGAAAACATTAGTTTTGGCTAGTGAATCATGGTAAAACCATGTTTTGTTATTAGTTTATTAATTTGGGTTTGTGTTGACAATGACTTCTTATTACTTATATCTTTAAGAAAGCAGAAGAAAAAAATAGAAAAAAAAAACAATCCAGGAAATGGCTGAACAAATTATTGTTTCTTTACTTATCTTCAAGACTGATGCTGATTAAATCTTATGTGGATCCCAGTCTCTACTAACCTACTACACAAGATTTTTTCAAGGGTATAACAATTTCTCTTTGGAGGAAGGTGGAATATGGATGTAACCAATATTATAGAATTACCTTCCAAAAGTACTTTTTTTGATCCCCATTTTGTTGTTGCATATAAAAAATGAAGTCCTTACATATTAAGGCATAAATTCTTTGAGGCAACTTTTGTTTACCTTCAGATGAGCTTTAGTGGAGGTTGTTTGTAAATTTTATCTGCTGTCATTGGCCTTCTGTTTTTTAACCATATCTGATCTGCCCAGAATTGCTATTTTGCAAATCAGGTGGCCATATAAATCGAATGAATGAATGAATGACTAATAAGAAAAATAATGCTTTAAAAAAATTGCATATTACCCAAGATGCCTCATCCTGCAATAAACTACATTTTTCGAACTATTAATAAAATAGTAAAGGCAACTAACATAAAGTTAATATTGCAATAAAGGAAATGTTCATCACATTAAAATAGAGGTTTGTTCCAGTTCTGTGTTGCAGCAGTTTTTATGCCCATGATATTCTGTCCCTCATTAATACAGAACTAAAGGCAGTTGCTTAGTTAACGAGAGCTTTGAGTTTGTACCATAGAACCATACATTTTAATGCCAGGTCAGTTTCTGGTAGAACAGCTCGCCCAGGATTTAATCTTGGATGAAAATGCTGACCTGGCACATACCACGAAAAGCTGGCTTAGGAAAGCAGAGGGAGCAAACTGAGTGGGTGAATAGAAAATTGGCAGTGAAGTTTGATATGGGAATTCAGCTACCCTGAGAATCTGAGAAAGGAACAAGAAATGAAAACCTTTCTACTAGAGATGCTTTATGAAACAGAAATGAAGATGAATAGACAGGACCCTGCAGTCATGTCCTGCAATGCTTGTGGCATGTTTCTTTTTCTGCCTGAAAATAATCTGGAATATATTTGCAGCACATGCAAAGCTTATAATGGTATGTGAAGAAAAAGTATAAGAATTGGAGCAGTGAATAGCCACGCTTAAGCTCTTTAGAGAAGATGAAGATTTATCAGATCAAACAAAGGAGGCCCTATATCAGAAGCTGAAACATAAAGCAATTCTCTGTTTTAAAAAAAGAAGCCATCAAAGAACCAAGCCCAGTAGTCAAGAGTGACAGTCAAAACAGAAATAATATTCTACACTATTGGAACTTAGAAACAGCTCTGAGGCCCTTGCAGGGGAAACAAGATCCAAGCGTTGTAAATGTTTATTTAAAATGGGGCAACTATTGGTCTAATATGATTTGGCAAAAGAGAAACTATTTGAAAAAAAAATGATCCAAAAGTAAGATTTCCTATCCAAATAGTATCTTAACATTTGAAAGAGAAAGTTTTCATATTTATTAATATTATTCACCATTGCGGTATTTTCATTCTGCCAATTAACACAGCAGGTAGGATAGTTGGATGTCAAGGATCATGACATATTTATTGCATCCATTCCACTCAAAGTTTCACATTATTCTGTGGATTAAAACAATGCAGGATGATGCATAAAAGTAAAGGTAAAGGTTCCCCCGCACAGTCGTGTCCGACTCTAGGGGCCGGTGCTCATCTCCATTTGTTAGCCAAAGAGCCAGTGTTGTCTGAAGATGAAGATGAAGGATGATGCATACTTGCTATCAAATACTCCTTCCTTCCTTCCTTCCTTCCTTCCTTCCTTCCTTCCTTCCTTCCTTCCTTCCTTCCTTCCTTCCTTCCCTCCTTCCCTCCTTCCCTCCTTCCCTCCTTCTCATCTTGTACATAGGCATTTTTATAAGCAATATATGCTTCACACCTTGTACATATGCATTTTTGTAAGCAATTCATGGCATGAGCTGTTTTGCAATTCATGCATTTCTAAAATAGGATCTCATTAAAACCAGAACATTGGAGAGTAGAATTTATGAATGTTAGAAAACAAAATTTGCAGCTGTTAAAATACTCCAGTTTTATTCCCATCCCTCTTTGTATCAATATATTGTTCTGTTTGATTTGTGTCATAACCCTAGATGTTAGGTTTTGTCTGACTCAAGGACACTTCAGTAGGGCAACAAAAGCAGAGAAAACCTGAAATAAGTCAAACCAATTGAACTAGATGTTTTAATTCAATAAAAAGGCTATAACAAGACATAACTAATAAAAGAAAAAAATATCCTCTACCTCCCCAACTTCTAAAGAACCCATTCTTTAGGAGATACTGCTTCAATCAGCTGGTTACTAAGAAGAAATCCAAGCTTAGTTTATGTCACATTGTTGAAGTCACTAATAGATGATGATGATGATGATGATGATGATAATAATAATAATTGAACTATCTCATTTATAATTATGTCTTCCCAAAATAATACAGAATTGTAAGCCATTTTTCAAAATCTTAAGGAAAAAAGAGAATAATTTTGACAATTTCTAGGTAACTATATGTAGACTTTTTTTTGTGTGTGTGTTTATATTTTCATAATGTATTTACCATACACATGGCATGTTCAGTACAGTTAAAAAGAGAATTAAAAGTCTACAGTGAATAAATAGATCTTCAAGTTATTCAGTTTTCTGCGGAAATCTAAAATATTAACTGTTGATTTCTTCTTCTTCTTCTTATTTATTATTATTATTATTATTTTTTGTAGATATAATTTTTTATTATTACATTTAACATAAAACATAAACCAAACATATAACACATAACAATGAACATATATAACACATAACAACAAACAAACAAAAAAATTCTTGTAAATACTTGAATTACATTTTTCTCTTCTTATACCTCTTTTTTTTTCCTTTCACCCTTCCTTTATTTGTACTTTTTATTATTATTATTATTATTATTATTATTATTATTATTATTATTATTTGTTCTCTATTTAATGTTATATTCTTTTTGAATATATTTTATGAAGGGGTCCCATGTTTCATTATACTTCTCCATTTCTTTTCCTTTTATTAAATTTGTTAAATTTGTCTGATTGCATTAAATCCATTACTTTTATAATCCATTCTTCTTTTGTTGGAATATTTTCTTGTTTCCAGTATTGGGCGTATTTTATCCTTGCAGCTGTACTTAGATACTGAAATAAAATCTTTTGTTTTTTATTTATATTGTCTTCAATTTTACCCAATAAATATAATTCTGGTCTCATTCTTATTTCTTTGTCGAATATTTTACATACATATTTATGTATTTTGACCCAATATTTTTTTGCTTTTACACACCATACATGGTAGAAAGAACCCCTTTTGTTTTTGCATTTCCAACATAAAATAGAGTTACTCATTTTTGATTTAAATAACACCTCAGGAGACATGTACCATCTAAAAATCATTTTATACATGTTTTCTCTTAAATCATTACTTAAAGTAAATTTTATATTTTTGACCCAGATTTCTTGCCAATCTTCATATGTAATTTCAATTCCTAAATTTTCCTCCCATTTTTTCATGTATTTTTTAATTTTTATGTCCTTGGTTTTCATTTCCAGTAATGTTTTATATATTTTAGAGATTAAATGTTCTTCCTCTTTTTTTAATATATTATCCCAATTATTTTCGATTTTTGTAAATTGATAATTTTTTTCGTCTATTTTATATTGCTCTTTTAATTGGAAATACGTAAACCAATGACATATTATATTTTCATTTTCTAGTTCTTCCCTTGTTTTAAGTTTCTGAGTATTTCCTTCAAATTTTAACAAATTTTTATATCTTATATATTCTTTTTTATTTTGACTCCCTAATCTGGTACATGCCTCTTGGGTTGACACCCATAGTGGAAGATTTGGTAATAGTGTTTTTTTGTATTTGTTCCAAATATTTAGCAAGGATTTTCTTATTATGTGGTTATTAAATGCCTTATGTATTTTGCTTTTATTATACCACATGTAACCGTGCCAACCATATCTATTGTCATGTCCTTCTAAATTCAGTAATTTTTCATTTATGTAGACTTTCTTGATGACTTGGGCATCTTCCTATATTCTATAGGTATCTTTTTGCCCCTCTATTTTGATGGTTTAAGTTTGTTGTGCAACTATATTGGCTTATTCTAACATTTCCCCCCTTATTATTGGAATTGTTTGCAGTTTTGCATTTAGTATCTCCAGTTCAGAAATTCCTACCCATGTCAACTTCCTTTTTCTACTAGTTTTGATATGGAATTGTATTTGCTCTGAGTTTACTAAATTTAAAAAAAATGGAATTTGACTACCCTGGCTCCAGAATTACATGATCACTTCCCAAATTATTCCTGCTACTTCCAGGAATAACAGTACAAACTTTCTTCTATGCAAACATTCTAGTTCACATGGAGGAGAAGCCAGTTCGCCCACTGCAGGACTGTCTCCTCTCATCCGGGAGACTCTATGCCACTGAAGCCATTTTTCCTTTGGCTGCTAAAGAGAACAAAGCCTCACAGAGCAGCTGAAGGGTGGTGTGGGTTTTTGGGGAGGCAGGGGCTACAGTAAGTATATTAACCTCCTGGAAGGATTCCATGAGCACAATATATCTCTACTGATGATGTCTGCCCCCCTCCCACCATGGTGACCTCTACCTTTATATCTGTGCTGGCTGAAGAGCACTGTTGCTGCTACATTGGGGATAACAAGAGTGCCCTCATGGAAGCATGGAGGTAAGGACAAGGATTGCTATGGTGGAAAGCAGCAAGTATCTGTGCTTGGGGAGAGAATAGGGGACATGTCTCCTTCCCAACTCTTGGTCCCCAACTAGTAGCAGCAGAAACCATCAGCCCCACTCTTGTGAAGGACAGGAACATTGCTGCTCTTGTTTCTGAGGCATGGCAAAAGGGCCATGATAGGACCATTGCATGGGGAACAGCTTTCTGCTTTGGTCCCGTCTTGAAGACAGGAAGAAAGAACATCTCTGGTGGTGTGAGGAGCAGCCCTATGTCAGGAAGAATAAAGCTTAGGATGAGTTGACGTTGGTGAAATATGATAAAAACAACAGATATATTCTTCATATATATTCAAAAGAAAAGGAAAAGAATCAGTATATCACTATAATAGTTGCTTAAAGAAGACAGAAAAACAATGATAGTAACAGGAAAAGATAAAACTAATCAACTCCTTTGTTAAAATTAATTGGGAATACTTACTTTTTACTTTCAAAATTATCTTTGTCCCTTAAATTCCTCCAGTGCCACAAAACAATTAAGGACTTTTTTTAATTCAGCCCACTCTGGAATGTTCTGGGGCTACAAAAGGGGTTCTGGCAGTCTCCATATAGCACTCAGGCTACACTTTTTGTATCCTATACTAGGTCAAGGGAAGGGGCTTGCCTAGCTTACACTTTTGGTTTGTTTGTGTTGAAGCTGGAAAAGAGACTGAGAAGAGATTTTGCTTTGTGCAGGAAATCCTACAGTTTTATTTTCTTCGAAATCTAAGGGGAACGGAATCCACTGAAGTGAAATCATTGTGAATTTTCATCTATGTGTAAAACCTACATCTTATATAACTCTTGTATCTCAGATACAGAGCAATGCTTTCCATATGATTTGCTCACTGCTATATATTAATGGAAGAAAACACAATTCCTGAAAATGGTTTAAAAGTTTGTTGCGATTATGACCTTTTTATAGAAACTGGACTGGTTTGAAATGGGATTTCTTGACCATAGTTTGTTTACAGTTAAGAGACACGTAGCTACCACTGCCATCCTATCACAAATTTGTGTTGTGATTTCCTGTAACTGAGAAACAAATTCAGAAAACTAAGTGATTTTAAAATAATATGTACTGTGATATATCCTGTTTTCCTTTTATTTTATGCTCCATCAAATTTTAGTACTAGCAAGATCATTCATTAGATAATAATGAAAGCTTATCCTGGATTTACATAAGGACCAGCATTTCAAGACCTAATGATTTCTAATGTATAATATAGAATACCAAACCAAAAATCTGAACCACTGTTTTCAGAAGCTCTGAAAAAGCACTAATTACTCAGTGGTCTGTAATTGCCCCATGAAATGGATTTCAAACTCATATAGGGCTCTTTTTCCAGAAATTCAACCTCACATTCAGGAACTCATAACAGCTGAAGCCTAACTGTCTTGATGCTGATAGATAAGTGGTTAACTGCAGCAAAGCTAGAAGCCATATATGCATAGAAAATCCACCAGATGCAGAACAGAAATCCTATATATTTATGTATGTATGTCAGCAGGGTTTCAAGCGGAATTTTCTCAGACCTACCCAGAGTTGCCAGAATTGAGCTTGGTGCCTTCTGCATACTAAACATGCACTTTGCATTTTCTTTTAAAAGTAAAATTATTGCTAAAGTCTAAATTACCAGAAATAGCAATATACTGGTATTATAACCCTAACCCTACCTGCCATTCTTGCCCCAAACATTGTTTTTTTACTCTAGTTAGTTTTCTTGCAAAAATTAAACAGATGGGAGAAAAGCTCACACTTCCCTTTATGACTTTGAATCATATCCCCCTCCCAACTAGAGGTACAGTATCTAGGAGAGGCACAACTGAAATAGGACTCTCCTACATCATGTAAGTTGGTTCTAATTATGTGCCAAAGTTAATATGAAATACTTTATAATTCACATTTACAACACTTGCTCTTAAAGATAACAAAACTTTTGCGGTTCAATCTTGAACAAAAGATTGAACAAAAGACTTTAAAACTCACAGAGACTTTTGTAAAATAGCTAAGTTCCTGTTCCCTTAATTTCAGGAAATACTGTATTTATTAGTCATGTCATTTCTCCTGAACATAAATAAAACAAATCTAGTCTTATCTAGCACACTTTTATGCTGTCGGAGATCAATTCAATATAGGTCAATGCCATAGCCACTGTGTTTTTGTATGTTATGTTTTATACATTAACTGCAAAGATCTAGATATTATGCAAATGACTTTGTTTGTTACTGCAGCTAAATATTCCCAGAGTTCCTATTACTGTTTATTTTGTAATTAGAAACCAACTATATTATAAATAATGCTGGAAGTTGAATTTCCTGCAATGCAGCAGAATCTGTGCTATTATGTGTTCTAATTCTCTATTTTCTATTGTTTCCAAAGAGCTGCTATTTGTGGTTTCAAGGGCATAATGTAAATATTATGCAAAATATGTCAATTGTAAATAAGCTAATTGAAACATTGTTGGATGCAAAGAAGATTGGTTATCCAATAACAACCAATTTGTTTCTTGAACATTGAATGGTGTCTTAATAGCTCTCGTACCTATTAAACAGAAAACGTAAAGAGAAGAGTCAATTATTCCATTCCATTCATTCATTATATCCATAATTCATATACCCAAATGAGATCAATAGGCAACATTAGATCAATATTATTAGTTCATCTGATTAAGAGTTGAGATTGAGACTCTTTACAGCAGGGCTTTCCAAAGTGCTGCCGCTGGTGACACACCAGTGGTGGCGGCGGCGGCAGCGCAGTGGTGGGGTGTGCGCACACGGCGGTGGCGCGTGAGTGCACGGTGGCCGTGCGCGCCTGCATGGTGGCCGTTCGGGGGGCGTGCGGCGGCGCGGGGGGCGCACACCGCCACTTCCGGGTGGTGTGGCGACACGCCACACTGTGTGTGGCGACACACTTTTGTGTCGCGACACACAGTTTGGAAAGCTCTGCTTTACAGAATGAGTACTAATATTTCACCCAAGAGAGACCCAAGGGAGACCAGTAGCCTTTAGGATGGATCAAGCCTACAAATCCAACACATGATCCTCCTTTTATTGACCCTGTACATTACTCTGCCCATGTCAAGATCAAGGTCTTTTTTGTCTTACTGAACTATCATTGAAAAGAACAAAGAACAACCTATGTCATCTGTCTTGAGAATATGAGCAATCAAATTATCTTGTGCATCTTCTTGCTTCTGGTACACATCAGTAATGCTGGGAAGCAAGACATATAAATCTGCCTCAACACTATAGACAGATGAGATAAACCTTGACATAAGTAGCTATTCTCAGTGTCAGCTTTACGCTAAATATTATGCCTCTACTTTGTTTTATAAGTATTGCTGCTCCTTCTTGAAAAGAGATGTTACAGATGTTGAGTTCTGTTGAACTCAATTATAACAGCAGTATTTATTAATAGTATTTGACAGTTTTAACTGGTTATTGTTTTTCTGAGTATTTTATAGATGCAACAGTACAAATACTGTAGTACAAACACCCCGAATCATGAGATCAGGCAGCATACAATGTATTGTAAATAAATAATTAAATAATCTCAAATATATATAGAACTGAAAGATAATGTATTTATTTTATTTATTTATTATTTAAATTTGTATTACCGCCCATCTCCCCCAGCCAGGGATTGATATGTTATATATATATTGATATGTTATATATGTTACACAGATTTTATTTAAATTAAGTCATTACAAATCAAAATGAACATTACAGAGCTTTTCTTTTATATTTTATTTTAACATGAGTTTAAAAAGATCAAAGTTTTCAAGAAACAGAAATTGTCAATCTCCACATTTACCAGTTATGCCCATAGGAAATAGCTCAGGAAAATGCATCTGTTCCAGCTTTTATTTTTATGTTCTGATGTACTATGCCGTTTCTAGTAGCATATGAATAAATAAAATTATTCTTAGGATGCCTATCTAAGAGCAACATTTCTGATTAACAGAATCAAGTATGTGCATACAAAACAAAACAAAAACAAAAAAACCAAGAAAAGAAAAAATACATACCAAATTACATTTACCATTATTGTAGATGGGGAGGTAAGCAGATCTATCCTCTAGGTTCTCCTTTCATTGCATTTGTGACTTATTAACGATATAACACAAGTTCCTTTTCCCCTCAACATTGCACTTCAAAGTGGAAGAAGATGAGAGACAGTGACCTTGTAAAGATTTTTGCCTTGTTTCCACATTAAATGTGCATAAGGAACTCCCCGGAGAGAAAGTAAAGAGGAGAGGAGCAGTCCTGGTTGGAGGGGGGAAAGGGGCAAGAGACAAATATGCCACTAGTGGTAATATCTCTCACTGTTATCAGATAGTCACTTTAGAATTCATTGTATAGACCTAAACCTTCAAACACTGTAATGTTTTAATGATAATTGACAGCAGAGAAGATACAACCACAAGGTTTGTCACTGGTGTCTGTATTGCTTTTCCACTTAAAAACACATTATGTAAATCTATGCAGGACTCCAGTCATAACTTATTATGCACACATCGTGTGCAGAATAGCGACAATGAGAGCCAGTTTGGTCTAGTGGTTAAGGTGCTGGACTAGAAACCAGGAGTCTGTGAGTTTTAGTCCCGCCTTAGGCATGAAAGCCGGCTGGGTGACCTTGGGCCAGTCACTCTCTCTCAGCCCTGGGAAGGAGCCAATAGGAAACCAGGAGTCTGTGAGTTTTAGTCCCGCCTTAGGCCTGAAAGCCGGCTGGGTGACCTTGAGCCAGTCACTCTCTCTCAGCCCCACTCACCTCACAGGGTTGTTGCTTTGGGGGAAATAGGAGGAGGAAGGAGTATTAGGTATGTTCGCCGCCTTGAGTTATTTATTAAAATAATAATAATAATAAAGGTGGGATATAAAATGAATAAAATAAAATAAATAAATAAAAACCTATTTGAGAAATTTGAGAAATGGGCTACCAATTAATTTCCTCTCACCCTCCCACTCTAAATACAACCTCTGGCATGTTTTCTGGCACATTGTAGGGTTTTTTTTCTTTCTTATTTTAATGTTTTCATCTGCTTTTCTATCCTGACATGTTGCATAGGGTAGGATGTGGTTTGGGGTTTTGTTTTTGTTTAATGCTATAATTATCAGATATGGCTACGAAAAATACATCTATTTGATCTGAGAATTTGTTTTTTGGATAAAATAAAGAAGGAGAAGGGGAGGGGAGCGGGTGTTAGAGAGAGAAAAGCAAAAGTTTGTATTGATTAGGTACTGTATTTTGCATGGAGGCCGTGGAAGACAATGCCCAGTGCCCAGAGAGGAGATTGTTCCTGCAGCAGCCTAAAATCTCACAGAAGAGCTGAGCAGATCTGAGCTCCTGATCACATTATCAGCAACATCGCTAATGAATCATGTCCATGACAAAAGCTATGTCAGGAGAAGAGAGACAACACTACTTTAAAAGTCAGACAGCTAAAATTTACATTACATTACATTTAACTGCCCCAGTTGGTGATTGGAGATGAGACTAAAGCAATGTCATGAAGAAATGTCATAGAAAAACAGTTACTGAGGCATATATATATACTATATATATATAGTATAGTAAAGTATAGTATACTATACTACTATATACACACACACACAAATATACATACACACATACACACATACACACATACACACACACACACAAACACACACACACACACACACACACACATATATATATATACTGTATGTATGTATGTGTGTGTGTGTGTGTGTGTGTGTGTGTGTGTATACACACATACATACAGTACCTCAGTACCTATATATACACACATACATGCAGTACCTCAGTAACTGTTTTTCTATGACATTATATATATATATCACATTATATATATATAGGCGTGCGATGTAGTTTAAGACGTCAGACTTGTTGATCGGAAGGTCGGTGGTTCAAGACCCGAGCGCCGCATGACGAAGTGAGCTCCCACACTCGCCCCAGCTCTTGCCAACCTAGCAATTCGAAAGCATGCAAATGCAAGTAGATGAATAGGTACCACTTCGGTGGGTAGGTAACAGCGTTCCACATGCGTCATGCTGGCCACATGACCACGGAAGCGTCTTCGGACAGCGCTGGCTCTTCGGCTAAGAAACAGAGATGAGCACCGCCCCCTAGAGTCGGACATGACTGTGCAGGAGAAAACCTTTACCTTTACTATACACACACACACACACACACACACAAACACACCACAGTTAGGTGGATGTGAGGATTAAATCATGTTTTCTTCCTTGATCTGGAAAAAGGCTACTCAGGATGGGTGAGATTTTTCTCTGTGCAGCACTGAGAAAGATAGTTTTATCTTTGAGTCAATTGTTATTCTAAGTATACAGTTGTACCTCAATTGTTATTCATCACTAACCAAGACATGAAGTCCTAACTGATAAGTAGGAGGGGAAGGGGACTGAGAAGAAAAGAAATAGGCAAATAGGATGGAGCTCTTTTATCACTATCTCAGACTTGCCATTCAATGGAGTCACATGCGTGGTTAACTCACTGAAAACTGGTGATATCTTACATAAATGTTAATCAACAATATAAGCAATAGGTATTTTTCATGGATCTATGAGAAAAGAATAGGAGCAGACTTTTGATGGAAGGCCACAATCTTTATACTCTGTTGTTGTTGTTGTTGTTCAGTCGTTTAGTCATGTCCGACTCTTCGTGACCTCATGGACCATAGCACGCCAGGCCTTCCTGTCCTCCGTCTCCTGGAGTTTACTCAAATTCATGTTCATTACATCGGTGATGCTATCTAACCATCTCATCCTCTGCCGTCCCCTTCTCCTTTTGCCTTCAGTCTTTCCCAGCATCAGGGTCTTTTCCAGTGAGTCCTCTCTTCGCATTAGGTGGCCAAAGTATTTGAGCTTCAGCTTCAGTATCTGTCCTTCCAATGAGCAGTCAGGGTTGATTTCCTTTAGGATTGACTGGTTTGACCTCCTTGCAGTCCAAGGGACTCTCAAGAGTCTTCTCCAGCACCACAGTTCGAAAGCATCAATTCTTCGGCGCTCAGCCTTCCTTATGGTCCAACTCTCACAGCCATACATTACTACTGGGAAAACCATAGCTTTAACTATACGGACCTTTGTCGGCAAGGTGATGTCTCTGCTTTTTAATATGCTGTCTAGGTTTGCCATAGCTTCCCTCCCAAGGAGCAAGCGTCTTTTAATTTCATGGCTGCAGTTACCGTCTGCGGTGATCTTGGAGCCCAAGAAAATAAAATCTGTCACTGCTTCCATTTCTTCCCCTTCTATTTGCCAGGAAGAGATGGGACCAGATGCCATGATCTGGGTTTTTTTAATGTTGAGTTTCAAGCCAGCTTTTGCACTCTCCTCTTTCACCCTCATCAAGAGGCTCTTTAGTTCCTCTTCACTTTCTGCCATTAGGGTGGTATCGTCTGCATATCTGAGGTTGTTGATATTTCTCCCGGCAATCTTAACTCCGGCTTGTGATTCATCCAGCCCGGCATTTCTCATGATGTACTCTGCATATAAGTTAAATAAGCAGGGTGATAATATGCAGCCTTGTCATACTCCTTTCCCAATTTTGAACCAGTCAGTTGTTCCATGTCCGGTTCTAACTGTTGCTTCTTGACCCGCATACAGGTTTCTCAGGAGACAGGTAAGGTGGTCTGGTACTCCCATCTCTTTAAGACTTTGCCACAGTTTGTTGTGATCCACACAGTCAAAGGCTTTAGCGTAGTCAATTAAGCAGAAGTAGATGTTTTTCTGGAACTCTCTTGCTTTTTTCATGATCCAGCGAATGTTGGCAATCTGATCTCTAGTTCCTCTGCCTCTTTGAAACCCAGCTTGCACTTCTGGTAGTTCTCGGTTCACATACTGCTGAAGCCTAGCTTGTAGGATTTTGAGCATAACCTTGCTAGCATGTGAAATGAGCGCAAATGTACGGTAGTTTGAACATTCTTTGGCATTGCCTTTCTTTGGAATTGGAACGTAAACTGACCTTTTCCAATCCTGTGGCCACTGTTGAGTTTTCCAAATTTGTTGGCATATTGAGTGCAGCACTTTAACAGCATCATCTTTTAGGATTTTAAATAGCTCAGCTGTGATACTGTCTTCTCCGCTAGCTTTGTTGTTAGTAATGCTTCCTAAGGCCCACTTGACTTCACTCTCTAGGATGTCCGGCTCAAGGTCAGTGACCACACCATTGTATTTATCAGGGATATTAAGATCTTTCTTGTATAGTTCTTCTGTGTATTCTTGCCACCTCTTCTTAATCTCTTCTGCTTCTGTTAGGTCCCTGCCTTTTTTGTCCTTTATCATGCCCATCTTTGCACAAAACGTTCCCTTGATATCTCCGATTTTCTTGAAGAGATCTCTAGTCTTCCCCATTCTATTGTTTTCCTCGATTTCTTTGCACTGTTCATTTAAGAAGGCCGCCTTATCTCTCCTTGCTGTTCTCTGGAAATCTGCATTCAGTTGGTTATATCTTTCCCTTTCTCCCTTGCCTTTTGCTTCCCTTCTTTCCTCAGCTATTTGTAAAGCCTCATCAGTCAGCCACTATGCTTTCTTGCATTTCTTTTTCTTTGGGATGGTTTTTGTTGCTGTCTCCTGTACAATGTTACGAACCTCCATCCACAGTTCTTCAGGCACTCTGTCTACCAGATCTAATCCTTTAAATCTATTCCTCACCTCCACTGTATATTCATAAGGGATATGATTTAGGTCATACCTGAGTGGTCTAGTGGTTTTCCCTACGTTCTTCAATTTAAGCCTAAATTTTGCGATAAGAAGCTCATGATCTGAGCCACAGTCAGCTCCAGGTCTTGTTTTTGCTGATTGTATAGAGCTTCTCCATCTTTGGCTGCAAAGTATATAATCAATCTGATTTCGTTATTGACCATCTGGTGATGTCCATGTGTAGAGTCGTCTCTTGTGTTGTTGGAAAAGAGTGTTTGATACGACCAGCGTGTTCTCTTGACAAAACTCTATTAGCCTTTGCCCTGCTTCATTTTGTACTCCGAGGCCGAACTTGCCTGTTATTCTGGTTATTTTTGACTTCCTACTTTAGCATTCCAGTCCCCTATGATGAAAAGGACATATTTTTTTGGTGTTAGTTCTAGAAGGTGTTGTAGGTCTTCATAGAACCGGTCAACTTCAGCTTCTTCGGCATCAGTGGTTGGGGCATAGACTTGGATTACTGTGATGTTGAATGGTTTGCCTTGGATTCGAACTGAAAGCATTCTGTCATTTTTGAGGTTCTACCCCAGTACTGCCTTTCCCACTCTTTTATTGACTATGAGAGCTACTCCATTTCTTCTAAGGGATTCTTGCCCACAGTAGTATATATAATGGTCACCTGAATTAAATTCGCCCATTCCTGTCCATTTTAGTTCGCTGATTCCCAAGATGTCGATGTTCAATCTTGTCATCTCATGTTTGACCACATCCAGCTTACCTTGATTCATAGATCTTACATTCCAGGTTCCTATGCAATATTGTTCTTTACAGCATCGGACTTTCCTTCCACTTCCAGACACATCCACAGCTGAGCGTCCTTTCGGCTTTGGCCGAGCCGCTTCACTCTTTCTGGAGCTACTCGGAATTGCCCTCCGCTCTTCCCCAGTAGCATTTTGGACACCTTCCGACCTGAGGGGTTCATCTTCCGGCGTCATATCTTTTAGCCTTTTGATACTGTCCATGGGTTTTCTTGGCAAGAATACTGGAGTGGTTTGCCATTCCCTCCTCCAGTGGACCATATACTCTAGGTTTCCCCAAATCAGTTCCTAGCACTGGTATGTAGTTGTTCTTTTGTCAGTAGAATTTTCAGAAACAGAGAACAGGCATTTTAATACCTTGTAGAACCAATTTCAATCAGAATAGATGATACTAATTAGACAAACCATCATTCAGAATCAATGTAAAATAGATTCTTGTGTCCATACAATACAATATACAGTATATACTTATATACATACATACAGTACATACATAGATACATAGATACATACTCAGCCTGGATTGAGTACAGGACAATGTATGACTCAATGCCACACACATGGATCTGTGAATGCCTGGCGCTATACAAAGTCAACAGGACACTAAGGACCTTCTTCAAAAACTCAATGAGACTGTGGAAGAAAACACTGGAAGTAAACTCAAGACAGCTCGCACAAGTGACCATCAAGTGCGGCATATACCAAGCTGATGCACTGTCCCCGCTGCTGTTCTGCATATGCTTGAACCCCCTCAGCCAGATAATCACAAGAACTGGATATGGATACAAGTTCAAGAGTGGATCATCAGACACCTCCTCTACATGGATGACATCAAGCTGTATGCTAAGAGTGAACGAGACATTGACTCACTGATCCACCTGACATGGTTCTACAGTGAGGAAGGAAACAAGGAAGACACCAATATCCAAGCACCACCAAAGGATAAGACAAGTCCTGAAGAGCCAGATCAATGGGAAGAACAAGATCCATGCTGTCAGCACGTATTCCCTGCCAGTCATCAGATACCCTGCCAGTATAGTAAGCTGGCCAAAGGCAGACATGGAGGCTGTTGATGTGAAGACCTGGAAGCTTCTCAGAATGTACGGAGGTTTCCACCCCAAGTCCAACACCCAGAGACTGTACACCAGCTGAAATGAGGGTGGGCGAGGTCTGGTAAGTGTTAAAGCCACTGTCCTGGATGAAACCCAGAGCATTCAGGAGTACATCAGTAAGATGAGTTGCTGAGAGAATGTCTGAGGCAGCAGCAGACATAGGAGGAAGATCAAGCAAAGGAAGTGTCATGGCAAGACAAGACCCGGCATGGGATGTACCATCGACAGATAGCTGAGGTGGCTGACTTTGGGAAATCCTACCAGTGGCTGGAAAGGGCTGGACTAAAAGATAGCACTGAGGCACTGATCATAGCAGCACAAGAACAGGCACTAAGCACCCGATCCATAGAAGCAGGGGTCTACCACACTACAGGACCCAAGGTGCAGAGAGGCCTCAGTCCAGCACATAGTGGCAGGATGTAAGATGCAGGCAGGAACAGCATACACTGAACGGCACAACCAAGTAGCTGGCATTGTGTACAAGAACATCTGCACAGTATATGGGCTAGACCAAGGGTCGGAAATGGCAGCTCGCGAGCCAGATGCGGCTCTTTGGCCCCTTGAATGTGGCTCTTCCGCAGCTGAACTCACCCCTGCCCCTTCCACGCGATTGGCCCCCGCCCGCAAACCCCGCCCCCTGGCTCTCGCACTGAGCGAGGCCCGGCGCGGCAGGGAGGCGCTGCTGGCCCGGGACGCGGCGCTGTCGGAGGCGGCGCAGAAGCGGCTGCAGGGGCTGCTGAGGCTGGAGATGGCGCTGCTCCGCGGCATCCAGGCGCTGGGCGAGGGCGCGGGCCCGGGACGCGAGCAGCAGGGCGGCGCAGGGGGCCTGGCCGGGGTGGTGGCGGCGGGGGGACGGAGCCGGCGGAGGTGGCCGGGCGGCAGGATGGGGCGGGCGGCACTGCTGGGGCTGGTGGCGGAGCTGGAGGGAGCGGAGGGACCAGGCGTTCCTGTGGGCGCAGCGCGCGCTCTGCAACCCGCCTTGGAGGCGCTCCTGGCTGCCCCGATGGTGTGGTTTTGTCTCTGATAATCCCCTACTCCGGAGCAACCAGTTTAACCACGTACACAGGTGTTGTCTTGTTATTGTACTTTGAGATGCACACACGCACTAATGCTAAAATGCAAAAACGGGTTTTGGGTGACGACGCTGGAGGACTCCATATGGGGAAAATGCAGAATCTCCTTTCGATGGCAGCCTTTTCTTACAGTTTCTTGGAACTGTGCTCCTCGGGATTTTAACATTTCGCATTCTTTGTCATGGTGGCTAAAAGAGCTTGGCCCTGGTACATATTGGAAAGGAATTTCCCCCTTGTGGGGTTTCCTAACTTGTTTTTAATGAGAACATTGTGTATTTTACGCATTTTCCTATGATTTGGGTTCATACAGTATGTGTGGATTGGATAAAATGGCTAATCAGTTCTGTACCACGGTAGCCTTATCCTCTGAGAGACATTCCACTCAATCGAGATTTAAGTTTTATTTTTACTTGCGTGTGGGAGGGTGGGCTTAACAAGGCAAAGAGAACTTAGGAAGCAGCCAGAACTTCATTACACATGCATGCAGTGGACTGTGTGGCACAGGAGAGAGAGTTTTAGATTCTGCTTCTAGACTATTTAGAGATACTTGGTTGGGAGGGGGCGGCCCCGCCCCCTGGCTCTCACACTGAGCGAGGCCCGGCGCGGCAGGGAGAAGTGGCTGCGGGAGGCCCTCCTGGTGCACCCTCCCGCCCCATCAATCCCCCCACCCCGCCGTTTGGCGTCCTCTCCCCCCGCTAACCCGAGCCCTGCGGCGGCCGGGGGAGCCGAGCCAGGCTCAGACCGGAGGCGGCCAAGGGGAGAGCAGGCGGCTCTTCGCCCTGCGCCGCCCTGCCGCTCGCGTCCCAGGCCCGCGCCCTCGCCTGGATGCCGCGGAGCAGCGCCATCTCCAGCCGCAGCAGCCCCTGCAGCCGCTCCTGCGCCGCCTCCGACAGCGCCGCGTCCCGGGCCAGCAGCGCCTCCCTGCCGCACCGGGCCTTGCTCAGTGCGCTCGGAGAGACGGGCCTGAAGGGGCGCAGAGGCCGGAGAGGGAGCCCCTCCATCTCCCCTTCTCTCCCTGCCTCGACCGCCCGCCGGGCGCGGAAGTGCAGCCGCCTTGACGTCAGGCACTGGCGGTGCACGGCATCTTCTGCGCAGGGTCCCGGCTGGTGTCTGCGCTCAGGCGCCGGCGGGGAAGGAGGCACGGGTCCCGCCCGGTGGAGAGGGAGCAGCCTTCTGCTCTCCCGCGCCCATCCTGCCGGCCAGAGGGTGGCAGCTCTTTCTCCACCACTCCCGGTGGGGAGGCCGGGCCGGGTTCACGGAGCCTCTGGCTGCGCCCTCTCCCTCTGTGAGCCCCCGCCCCCTTCCACATGATTGGCTCCCGCCCGCAAACCCCGCCCCCTTCCACGTGATTGGCTCCCGCCCACATACCCCGCCCCCTTCCACGTGATTGGCCCCCGCCCACAAACCCAGCCCCCTGGCTCTCGAGCATTTCAAAACGTCCTCGAGCATGTCAAAATGGCTCCCGGAATAAAAAAGTTTGCCGACCCCTGGGCTAGACCATCCCAAGTTCAGATGGGAGATTCCACAGAAGGTTGTGGAGAATAACAGGGCTAATATCCCGTGGGACTTCCAGATCTAGACGGACAGGCAGGTTTGTATTAGTTTTTACTATTATACTCTTTAATAAAATTACTATTTAAAAAAAGCTTTCTCCTGAAGTAGGATAATTTGAGCCTGGTCATGTATGCCTCAAGTGAGAACTCTAGGTTGATTTGTTTAATGACAGACAGAAACTTCATTTCAATCACTGACCAATAATTGTTCAATGATCCATTTGTTTGTTTTCTTAGCTGTCAGGGTATTCTCAGAAGTCATTTCCAACACCAAAGATCAAAACATCAATACTCCTTCTATCCTGCTTCTTCAAAGTCCAACTTTTACTTCCGCAGAGGGAATTCCACAGGAAATATCATTGACTGCACTATTCTGATTTTATTTAGGTACAGACACATAATGGCATCTGAATATCTTTTCCAAGGCCTTCGTGGTTGCTCTACCAAGTGCTAATATGTGGCATATTTCCTGACTGCTTGTTCCTTTACTGTTGATGATTGATCCTAAAAGGCAGAAACTATCTATCATTTCAATTTCTTCATTGTTAATTCTAAGGTAGGTTGTTGTACCTTGTTGTCATTAGTTATATTTAATTTTAGCCCAATTTTTCACTCTGCTTCTTGTCTTTTATTACTAGGGCTTGCAGATCCCTTGGATTTTTGGCTACCAGAGTAAAATGGCCACTAGATGTCAGCAAATAGGGCTCTCTGCTGACTGGATTCATTGCAGTCCAGCTCTGGTAGTCTTTGGACTGACAGAAATATCTAGTTTACAAACTTACAGTCTGAAATTAATTGTTAATGGAACAGCTTTCAATATGTTTTAACTATTTAAAACGTATTTAATTTGTAACCCATGCTATTTTTCTTGAGTTCGTTTTTCCAGGAAAGAATGAAACATTCTATCCCATAGCTTAGCTGGGTTAGGGAAACAGATGGAATTATCGAGGAGTATAATGGTATAAAGGGGCGTGGTGGCTCAGTGGGTAAGATGCCAGGCTTGTTGATTGGAAGATCACAAGTTCATAGGTTCGAATCCCTAGCCCTGCGTGACGGAGTGAGCTCCCGCACTAGCCCCAGCTCTTGCCAACCTAGCAATTCGAAAGCATGCAAATGCAAGTAGATGAATAGGTACCACTTCGGTGGGTAGGTAACAGCATTCCGCGTGCATCATGCGGCCACATGACCGTGGAAGCGTCTTCGGACAACGCTGGCTCTTCGGCTAACAAACAGAGATGAGCACCAGCCCCTAGAGTTGGACACGACTGCACAAATGTGCAGGGGGAACCTTTACCTTTACCTATAATGGTAAAACAGTTTGTCCAAGTGACCCTTCACAATTGAATATTAAATAAGATCCAAAATAATCATTTCTTGTCAACATTTCAAACTACAGTAACAGTGTTCTTGGTGAAGCATGAATGTGTTTATTTAGAAAATCACTGTATTGCTTTTAGCATAAGAAAACAAATACAAATGTAGAGGATTCCCATGATCTGTAGGCCAGAAGAGGATGCCTGGGGTTAATCTCATCACCCCATGTTCCAGAGATGAACTAGGCACTTGACAGAACTGCCTTCCATAGTGCTGGAAACTCCCCAAGCACTTTTCAAAATCCATCTGGATACATAAGGCATCTGGGCAGAACAATGTAATGGGTCCTCCTGCCCTGCAACTAGCCTCAGTCAAACTTGGGAGTGATCTGACCACACCAACAAACTCACCAAAACCTCATGTGTATTCAGATCATATAGCAGCTGATCCAAGTTAAGACTTGACCTACAGCATTGCCACTTACATGGTTTGGACTCAAGATAACCTGGGTCAATAACCTGGCCCTTTTCTGCCAGGAACTCTTGTTTAATCTCTGCACTGAAAGTGCCTCCATCCTGCTCTGTATCTCTGGACAATCGGTACCTGCTTTACTTTCCCTCTCTGACTCTAACTATGACCATTGCCACATGCCATTTTATTAGTAGTAGTAGGTTTTTTTAAAAAAATATGTCTGTTATCACTGTCGGACACATAGTACCCAGTTGGCTGTATTCTATAAGCACTTGACTAAGCTCAATCATATTTTCTCCATGACACTCAAATGAAACCCACTTGCTTGAGACAGACAAGCAGTAGACATAGAAGGTTTTCTGGAAAAAAAATGAGGTAGGAGTAAAAAAAGTGAATCAATGGGAGTGAATAGGGAGCTGAGATAGATTACAAAGAGACTAACAAGTGGCATAGTCAGAGCAAGAGAGGATTAATAATGAATGGATTTGGGGAAAGCAGGAGAACAAACAAGTCAACAATGAAGACCAAAAAGAGTAACTGAGTACTTTCTCTTTCTTTCAGGTTTCTTCCTATGAACTGCTCCTAAGCAAGCAAGTTCTAGCAGAGAAGAAACAGCAATGCAGAAAAACAAAATCATAAGCAGTCCTCGCACAAAGGAGCTCTCACAGATGCAGGTTTAATAAAGTGATTAAGCTTATCGTCGTATCTTGATCAAAGAGCCCATCATGCCACCCATCCCCCTTGGCAGTCCATATACAGTCAGAATAACTGCTACATTGTTTCCAGCTTCAGAAGCACCAAAAACTCCTTTAAACTATCAACTTGAGTTGAATTGCTCAGTTCAGGAGTGCCTGATTCAATTCGGTATTTCAGATCAATTGAACAATGCAATTTGAAAAGTCAATTTGATTCAGAGTTTTGTTCAAATTGCTATCAAATAAATAACTTTGCACAGCCCTCATATTAATACATTAGAATTATTCTCTAGTAGACTGGTATGTGATCCCTACAGCTAAGAAGAATGTGGGTGTCTTCTGCTGCTGGGGTGCAGAAAATGGAAGAGAAGGCATACAGCCTTCAAGCATTTATGACATATTCTACTTTGCTGACAAAAGGTTATAAAATAGGAACACACCAGAGTCAGTACAGAAGATGAAACATCTGGACAGTATTGTGTTATGTATTTTATGATTTTGAAAGAATCTGGAATGTTCTGTTTTAAAAAGTCAGGCTGAGAAGCTTTTTTTCTGTTGGAGTCAGGAGGGTTCATGGATTAACTCCCTCCTCAGGAATGTTAATTAATTGGTGCCAAAAGGTCTAGCTTGAACTGACCAATCAGAATGTTTCTTGATGTTTTGTTTCCAAATAAAGTAAATAGGTGAGCTGAGTCAGGGTGGTCACATGTTAAACTTTGTCCACTCAGGTAATGCCAAGTTCTTCTTGTAAAGGCTTTATATTGTAAATCTTCCTTTTGTGTTCAGCTGCAGCTATGTACTATTGATATGTAAAATAGACCATGTGCTTTTTCTTGGCTGAGAGAAGCAATGGTTAAGTTCCTGTTCTTTGTTTTAAAATAAAAGTAACTTTTTTTCTACTGCAAATGTTCAGTTTATTTTTTTGATCTCTCAATATGTTTCTATAACTCTGATCTTAAATTATTAAAAACAATAAAATATTGCCCATTAGATTATCTCTGAAATTATTTGAAATTTTTAATCTGCCATTAAAAGTGACTTCCTTCAGGTTGCCTAATTATAGGGCTAACCCCACCAATCTTGGGGAACTGGGCCAGGTCTTGGAAACACAGTCCAGAGGAAGCTCTGATGAAGCAGTTATTAAAAAGAGAGGGAGCAGATCAAACTCGTACTGTTGTTCCTGTGTGCTGTACCAAAGGCATCACTAAATTCAATGTTCTCTTTGTCAGTGAGTATAAACAAAGAGAATAATAAGTTAGAAGGTAACAATTTATGTGTGGAAGCAGAATTTAGGGTAAAATATCAAAGGACAAATGCATTCAATAGGTGCATATGTTATATGAATTATGGACAAGTTACAGTTCTGTTCCAGGTTATGTAGTAGGTTGGGAATAGCATGGTTTGTATTACAATTAAATCAATTTTCTTCATTCCTACATGGATCTAGGAAAAAGAAAGCAGGGAGATTGAAGACACTGTATTCCTTGCCTTTTAGGTTTTTGAAATACAAACCTATCTTTAAAATATCAGCTCACTGACTTTTTGGAATGACACATTTTCATATCAGCAAATATTTAATAGACTGCATGCAGAGTGATGGAATAATATGAGTTCTGAAATACAAACTCTTGGATAGAGATAGCAGTGCTTGAAAGAAAAACTGGAGAGGGTAAAGGAATGCAGAAAAATTATTTGGGAATATACCATAGGTTTTTTTTTCTTTTTGTAAGAAAGGTAAGTCAATGAAGAAAATTAGGGAGTTTAAAATTAATACCAAGTAACATTAAATGTCTGGGCTTTAGTTCATGCAAGGCCAGACGTAGAGTAGATGCCACAAATCATCTGCTATCAGACTCAACTGATTTTGCAGCATAGCTGGGATAAATTCTCCTTGTTTTTTGTCAGTGACATAACATTGTAAAATTCAATATATGTTCTACATATATAACATACAACATTGCCAAACACCTCTCTACCATACTAGCACCTCTGGTTGTGTAGCGGGAAAACTCACCTTCCCAATAACAGGACGCGAGACCACCAAGATTAGAGAACACAGGTTTATTGCTAGCAAGGTTCAGAGCGATAACTCAGCAAGTCTGAACACCGGGTCACACCCGGAGTCTATCTTTTATAGGGTTTGTTTCAGACAGATTGTTCAGACATAGAATCAGCAGTTGTCATCTTACGTGTCACAAGCTCAGCAGTTTATAATTAGCACATCAAAACAGGATAACAAAAGGGGAACTTATCGTACACCATCTGTGAGTTTAGGGAAGTTTAGGGAACTTACAATGTCTGCACATTTGTGTTACAAGGGTTAGTATGCGTGCAAGAACATTGAGCAAGACTTCTATCTCTGTCTTATGTTTGCAACAGAGAAATGTTAATTAAGCTTCTAATATCAAAAGGAGACTTTTGGGCCTACCTGCTTCATTCCCACCTTTGGAACTCCACCAAAATTCCCTAATTACTGTGGAGTTCCACTTATTTCAGCGTAGGGGTTGTCCTCTCGGGAGGTAGTGAGCATTTCGTAGTCCCACAAGGCCATAGCTTTCACTGCAGCCTGTTTATCTACGAGGAGGGAGATTGAGGTAGAAATGGTTCGAGCAAAAATAGGAAGGACACAAGGGAGACTGACACAGCCTGCGGCGATGAGGCCCACAAGGCCAACAATCACCTTAAGCCCTGGCAGTTTGGGAAGGCCCCAGCCATCAAGCCAATCTTGAAGGGTAAACCCTTTCCACTCCTGGGGAGGGTTATAGGTGAGCTGTTGTAGCTCGGTGGTTAGCTGGTGGACGACCTGGCCAGTCTCCCCAATCTGCAGGCAGCAATTGGTGAGGTTGAATTTCCCACAGACCCCTCCCTCCTTAGCAAGCAGGTAATCTAGGGCCAAGCAATTTTGATAGACTGCAGTGCGGATTTTATCTGTGGTGTCCGCCAACAGGTTTAGAGCCTGACCAATGCGGCGGCCAGCTAGGTCTAAGACAGCTTGCAGCCGGATTATCCTATTATAAGTTGTCCACCCTGTGGATTCAATTCGCCCCTCATAGAGCTCCTCCACTGCAGCTCGGGCGAATTGCCGGATTGTTCACTGGGCTGTGTTGAGGGGGTTATAGCACCCAGCATACCCTCCTCCCGTATGGTCACAAAGGGCTCCCCAGTGAACTACATTTGGATTGTAATTGTCCCACCACAGACAGGGCTGCAAAAACGGGTGTCCAATGGGGGAGGGTAGCCTCCTGGTGCAGAGATACTTGTTGGTGTTGCAATAGGTATCCTGCCAAGCCTTGCTACCACAGTTCCTGAAAGCCACCTTGGCCATTGCCTGGCAGACGTCAAATTCCAGCACCCACCCAAACTTATTGAAGCCTCGAAAAGACCCGCACACATGGTAGCCCAGGCAAAAGAGCGGGGGTGGTCGGGGGGTGGCCACCACTCGCAAGGGTTGTTAGGGGAGGGAGAGTCCGCTGGTCTGGGCGGGCTTCTGGCACATAAATACTTGCTGTTACGCTTATATGTGTCCCGCCAGGCCTGGCTTCCACAGGAGGTGTAAGCTATTTTATCCATGGCCTCACAAACGTCAAACTCCAAGTTCCAGCCAGCAGAGGTTTTAGGGCTTACTGTGTGGTTTAGGTAATACAAGGTCGGGCGGACCCCACTGGAGGACACCATTCCCAGGCCCGCCCACACGGAGACATTGTACCTAACCTCAGTCTGAGGGTTGTAGCAGGTGATCTTTTCTTCCTTCGTTTTACACAGTTTATACACCTTTCCCTGTGTAGCACAGGAACCTTGAGGGGTGCAGTCCGGTGGGCGTTGAGTATGGTACAGGAGGGTGTGTCACTTAACGTGTCCCACCTGGGCCCACGTAACGCACTGCGAACAATTAACTGGACTTTGTGTGGCAGCACGGGCGACTCGTTGCCTTCGGGGCGGAGCCAGGAGGGGGACTGGTGCAGGTGCCTGGGAGTCCCAGCACCCACCTGGGGAGCTATCTCCTGGAGGAGGAGTTTCAGGCTACCTGCTTCAGTTGGACACTCTGAACACCACATCCATAATTCGGAAGAATTTGTTTCCAAAGCAAAGATCCTGAAACTGGATACAGATGAAACTATGGTCTCCTTCGATGTGTCCTCCCTTTTCACCAGCATCCCCACCACTCATGCTCTATCCGCTGTCAGGAAGAGACTAGAAGAGGACAGCACCCTTGAAAGGAGAAACCAGCTCAACCCAAACCAGATCTCCCATCTTCTGGACCTGTGTCTTAACACCACTTATTTCTCATACAGAGGTGACTTTTACAGACAAAAACACGGCTGTGCCATGGGTTCTCCTGTGTCCCCCCTTGTGGCCAATTTATACATGGAAGAAGTGGAGAAGAAAGCACTCAACACTTTCCAGGGAACGGTGCCCACCCACTGGTTTAGGTATGTGGATGACACCTGGGTCAAAATCAAGGCCCAGGAAGTACAGGCCTTCACGGACCATATAAACACTATAGATGCCAACATTAGCTTCACCAGAGAAGACACCAAGGACAACAGACTGGCATTCCTAGACTGTGAAGTCCTCATTGGGACCGGTGGCAAGCTAGAAATAGGGATCTACAGGAAACCCACACACACAGATCAATATCTGATGTTTGACTCCCACCATCCACTGCAGCACAAACTAGGAGTCATCAGGACATTGTCACACAGAGCAGAAAACATCCCCACCTCCATGGATTCCAAAAAGAATGAGAATCAGCACCTGAGAACAGCTCTGAAGGCCTGTGGATATCCAAATTGGGCCTTCACTAAATCTAAATCTACCATACCTAAAACAGCGACAGATAGGGCTGAGACTCAGAGTATACGGAAGAACCTGGTGATTCCTTACATGGCTGGCATGTCTGAAAAGATAAAAAGGATATTTGGCAAACACCACATACCAGTATATTTCAAACCCACCAACACACTGAGACAGAGGCTTGTACACCCCAAAGATCAAACTCCAAAACACAAGAAAAGCAATGTAGTTTATGCAATCCAGTGCAGTGAGGAGTGCTCTGAACTCTACATTGGAGAAACCAAACAACCTATGTACAGGAGGATGGCCCAACACAGGAGAAATAACACCACAGGACCAGAGTCAGCAGTTTATCTTCATCTAAAAGAAAAAGGACACTCATTTGAGGACATTAATGTTCACATTTTAGACAGAGAAGATAGGTGGTTTGAGAGAGGGGTCAAGGAATCCATTTATGCCAACTTGGAAAATCCTTCCTTGAATAGAGGTGGGGGCCTCAGGCACAATCTTTCCCCTATTTTCCTTCCTGCTTTGTCTTCTGTGCCTAGGAAGATTAAGACCATTTCGCTAGCTCAACAGCAGCATGGTAATCTTAACGATCCTCCTTTAGATGATAAAGGGACTTAGAAATAACATCTCAAAATAACCATGACCTAGCCCCAGGTGCAAGGTCACACAGCCACCTAGAAACATATTTAAGGATTCCCTTACTAACTTTGCTCAGACTGAAGAAGCTCCTTGGATAAGGAGCGAAACGTTTCCACTGAGAAAATAGAAATCCAGTTGACATGATTCAAGCTACAGACTGGTCTCATCAAAGTAAACAATCAAAACTCACATCAGGTCACAACCCTACTAGGAATGATGTGTTACCTCATCCCATCGAGAAAGGCTGCTCGCCAGGCCTAAAATTAATGAGGAATTAAATGTTGAATTGATTGCATTGACCTCTGGTAGCCAAAGGTCTTGACTGTATTGAAAACCTATATTTTGAAGCAAACCCAATTTTGAACATTTTTTCAACAAAGAAAGCCCTAATAAATTTTATTTTGTTGTTGCTGTTGTTGAATTTATAAAATCAGCACCTTAAATGCAAGCACAAAGAACTTATTAGCCACAGCCTGCTTTTATATCTTTTCTGAAAGCTAAAGATACATATTGAAAACCTATATTTTGAAGCACACCCTATTTGGAATACCTTTGTAATAAAGAAAGCCCTAATAAAGCCCAAAAGTATCTGTTTAATGGAGCAAACAGGTCAAAATAGTGATAAGTACCACCTGTGTGAATAAGGGAGAGAATAAGTGAGACAGTTAAGAAACTATAAAAAGCTCCATGTTTATTTATTTATTTATTTATTTATTTATTTATTTATTTATCAAATTTTGTCACCGCCCATCTCCCCCAAAAGAGGGACTCTGGGCGGTTTACAATAAAGCTAAAAAAATTAAAATACAATAAAAACAAGATATATTACATAACATATAAATATAAAATATAAAATAACATCCAAGTTGGTAATTAAAGCTCTGATTTGGATTCATAAATACATGGGGACCACTTTAAGGTGCTAGCCACCCACAGGATTGACTACCCCCTTCCCGCCCCAAGCGAGATGGCAGAGCCAGGTCTTTAACTTCTTCTGAAAGTCCAGGAGAGAGGGGGCTTGCCTCACCTCTGGGGGAAGAGTGCATGTGTATGTGTATGTGTATGTG
The DNA here is from genome assembly GCA_023362775.1 of Charina bottae. Classification (NCBI taxonomy): domain Eukaryota; kingdom Metazoa; phylum Chordata; class Lepidosauria; order Squamata; family Charinaidae; genus Charina; species Charina bottae. Next base: position 56,040,957 of record JALMGJ010000004.1, read on the forward strand.
TATGTATATATGTGTGTGTTTGTGTGTGTGTGTATATGTGTGTATAGTATGTTAAACCAAGGCCATTGTATACAATAGAAAGCAGCACAAATTATTTAGTTGAAAAGCACTGTGATGATAAACATCATTGTAGTTTGGAGAACAGTATGTGTAACGCCTTGGCGCTTCTGACATGAAAAAAAACAGTATGTGGAAGGGTCCTGTCCTTTTCCACATCCTCTGAGAGAGATGTCAGATGTCAAAACAATGAGCAGATGCAAACTATTCCTTCTTCACAAAAGATGGGTGTACCTATCACTATGCATGGAAAAAGCAGCAGAAAACAGACCTATTTTGTCATCTTAAAGTTGTTCATGTAAAGGTATTTCATCTGAAAGTAGAATCCTCACTGGAATGCTTGAGTTGCCAGTTTTATTTTCCTTCTAATAAATGCTATTAATCAGAGCTCTTGAATTCTCATTCCTTGGATTAGCTGTATCCAATTCAGTCCAATTCAAGCTTTATCCAATTCAAACTGCAAGAAGGGAAATCTGAAATGCCAGAATCAACTCCCAGCATCCTTATCCACAGAGTGCAGTTCAGTTATTTTTTTTCTCACTAATTAGAATATACAGACATTGTTCTTTCTGACTAACTGCTAATAGAACAGATTTAAACAATACATTACTCTCATAATTCAAGTTATGCACAGAACTTCAGTCCTATGAAAATGTATGAAGGGATATTTTCCACTGAAATATGTAGAAATTCTAATGAGTGGGATCACTTAGCACTACTGTAACACAAGTCTACTTTGTTTATTCTAAAGTAAATGTCACAATTATCAGTAACACCTCCACTTAAATATGCATAATATTAAAGTCATAAACACTCCCACTAAGTTTATTTAAATTGTAATACAATCTCATTTAATTAGAACATAGATTACAGGAATTTTGATGACTATACAAATGTTCTGGGACTGATCAACAGCAATTATTTTAAACAATACTTTCAAATGAAAGACCAAGTTATGATTTTCTAAAATAGCTTTTCTGTATTAATTGAAATAAATACTTTATCTAGAAGTGTTGCTGCATTTAAAATTGATCAATTCAAAGAGTATAATAATTTAAAAAGTTATGAAATTATATGAATAATTAAGCAAAAAAAATAAATGCATTGGCCTTCTTCATCTTGAAACCATAAGAAGATTTGCCCCTCCCCTTTCATCCTATTGGTCACTGACTTTGAGCGCCATGAGCAGTTTTATTCCCAATAAAACCTAAAAGTACCCATACCTTCCCCCTTGCTATGGCCAACATTTGCTGCATCATGCAGACATCAATATTTGCTTTCCTCTTATCTTCTTCATAATGTAACCTACAGTCAGTACTCTTGGAGATCTTGAAGATGCTTCTAAGAGCAGGCAATACTGATGAACTACTAGACAAACTAAGTTAGGCAGGATCTATACTGAGTCCTTTTCATGTGTGAAGCAATGCAATCATTACTCAGAAGGTGGTGCACAACAAACAACACAGTACAATAGCCGGTGTATTTCAAATGTGAACTCAGCTAGAAAAAGAGGTCCTAAAATGGGTCACATATTTTTGGTGATCAATAGCACTGCAGTTTCAGAGTCCACTGGACATACTGTGTGTTTGTTTTGAGTCCAATCTGAGCTGATCTTCAGCTCAGAAGACTGGAACAGACTGAAAGTACCTGAGTAGCAGTGTTGGTGACAGGGCTGGGTGGTCTCTCCCATGAGCTCCCTCTCTGCTGCTGCATGGCACAAAACATCCATGCCGCTGTTCTGACTGCTCTTGAACAGGGGTTTAGTGTTCTTATGGAACAGCTCTAAGCACATGTCTAAAAAATGCCTAACTGTCAGCTGATAGTGATGCTCCCTTTGAACATACTCAGACACTTGCATAAAACCAGAGTGAGTTTTGACAGATGGCTAAACCCATTAGTCTAGCTGTCAAAATTTGCCTTCTTCCCCGGGCCCAGATTTCTCCTGGCCCAGCTTTGTCAAGTTAAGGAGAGCGACTGGTGATTATTTTTCACTAGCTGGTATGTTTGTAAGAGGGAAGGAAAACAAAACTGGGGAAATCCATGTGCCCTCTACAGGATAAATAAGGATAGCACTATTTGCTGGAACAATGCTTACGGTAGGATAAAGATAATCAATGGGGACTTATGACACTATAGTTATCTCCTGGCTCAAGGACTGGTGGATAGTAATTTAATTCAGCTGTTTGTTTAAAGATTCCTGCATACTGGTTACATCTACCAATCAAATTTTGCAATGTTTAGTAGAGAACAGTTGTTGTTGTTGTTCAGTCGTTTAGTCGTGTCCGACTCTTCGTGACCTCATGGACCATAGCACGCCAGGCCTTCTTGTCCTCCACTGTCTCCTGGAGTTTACTCAAATTCATGTTCGTTACATCGGTGATGCTATCTAACCATCTCATCCTCTGCTGTCCCCTTCTCCTTTTGCCTTCAGTCTTTCCCAGCATCAGGGTCTTTTCCAGTGAGTCCTCTCTTCGCATTAGGTGGCCAAAGTATTTGAGCTTCAGCTTCAGTATCTGTCCTTCCAATGAGCAGTCAGGGTTGATTTCCTTTAGGATTGACTGATTTGACCTCCTTGCAGTCCAAGGGACTCTTAAGAGTCTTCTCCAGCACCACAGTTCGAAAGCATCAATTCTTCGGCACTCAGCCTTCCTTATGATTCAACTCTCACAGCCATACATTAGAGAACAGAGTCTGAATCAATACTTCCTTACCCAATAAATGCCAAGCATATACATAGACATCCAATTCAGAATTAATAAGTACACACTCAGTCAGCATGCAGGCTTTGCTTAAGTCAGATTAGATCAAGAGAGAAGATCTGAGTTCACAATAGTTTTTTTAGACATAAGAAAAAAATGATGTCTTCAGTCTGAGGACAATATCATTAGATGTTAAGACACAGGCTAGCCATTTTCATTTTAGTACTGATGAAAGATTTTCACTTGCAATGAAAGTGATAACATTCAAGAATCAGTGAAATTTCTGAGGTGGGAAATCCTGTACAAATGTAGAGGAAAAAAATTAATAAGTTTCTTCAGTGGAAAAGTCTAGAAGAAGGGAAATGTAGGAGAAGAGAAAGTTTTCAAGAATATTCAAAGATAAATAGTACTGGGTCACCCTAAAAAATTATTTGGAAGGCAGTTCATAACATTTTAGTGCACCAGAGATATAAAAAGTATTGCTGACAATAGAAAAATGGTGGCTTTTATAATTAAGGCACTACAGTAGTGACCTCTTAAGAAGGTTGATTTATTTCCTTATTCTACCACAACTATTGTGTTGATTAATCTCTGCCTCAGTACCCTGCCTGAAATATGAAGATAAATTCATTAGGCATTTCTGGAGAGGAGGCCACTGTACATATATAAGAATGAAAGAGATAAAAAATATATCATGCTCATATCCTTGAGGCAGATTATGAGTAATAGTCCTACTGTGGAATTTAATACTAAAGTATTATGCAATTTAGTGAATCAAGTGATGAACCCTTATCTTCACAAGTGATTTAGACTAGCACCATTGTTTTAAACATTATAAAGAATATTCTACAACGCTGTCAAATCAGTATCATGTAAAACCTAGAGGGAATCCCCACCCCCTGAATTAAATAGGTTTTTAAAATCCATTTAATATCTTTATGTGCTGAGGCCATGCTCTCACCACTTGGATAGGAATTCTACAATTACAAAGCTATTTCTGATAAAATCATTCATTTGATATTCTCTGACACATTGTCCTGAGATATGATTAATCCAGCAGTGGAGATGGCGACAGACAGCAGGGGAGAATGGCATTTTTTCAAGCAATCAATCATTTTATGGACATACTACATTTCTTGTGTGGATACTGACAGGTTATTTATTTATGTATTTAAGCATTTGCATTCTGCTCTATATTTTTAATATAGAAGAATTTACATTAATTATAACAATTGTAATAAAATAGAAACTAAAATAACAAAATTGGTAAAATGGTAAAACTAATTATATAAAACTAGGCAGATGATAAAGAAAGGCTTGGGAGAATAAATATCTTGTCAGTTTCAGGTGAAAGGCATTCCGTAGAGGGAGCCTTTTCTCTTTCAAATATTTGTTCATTTATTTGTTCATTTATTTATTTATTTATTTATTTATTTATGAAATTTATATGGCCACCCAACTCACTCACAGCGACTCCGGGTGGCTTACAGGAATAAAACCCCAAACAGAAAACCACTATGCCCCCACTCCACTATTACCACTTTTTTCTACCAATAATTTTACTTATTTATTTATTTATTTGTTAAATTTTGCCACTGCCCATCTCCCCCCAAGGGGGTACTCTGGGCGGTTTACAATAAAAATAACACATTAAAATATAATAATACATAAATAAATATCAAATACAAATATACATATAGAGTAAAAAGATAAAGTAAAATCCAGATGGCGATGACAGTTTTAACGCTGCTCATGTATATCTAAGGCCATCTTAGGGTGCCAGCCATCCCCAGGAGTGACTACTTCCCCTCTCGCCCCAAGCGAGCTGGCAAAACCAGGTCTTCAGTAGTTTTCGGAAGACTACAAGAGATGGGGCCTGCCATACCTCTGGGGGAAGGATATTTCAGAGGGCAGGAGCTGCTGCAGGGAAGGCCCACCTCCTGGACCCCACCAGATGAAATTCTCTTACAGACGGGGACCGCAGGATGCCCTCTCTGCCTGATCTGGTGGGACGGGTCGATGTGATGGGTGTGAGGTGGTCCCTCAGGTAACCTGGACCCATGCCATGTAGGGCTATAAGTGGTATGTTTCCTTTTTCTGGTGTTCTGGGTTGCTGCAGTGCGTTTGTGCTCATCTGAATAGTGTTCTTACACAGCTCCTCTTGTGAGAGGTAGGGTTATTGCTTTGGTAGTGGAGCACTTGGTTAGTGTGGGTAGATTTCTGGTAGACTTGTGTTTCTAGAATGCCATCATTTCCTCTACTGATGAGGATGTCCAAGAAGGGTAGTGTGTTGTTGTTTTCTTCTTCCCTTGTGAATTTTATTCCTTTGAAGATGTTGTTGATGGCTTCATGTGTTTCCTCCAGTTGATCACTTATATAGCATCTTCCAGCAAAATGGATATCCACGCAACTTTATCAGAAAGTGCCTGACCACTCAACCCACCACAGCAAAACCAACAGAAGCTATGAAAAGGATTACACTGCCATACATCAGAAACATCTCAGAAACTACTAATAGACTGTTACAACCACACGGCATCACTGTAGCACATAAACCAACCAAAACCCTTCAGAACATTGTAAGTAAACCAAAAGACCCAGTAGCCCAAGAAGAAAAAACAGGAGTTATCTACAACATACAGTGAAAGGACTGTAACAGCCACTATGTAGGACAGACTGGCAGAAGACTAGCAGAACGCATCCATGAACACCAACTAGCAGTCAGAAGACATGATGAAAACTCCTTAATCTCACAACACATGGACAGACTTAACCATACTTTCAACTGGGAAACTGTGAGCATCTTAAACCAGGCCAAATCCAAAAATGCTAGAGAATTCCTGGAAGCTTGGCACTCAGACAAAGCAGCCATCAACAGACACATAGAGGTAAACAACATTTACATACCATTCATAAGAGACAATAGAAAAGCCAGAAGACCAGAACACCTCTTTGCCAGCAATCAACAACAAGATACACAAAGATTAACAGCAGAGGAGCAATCAAACAACACAATAGACCCTAATCAAGGAACTATTAACTCAGTCAATCAACCAAGCAGCAAACAACAACCCAATCAAGGTACTACCAAGGAGAGTACAACACCCCCACAAACACAGGCAGGACAAGCCAGGGTATATAAACAGAGAGCAAGTTCCACTCCCTTTTCACACTGAAGATGTTGCCTAGCCTGGCAATGAAACGTCTGCAAGGAAACAACAAAGCTCAGAGAGCACCATGGACTCCACCTTCAATTGAACCCAGAAGCAAACTGGTACCCAGTGCAGCTTGCGAAGCAACGGTGTTATGTGTGCCGATCTTGGGACACTAAGAATTGCCCGTGCGGCTGCATTTTGGACCAGCTGTAGCTTCCGGATACTCCTCAAGGGTAGCCCCATGTAGAGCGCATTACAGTAGTCTATATGGGAGATGACCAGGGCATGAGTGACCGTACAAAGGGCCTCATGGTCCAGGAAAGGGCATAACTGGCGCATAACATGAAGTTGTGTGAAGGCCCTCCTGGCCACAATTGCCATCTGCTCTTTGAGCAGGAGTCTTGAGTCCAGGAGGACCCCCAGATTCCACACCAGTTCTGTCTGTGGCAGTGCAACCCCATCCAGCACCAAAGATGTTAAATTCCCAGATACTGAGGAGCCCCTCACCCACAGCCACTCTGTCTTACCATGATTCAGCTGAAAATTGTTGTTCCCCATCCAGACCCCCACAGCCCCCAGGCACCAAGAGAGGGCGGTCACAGCATCACTTACTTCACCCGGGACAGAGATGTATAATTGGGTATCATCGGCATACTGATGATACCTCATCCCGTGGTGACAGATGATCTCGCCCAGAGGTTTCATGTAGATGTTGAAAAGGAGTGGAGAGAGTACCGAACCCTGCGGCATCCCACAAAGAAGGGGCCGGGGGTCGGACCTCTCACTCCCTATCACCACCAATTGGGACCGGCCCTGGAGGAAGGAGGTGAACCAGCGCAAAACCATGCCACCCACCCCCAACTCCCTGAGCCACCCCAAAAGGATACCAATGTCAATGGTATCAAAAACCACTGAGAGGTCAAGAAGAGCAAGGATGGATGCACTGCCTCCATCCCGCTTCCGCCAGAGGTCATCCATAAGTGTGACCAATGCCATTTCTGTCCCATATCTGGGCCTGAAACCTAACTGAAAGGAGTCTAGGTAATCCGTTTCATCCAGAACCCTCTGGAGCTGCAATGCCACTACTTTCTCAACCACCTTCCCCAAAAAGGGGAGGTGGGAGACTGGACGAAAATTGTCTAGCACAGTAGGGTCAAGTTACAGTTTCTTGAGGAGGGGTGCACCAGACTTCCTTAAAGGCTGCCGGAAACACCCCCTCTCCCAAGGATGTATTTACCATCACTTGAACCCAACCACATGTCACCTCCCAAGCTGCTTTCACTAGCCAGGAGGGGCATGGGTCTAGCTGACAAGTGGTGGCATTTACAATCCAGCCCAACAGGATCAAACTGTTCCCAGATAACAGGGTAAGTACGTTCCCTTGGCATCTCCACAGACCCTGCTTCACGCTTGGAGTCCAACTTGGAGCGGATCCAAGCAATTTTATCCTGCAGATGCTCAGAAAACTCCTCAGCGTGGCCCTGAAGATGGATCACCAGGCCACCCTTTCCCAGAAGGGATTGAGTGACCTTAAACAGGGTCGCTGGGCGGCATTCTGCAGATACAATAAGAGTGGAGAAATATTGATGTTTTACCGCTCTTACTGCCACAAGGTAGGCCTTAATAGCAGCTCTAGCTTGTGTTTGGTGGGGTTCAGTCCTTGTTTTCCTCCAGCGACACTCTAGATGTCTCTTAATCCTCTTCAGAACCCTCAACTCCTCTGTGAACCACAGGGAGTGCCGAATTCGATGGGACAAGAGAGGTCACACAGGGGAAATCCTGTCCAAGACCCTGGCTACCACCCTATTCCAGGTAGCAGCCAGGGCCTCCGCTGGACTGTGCAGCAGATCCTCAGGTATCACCCCCAGCTCCTTCTGAAATCCCTTCGGGTCCATCAGTCTCCAAGGGTGGACCAATTGAATAGGTCCTGCCTCCCTGCAGAGGGGGGCAGCATAAGAGAATCCCAAGGTCACCAAGGCATGATCTGACCATGACAAAAGGGATAGGTGTAACTCTCCCCTCAGATCAGATTGCCACTGCTCTGACAAGAAAACCAAGTCCGGGGTGAGGCCACTGTCTCAAGTCGGGTCCTGAATAATTTGGGACAGGCCCATGGCTGCCATGGTAGCCATGAACATCCAGGCTGCCTCCAAGAATGCCCCAGGGAAGGCAGATTGAAATCCCCCAGAACCATAAATCTGGGGAACTCCAATGCCACCTTGCGATGGCCTCCATCAGCTCAGGCAGGGAGGTTGCTATGCAGCAAGGAGGCTGGTACAGTAGCAACACTCCCAACTGTTCTCAGGAACCCAACTTGAAAAACAGGGTCTCACATCCGGCTACTTGTGGAGCAGTGCCCCTGAAGGCCATTAGAGATTCTCGGATGACAACAGCCACTCCTCCTCCCCTGCCTTGGCATCTTGGCTGGTGCCAAACCAGAAACCCAGCTGGGCACATCTCCGATAGAGCCACTTCTCCTTCTGGGCCCAGCTCAGTAATATATGCCAGATCTGCCCCCTCCTCTGTGATTAAGTCACATATGAGAGGGGCCTTGTTATTAACTGACCTGGCGTTAAGAAGCAACAACCGGAGGCCAGGACCCCCATGAGTCTGCTGTCCAGGGCCTGGGTTTGAGCACAGAGGGCCAGAACACACCACTGGTAACAAACACCGAGGGCGTCTTCCCCGAAGATGGCCACTCCTCTGGCTCCCATCGTAGTGTCCCTGGCCTGTCACCACCTCAATAGCATAACCGGGTTCCGGTTCCGGTGAAGATGGTGGCAGGTTGAATTCTGGAGCAGCTCCGTTCCAGAATTCGCAACCCGATTTAATAAAGTGCTCCGCAGATTCTGCGGAGACAAAGAGGCGACTCCGGGAAAGGGAGAAACCTCAGCACTTGACTCAGAAAGCTTCCGGACAGCTGAGTGATTGAAGAAAGCAGCACGGCTTTGTTTTTGTGAGCGGAGACTGTCAGTGTCAATCAGTTGGGAAGCAGAGAGAGAACTTGGTAAGAATCGCAGTTGCAGCCATCCGAAGGCAAAACTACTGCCTCTTCACTCTTAGAAGAAGAAGAAAAAAAGAAAAGAACTATTTCTACAAAAAAAGAGGTTATCTGAAGCGGTGAAAGAACATTGCAGCTTGGTGAGTCTCCTCTATTTCATGAACTTGGAGAAACGGACAAGAAACGGACTTATCAATTAAGTATTTTGGTCGGCCATATTTTCTTAATACTATACTGAACTCTGTGGCTATTTTTGGAAAAGGATAAACTGGGCTAGTGAACAGTATAAAAGTACAAAAGTATTAGACAATTTAATAAATTTATAAGAAATCAAAAGAGATGAATACAAGAAAACAAACACGAAGAGGGTCTGGAACAGGATTAGGGATGGGGGAAGGAGATTGGCTAAAAAGGATGTTTGAAGAATATACAGCGAAAATAACACAAAGTATTACTCAAAATATAAGTATGCTGGACAAAAAATTAGACAATTTAGAAAGAAGCATAGAGCAAAAATTAGAAAAAATGGATAAGAAAATAGAAATTGAGACTAAAAAAGTTAATGAAAGGATTGATAGACTAGAACATGACAAGGAACAAGAATTAGATAGAATTACATTATTAGAATTAAAAGAAAAAGATTTCTGTTTAAGACTGAGAGGTATACCTGATAAAAAAGAGAACGATGATATAGAGGAAATAGTAATCCAAATGCTTGCAAATCTAATTAGTTGGGAAGAAGATAGACTGGAGGAAGAAATAGAAAAAATGTATCATATAAATTCGAAATACACTAAAATCCACAATAAACCAAGAGATTTACTTATAGAATTCTCCAGAAAAAGAATCAGAGACCTGATTTTACAGGCAAACTATGATAAAAAGATTAACATAGAAGGTAAAGACATACTGGTACTAAAAGAAATTCCTCTAAGAATATTAAAGAAAAGAAAAGAATATACTTTCTTAACTGATATATTAAAGAAAAATGAAATTCCATTTAGATGGGAAAGATTAGAGGGAATAAGTTTTACATTTCGAAGGGAAAGATACAAATTAACGTCTATCATGAAAGCTAAGGAATTTTTCAGAAAATACAAAAGGGATTTAGAACAAAATGGAAACTCAGAAACAAAAGAAAGAGAGAGTACTAGAGAGGAAATACCATCAAGCTCTAAGGAACCTGAAATGAATGCATGAACTAAAATGCTTAACATGGAATGTTAATGGTTTAAATGCTCTCACAAAAAGGCAGAAAATTTTTCATTACTTATATAAATTAAAACAAGATATAATATGTATTCAAGAAACTCATATTAAGAAAAAAGACATTAAATATTTGGTGAATAAAAAATTGGGTATTGAATTTATATCTGCAAATGAAAAAAAACAAATGGAGTAGTAATATATGCAAAGTCTCATCTAAATCCTAAATTAATAAAATCAGAAGAAAATGGTAGATATATGTTAATTGAAATAGAACTACATGGAATGAAAATGCTAATAGTGGGTATTTATGCACCAAACGAAAGCCAAAACAAATTCTACAAAATCTATTGAATGAATTATCTACCTTTTCATATAGCCATTGGTGTATATTAGGAGATTGGAATGGGGTGACCACCCCAATTATAGACAGAAAATCTGCAAAATCAATCAAAAATAATCAAGGGAAGTTACCTCAATCATTCTTTAATCTAATTGATAACACTTGTAGATGCTTGGAGGCATAAAAATGGAAAAGCAAAAGATTTCACTTTTTATTCAGATAGATATAAGTCATTTTTGAGAATTGATATGATTTGGATTTCATTAAATTTAGCTAATAAAATTACAAATGTTAATATCCTGCCTAAAACTTTCTCGGACCACAATCCAGTTAATATTGCAATAAAATTAAATCAAAAATGCTACAAATGGAAACTAAATGAAGATATTTTAAAAAAAGAAGAATTGGTAGAAGATTGTAAACAAAAACTTAAGGATAGTAAGGGAATCCTTAAATATGTTTCTAGGTGGCTGTGTGACCTTACACCTGGGGCTAGGTCATGGTTATTTTGAGATGTTATTTCTAAGTCCCTTTATCATCTAAAGGAGGATCGTTAAGATCACCATGCTGCTGTTGAGCTTGCAAAATGGTCTTAATCTTCCTAGGCATAGAAGACAAAGCAGGGAGGAAAATAGGGGAAAGATTGTGCCTGAGGCCCCCACCTCTATTCAAGGAAGGATTTTCCAAGTTGGCATAAATGGATTCCTTGATCCCTCTCTCAAACCACCTATCTTCTCTGTCTAAAATGTGAACATTAATGTCCTCAAATGAGTGACCTAGCCCCAGGTGTAAGGTCACACAGCCACCTAGAAACATATTTAAGGATTCCCTTACTAACTTTGCTCAGACTGAAGAAGCTCTTTGGATAAGGAGCGAAACGTTTCCACTGAGAAAATAGAAATCCAGTTGACATGATTCAAGCTACAGACAATTCCACCTGGATGACTGAGAACTTTCATAGACAAAAACTGCACATTTAACACCGCTGCTCCACGAGCTGCATTGGGTGCCGGTTTGCTTCCGGGTACAATTCAAGGTGTTGGTTATCACCTTTAAAGCTCTACATGGCATGGGACCAGAATACCTGAGGGACCGTCTTATCCCCATGTTATCAACCCGCCCCACCCGGTCATTCAGAGAGGGCCTGCTATGAACCCCATCAATTAAAGAATGCCATCTGATGGGGTCTAGGAGGCGGGCCTTCTCTGTGACAGCGCCCACTCTATGGAACATCTTGCCCCCAGAGTTGAGACAGGTCTCCTCCCTCCCGACGTTTAGGAAAGAGCTGAAGACCTGGTTCTGCCGCCTGGCATGGGAAGGAGGAAGGGATAGCTCCTCATGGGGATGGCTAATCCCCTAATTTTAATGTCCTCCTTTTAATGAATGCCTTCGTCCATCTGGATTTTATAATTACTCATTGTATTATAGTATTGTGGTTTTTATATATTTTAGATTCTATTTTAACTGCTTATTTATTGTGAACCGCCCAGAGTTCCCCATGAGAGATGGGCGGTCATATAAATTAAATAAATAAAAATAAATAAATAAATTGAAAAAGGAACAAGACAAGGATGTCCACTTTCTCCTTTATTGTTTATATTAATACTGGAAATTCTCCTTAATGATATCAGAGACGAAGAAAAAATAGAAGGGATCAGGATTAAAAAAGAAAGTTTCAAACTAAGAGCTTTTGCAGATGATATTGCATTAACAATACAAAATCCAATAGAATCTATTGAATACTTAATGAAAAATATAAAAGAATTTGGAAAATTGGCAGGTTTCAAAATAAATAAACATAAAACTAAAATGATAAATATAAATATGAATATGAATCAAAAAAAATCAAGAAATACTAGAAAACAAAACAGGATTTAAAAATGTCAAAAGTACAAAATATCTAGGAATAATAATATCAGCAAAAAACAACGATTTATTTCAAAATAATTATGTAAAACTGTGGAAGGAGATTAAATAAGACTTGATAAGATGGGGAAAGTTACATTTATCTTTGATGGGAAAAATTTCAACAATTAAAATGAATATATTACCTAGATTTTTATTTCTATTCCAAACAATACCAATACTAATTACGGATAATACCTTTCAATCCTGGCAAAAAGAATTATCAAAATTTATATGGCAAGGAAAAAAGCCAAGAATAAAATATAAACTATTACAAGATGCCAAAGAAGAGGAGGACTAGGACTCCCAGATTTAAAACTATATCATGAAGCATCTAGTCTCATGTGGATAAAAGAATGGGCTACACTAGAAAATTATAAACTATTACTTTTGGAAAGTCATGATTTAAGATTCAGTTGGCATGCAAATCTTTGGTACGACAAAATTAAAGTAAATAGAACGTTTAATAATCATTGTATAAGAAGAGCATTGATAAAAACCTGGAATAAATATAAGAAAAGATTACTACCAAATACATCTTATTGGCTATCTTCCCAAGAAGCCTTCACTAGAAAAGAAAGTGCTGACAGATGTAAATGGTTCAGATATAAAGATTTACTATATTATGAAGGTGACGAATTAGAAATAAAAACAAGAGAAGAACTGGAAAAAAAGAAGGATTATCAATGTAACTGGTTCATATACTGTACCTACAGTTAAAAGAACAATTCAAATTAGATAAAAAGAAATATAAATTTACAAAAGAACCAACGTGGTTAGAAAACCAATTATATTCTAGTAATGAACATACCATAACGAAATTTTACAAAATGCTATTACAAATAAAATTAGAAGACAAACAAACCAAAGAATGTATGATAAATTGGGCTAGAAATTTTGGATACAATATTAAGTATGATCAATGGGAAAAAATGTGGACAAATGGACTAAAATTTACATTAAATTATAATTTGAAAGAAAACTTTTACAAAATGATGTACCGTTGGTATATAACTCCAGAGAAACTATCAAAAATGTATAAAAATGTATCAAACAAATGTTGGAAATATAACAAAGAAAAAGGAACATTTTATGATCTATGGTGGACATGCAAGAAAGCAAAGAAATATTGGGAACTAATACATAAAATTATTAAAGAAATTATATTAATGGATATACAAATAAAACCGGAATTATATTTACTTGGCCTCATGGACGATGAACTGGGAAAAAAACATGGAAAATTTTTATTGTACATGATTATGGCAGCCAGACTCACATATGCACAAAAATGGAAAGAAGAAAACATCCCTACAATAGAAGACTGGATCATCAAAATAATGGACCTTGCACAGATGGCAAAGTTAACAGAAATGTTAAAGGATAAAAATATAGACCAATTTAAAAATGATTGGCAACCATTTCTTATCTATATGAAAAATGTACAAAAAAATAATATAATTAATATAGGATTTAACGATTAATTATATTAGAAATAGAAATGTATCAAAATGTAACTAAGACAAGTAAGAAAAAAATTATATTGATATACTAGTCACTGTAAAGATAATCGGGAATCGGACACCTATTTTTTTATTTTTCATTCTTTTTTTATTTTTCATTCTTTTTCTCCTTTTTTATAATAAAGTTTCATTACAAAAAAAAATAGCATAACCTGCCCTGCAGCCCCCAGAACCAGCAGATCCAATTCCCCCCAACTCCAGGCCCCTAGAATTCCTGGTTAGGGGTCCCTCCATCCATTCATACATCCTTACACACAACAGTCAACCACAGGGTAATGACGGGTCCCCCAGTGCTCCAGCTTCCACTCTCAGCACTGTTAGAACCCAACCATCACTCACCCATCCACAATACTGTGCCCCCCAGCTCAACTTCTCTCATTGGTCAGCAGGTGGTACCTCATCCACTCCTCCCCACCCTGTCTCTCACTTAGGGGGTGAGTGTTCCCCAATCACACTGGAGGGCCTCTAGTAACCCTGCCCCCTCTCACTACACAGGTGGGAAGGGGATGACCACTGTCCCACCATCTGGGAGACCCCAGGATATGGAGAGCACAAAGCCTTCCCCAGGTCCGTCGCTCTCCCTCTGCCGAGGTCCTTGTTCCTGAGGTCCGCAACGCTGCCAGAGTCTGCACCACCGAGGCCCGTCTGTTCCTCTGAAGCTTGCTGTACCACCGGGACCAGTCCGCCATGCTGCTGCGACCCGCTCACTGAACCGGGATCCACCACGCTCCGAGAAGTCTGCCGCACCAGTGCTCACTGCGCCCTCAGTGCCCGTTGAGCTGCCCAGGCCAATCCACTGCCCCACTGGGGTCCTCCCCATCGAGGCTCACCCACTGCGCCCCCAGAGTCCGCCCCGCTGCCAAGGCTGATCCCAGGGCTCCCTGCGTCATCGGGATCCATTGCACTGCTCGTCACCTCCACCGGCTGGGCCAGAAAGCCCGAGACGGGCCCAGAAAACACTCCGGCCTCACCCGCTGGGCTCCGCTGCATTGCCAAGACTCGCATCACTGTGGCTCCTCCAACTACATCACACCCCACCATTCCATCCGGGGGGGTCCATCCAGCCCAGCACAGGTATGGAGACCCTCCAAAAATCCCTCCCAAAACCCCCAACCAGTCAGAAAGGGGTTGGGTAGGGTCTTGGGAAATCAGGAATATCCCCCTTGGAGCAGCAGCCTGCACTGGCTTGTGGCTGCCATGTTGGAAAGCCCGTCAATACTTAGTGCTAATTAACAGGCCAACACTAATTTTTTTTCCTAGCGTTTTTCCCAAAGGGTCTGCTTTTTTCAGATCAACCAAATGTTGATCCAGTGGTTGTGACAGGAATTGTCTGACTGTCTGGTCACCTGAGCCTGACGTCGGGGGCTGAGAGAAAGTGACTGGCAAAAAGTCACCCAGCCGGCTTTCATGCCTAAAACGGGACTAGAATTCACAATCTCCTGTTTTCTAGCCTCAAGCCTTAACCACTAGACCAAACTAGCTCTCAACAGGCAAACACTATATTATGCACTAGTAGTTTATTAATAGGTTACATTTGTTGAAAACAATCTACAGCAGGGCTTTCCAAAGTGCTGCCGCTGGCGACACACCAGCGGCAGCGGCGGCGTGCACGGCGATGGCGCGGGGGGCGTGCGGTGGCGCGTGCGCACGGCGATGGCGCGGGGGGGCGTGCGGCGGCGCGTGCACACGGCAACAGCGCGGGGGGTGTGCGGCGGCGTGTGCGCACGGCAACGGCGCGGGGGGGCGTGCAGTGGCGCGCGCGCGCATGGTGGTGGTGCGGGGGGGCGTGCGGTGGCGCGGGGGCATGCGGCGGCGCGCGCGCGCATGGCGGCCGCCATGCACACGCACACCGCCGCTTCCGGGTGGTGTGGCGACACACCACGCTGTGTGTGGCGACACACTTTTGTTTCACGACACACAGTTTGGAAAGCTCTGATCTACAGGTTATATTTGTTCAATAGCTTGTTGTATTATTTCAATAGCAAAATAATGCTATAAAATAGCACAGAAATAAGAGAGAGTCATTGAAAAATGTACACATTTGAGTATGTAATACTATAAAATATTATTATTCCTACTGTCTTGTGACTTGTGTGATAGAAAGATATCTTTTTAGACTCCAGGTCAAGTAATGGGTATACATAAACATGTTTACACCAGTTTCATATATGGTCACTTTATCATGCTGATTTCAGTTCTTGAAATATTTCAAGTGCATTTGAGAGAAATGTGTTGTTGTGCTTGTATCCTTAGTTGTCTAAACTTGCATATGGAAAGATAGATAGATAGATAGATAGATAGATAGATAGATAGATAGATAGATAGATAGATAGATAGATAGATAGATAGGCAGGCAGGCAGGCAGGCAGGCAGGCAGGCAGGCAGGCAGGCAGGCAGGCAGGCAGGCAGGCAGGCAGGCAGGCAGGCGATAGAAACATCTGCTTGCCTTTGCATAGAAAATGCCAGGAAGAGTTCTTATAAACTCATGTCATAAAAAAGAACTGAGCCATTATGTCTCTCCCCAAAAAGTAATTTTAAAAAATACTAGAATTTCTTGTATATGCACATATTATGCCAATCTTTCCTGCTATTTTTTTATGTGTCTTGGCCAGCAGATCATTGCTCAGCAGCAGTTTTTTCTTATAATCATAGTTCTAATTAGTACATCTGGAGTCTACAAAAACAGAAACAACCCCCCCAACCCTGTCTTTTCAGCATTGAGGAGTGATATTTTTGCTCCCCCCACCCCACCATGCATGACAAATCTCTAATTCTTGATATATATTATTTTATTATTTTGGTATATAATTCAGAAGTACTTTCCATATTTAAACTGTATTTACCTTTGTAAAATAATCTTAACTACTGTAACTCACAGCTATTAAACCAAAACAAGGCAATAGAGCAGGGTTCCTAAACTTTTTGCCATCACACCTCCCTTTAGTGTAATTTTAATGTACATACCTCCCCTAAAAATCCAAACACCAAAATGAACACAAATGAACAACAAAAACAATACAATGAAACTTTAGGAAAAGTAAATTTATTGTAACAATGTAACTAAAAGGTTCTTCATACCTCCCCTGGACTCTATCTGCACCTCCCCAAGGGAGGAAGACCTCACAGTGTGGGAAATCCTGATAGAGGAACAAGTCCACATCATATGAATAAGCACCCTGTCATCCATTTTATGCAAGGGGTGTGGTGGCTCAGTGGGTAAGACACCAGGCTTCTCGGTTGGAAGATCACAAGTTCGGAGATTTGAATCCCTAGCCCCACATGACGGAGTGAGCTCCCGCACTAGCCCCAGCTCTTGACAACCTAGCAATTTGAAAGCATGCAAATGCAAGTAGATGAATAGGTACCACTTCGGTGGGATGGTAACAGCGTTCCACATGTGTCATGCCGGCCACATGACCGTGGAAGCGTCTTCGGACAACGCTGGCTCTTCGACTAACAAACGGAGATGAGCACCGGCCCCTAGAGTCGGACACGACTGCACAAATGTGCAGGGGGAACCATTACCAATCAATTCTTTATTACGGTCACAGACCAGAATTAGAACCTTTACCTTTACCATCCATTTTATACTTCCAAGAAAATGAGGCTGGCAGCCAACCCTTTTAAAGCACTCTGTACAATGCTTAATAAATGTGAAAATGAATATTTTGTTGCAATAGTCTCATGTTAAGACTGAATTAAACATACTTAATATTCCCTAAATATATTTAATATTCCTTATCCACTTACTTTTATTATTATTTATTAAACTGATATGCTACCTGACTTCCAACTACTCTGGGCAGTTAATAGAGAAATTACAACTCTTTATATCAGAGTCCGTGCAAATAATTCACATTCATTTTAGTGATATTCTTTTTATATATTAAAAAAGCACTGTACACTTAGGATTATGACACCTTCTAATACTGATCGAAATTTTAAGATGTTTTAAGAGTTTTAAGATGCGCTAATGCACTTGGACTAACATGTGAGGTTAAGATATGTTTTAACTGAATATACTGACAAGTAGCAATGTTGAGCAATCAAAATTTTTGCAGTAACTCAGAGTTTCAAAACTTGATTGGCAAGAAGGAGGTCTAAAGCACTAATACCTCAACTTGTCTAATACGTCAACTTGAAAAAAGAATACCTGCAATGTTCAAACTGGGCTTATCCCTGAGTGAAAATCTTTCAGATGAATAAGGGTAAAAATTATAATTCTATCCCAATATCTTCCAAATGTGCCTTGCAACCTTTAATGTAGGAAATACAATACAGCTGTGGCTAAAAATGGAACTAAGCTCTTGCTATCATGTCAAAGAGGTCAGTTTCTAATCATTCCCATATTGGGGTTTTTACTTGTTTGCTTGCATTCCACAGGGAAATAGAAGTTGTGTTTACTATTGCAATTAAAATCTCCAATAAAATAAATAAATGTATGTATGTATATTATTTGTGGAGTCCTTGGTGCTCTCTGAGCCTTGTTGTTTTCTTGCAGATGTTTCGTTGACATTTCATCTTTGCCATAGGAACTTTCAATAACGGGACAAAATGGGTAATTTTTATTAAAATGACGGGACACTCCGGAATTGTTTAAACAACGGGACTGTCCTGTTCAAAACGGGATGTATGGTCAGCCTATTTCAACTGGGAAACTGTGAGCATCTTAAACCAAACCAAATCCAAAAACGCTAGAGAATTCCTGGACGCTTGGCACTCAGACAAAGCAGCCATCAACAGACACATAGATGTAAAAAACATTTACATACCATTCATAAGAGACAATAGAAAATCCAGAAGACCAAAACACCTCCTTGCCAGCAATCATCACCCAGATAGGCAAAGATTAACACCAAGATTAACACCAGATGAACAAGCAAAGAGTACATTATACCTTAATCAAGGAACTATTATCTCAGTCAATCAACCAAGCAGCAAACAACAGCCCAATCAAGGAACTCCTAAGGAGAGAACAACACCTCCACCAACACAAGCAGGACAAGCCATGGTATATAAACAGAGAGCAAGTCCCACTCCCTTTTCGCACTGAAGATGTTGCCTAGCCTGGCAATGAAATGTCTGCAAGAAAACAACAAGGCTCAGAGAGCACCAAGGACTCCACAGTTCAGCCCTGAGCTACAAATATTCTCTTCGATTGGTATGTATATTATTTATTTATTTATTTATTTGTTTGTTTATTTATTTATATATTTATTTAAACAGATTTTTAAGGCCGCCCAACTCACACACAGTGACTCTGGGTAGCTTACAGAATTAAAAACCATGAAAACACAATAGACACCTCCCGGTGGCAGCAAACGCATTCATATCAGCCACTTGATTGGCTCTGAAGCAGCCTGGGGTCCCCAGGCCCACTGACGAAATCACGTCTTCAGGGCTTTCCGGAAATGAGCAAGGAGGGGCTTATATCTGGGGGAATGATGTTCCAAAGGGAGGGAGCCACCATGGAGAAGGCCCTTTTCCTTGGCCCCAATAGATGTACTTCCCTAACTGAAGGGACCCACAACATACCCTGCCTCCCCGCTCTGGTGGGCCGGGTGGATGTAACTGGGGAAGGCAGTCCTGCAAATAACCGGGCCCCAAGCCATGTAGGGCTTTAAAGGTGATAACCAGCACCTTGAATTGGACCCGGAAGCAAATCGGCAACCAATGCAGCTCCTGCAAAAGAGGTGACACATGCACAAGTCTAGGCTTGCGCACAACTATGCAGGTTACTGCATTTTGAACCAACTGAAGCTTCTGGATACTTTCCAAGGGCAGAAAAGAAAGAAAGAAAGAAAGAAAGAAAGAAAGAAAGAAAGAAAGAAAGAAAGAAAGAAAGAAAGAGAGAGAGAGAGAGAGAGAGAGAGAGAGAGAGAGAGAGAGAGAGAGAGAGAGAGAGAGAGAGAGAGAGAGAGAGAAAGAAAGAAAGAAAGAAAGAAAGAAAGAAAGAAAGAAAGAAAGAAAGAAAGAAAGAAAGAAAGAAAGAAAGAAAGAAAGAAGTTAAAGTTTATGTCCAGTGATAAAGGTGGAAGTCAGGAAAGGTAGAACCTTTATCATCATATGATAAACATAATTGAAATAAAATTCCACTTCTGGGGCAGTTTCCTTTACATTGAAAAGTCTTCATCACTTGTCAATCTACTTGAAATAACTCAAGAGTATTGCCATAGGACTACCTCTAAGTCAATATACTAAACCACTTTTTACGAGTAACAAGCTATTCCTTACTGAAAATGTCTTGTCCCTAATTATTTATCATAAAGGAGCTAACCTTCCCTTTCAAGGACTAAGAAGGATATTGCACAGTAATTTTAAAATACTACTCATGCTTCTTAATCTGTGGTAGCATACCCATCAGTATTTTCATGCAGTCCTTCCTCTGGGCTTTTTCCTGGGCAAAGAGGGTAGAAGATGTTTCATTGACCCTCCAGTGCAATATCTGTTTCAAAAATGTTTTGAATGGGGACTGCATGTCAATGAGAAGTCATACAATATAATGAGCTTCCAAGAATGAAGCACTGTCTTGCATACATTTTAAGCATGTAACAGATACAGATATCTATATAGGAACACAATAGCAATTTTGCTCAAACCTATTTGCTGTGTAAACTGTTATGGGCACCTGTGTTAATTTTGTTGTTGTTCAGTCGTTTAGTCGTGTCCGACTCTTCGTGACCTCATGGACCATAGCACGCCAGGCCTTCCTGTCCTCTACTGTCTCCCGGAGTTTACTCAAATTCATGTTCGTTACATCGGTGATGCTATCTAACCATCTCATCCTCTGCCGTCCCCTTCTCCTTTTGCCTTCAGTCTTTCCCAGCATCAGGGTCTTTTCCAGTGAGTCCTCTCTTCGCATTAGGTGGCCAAAGTATTTGAGCTTCAGCTTCAGTATCTGTCCTTCCAATGAGCAGTCAGGGTTGATTTCCTTTAGGATTGACTGATTTGACCTCCTTGCAGTCCAAGGGACTCTTAAGAGTCTTCTCCAGCACCACAGTTCGAAAGCATCAATTCTTCGGCGCTCAGCCTTCCTTATGGTCCAAGTCTCACAGCCATACATTACTACTGGGAAAACCATAGCTTTAACTATACGTACCTTTGTCGGCAAGGTGATGTCTCTGCTTTTTAATATGCTGTCTAGGTTTACCATAGCTTTCCTCCCAAGGAGCAAGCGTCTTTTAATTTCATGGCTGCAGTCACCGTCTGCGGTGATCTTGGAGCCCAAGAAAATAAAATCTGCCACTGCTTCCATTTCTTCCCCTTCTATTTGCCAGGAAGTGATGGGACCAGATGCCATGATCTGAGTTTTTTTAATGTTGAGTTTCAAGCCAGCTTTTGCACTCTCCTCTTTCACCCTCATCAAGAGGCTCTTTAGTTCCTCTTCACTTTCTGCCATTAGGGTGGTATCGTCTTCATATCTGAGGTTGTTGATATTTCTCCCGGCAATCTTAACTCCGGCTTGTGATTCATCCAGGCCGGCATTTCTCATGATGTACTCTGCATATAAGTTAAATAAGCAGGGTGATAATATACAGCCTTGTCATACTCCTTTCCCAATTTTGAACCAGTCAGTTGTTCCATGTCCGGTTCTAACTGTTGCTTCTTGACCTGCATACAGGCTTCTCAGGAGACAGGTAAGGTGGTCTGGTACTCCCATCTCTTTAAGAATTTGCCACAGTTTGTTGTGATCCACACAATCAAAGGCTTTAGCGTAGTCAATGAAGCAGAAGTAGATGTTTTTCTGGAACTCACTTGCTTTTTCCATGATCCAGCGAATGTTGGCAATCTGATCTCTAGTTCCTCTGCCTCTTCAAAACCCAGCTTGCACTTCTGGTAGTTCTCGGTTCACATGCTGCTGAAGCCTAGCTTGTAGGATTTTGAGCATAACCTTGCTAGCATGTGAAATGAGTGCAATTGTTAATTACAGCTGTGCTATTTGCATCCAAAATGCTGCTCAATTTAGAAAATTGCTGAAGAGCTGCTGGCGTTAACGAGACTTTATGAAAGTACAGCGCTAGGTGATCTAGGTGATCTACAATTGTCTACACTATTCCCTACCCTTTCAGGAAGCTCTGAAGTAAAACTTCCAACATATCTAAAACCATGCAAGGATCATGCCATTCAGGCAGAAATAAATATTATCCTCCCATTCTTCTTAGTCTAAGGATATATTTGAAATATTTCTAAGCAATGATAAGGATATTATTTATAACCATTGCTTGGCTAGAATATTAATATGCCCCATTGAGATAAAAAGTGTGGTGGGGGACACCTTAAAAAGTTCAAAATGATAATATTTCAATTACTAGCATATGTCTGTTTAATATATTACTTTCAGAGCAGACTACTTATGAGATGCATCAGTTAAGGTATGACAATTACTGTAACTTACACTTTCTATATCTTTAGAAATATCATTGAAAATTAAATATATATTTGAAATCCTAGAATATTCCATATTTTTCAACCTAACCTTTTCACATATATTTGCTTTATCTCCCTTTTCAACGTTGAACCATTTGCCGAACATCCAGTTTGTTCTCATGCATGTTTTGCTTCCACCATATAACTGCTGAAGAGCAAGACCTAGTCTGTACACACCCTTTATGCCCAGCATAAAGCTGCAATAAACTTCCCAAGTTCTGCTCAATCAGAATTTTGCCAAACACCTTCCCAGGAACACTGAACTAACCAATCCCCCTGTAGCTTTTGCATTCACTCCTACTACCTTTGTCTTTGTAGAGGGGAACAATGCCATTTCTTCAGCCACACAGACTACACCTGCAGCTTGATCTACAGCTTTAGCATTTTTCAATATTCATTTTCATACCATTTATGACTTCTTTTCATCCTTTTTTTCTTTCACACTAACATTTATAATATTTGTTTTAATTCCATTGTTTAGCATTTCTCTATCATTCCCATACAAATTAAAATATTCATTTCAGTGTTCTCTCAACTCAGTTTAATCACAAATCCGCACAACCTCCCACAATGTGGGCATAGGTTTCCAGGTGGGAGACGGTCATGATGAGGGTTTGCTTGACGTGCCTTTCTTTTAGCTCTTTTCTCCCTTTCACCCTGTACTCATGCTTCTTCAAAGCCCATAGCGCCATTAATAAAGGCTGACCTCCGAATCACAAATCACTTTTATTTTAAACTACATTCACTTTGCTGGGTCTCCTTGTTTAGTCCTCTTCACCCACTTCCCAAACAACTTTTTATTTCCATCAAAATTGTTCATTTTTTTCTGCCTCCTTCAACTTTCCTTGTTTTCTTTGACTATATGTTTTGCAGCTATCTTCTGCAGCATATTTCACATCATCATTCCACCAAAAAGCCTTTTTCAAACTTCCTAATAGTGAAACCTCACCCACTTCTGTGGCACTCTGTAACGTATTATAGTCAATCTGTTCCAAGCAGATTCCACATCTTCTCATCCCTTTGTTTTGAATGTTTAAATGCCTAAGACCATATGAATTGCATCCTAGGGCAGTGAAGGAACTATGATCTTGCTGATCTGATATCAATTTTTGGGAAGATTCTTGAGCAGGACCAAGTTTGATATAAATAGTTTTGAAGATTCTTGAGCAGTGCATTGGAAGAGGAGCTAAAACAGTAAGAATGGCTCTCTTGGCTGTCCACATTTTGAATAAAAAAGAATATTTGCCGACATGAACACTACACCGATTTAAAAGCCATTTTTTAAAAATTTTGTTTTGCAAGTGGATAAACATACATAGCATGTTCTGAAAATATGAACTGGGATAAGAAAATTCATTTCTTCCTTTTCTGTGTGTACTGGAGATTTTTGTTATCTTGCTGTTGCTTCAGGACTCACAATAGTTTGGACATTGATTGAATGACATTTTTTCAGGCTTTATTGGTCAACCAGAGGGAAGAGCATTGATTTGCTCATGTTCTTAGCATGCTCCAGGCATTCTGAAGTTAGCAGGAATGGAGACAGTTGGTAGGTTCTCTTCAACCTAGTTTGAAGGATAGTTGAAATTGTGCCATGTAGAAGTACCCATAGATGTAGTGTTTTATTATAGTTCTCATGTGAGAAAAAATATGTCTATTTATTTTTTACTGAGGCATTAAAGTTTTCCTTAGAGGAATCAAGCATATCCAGAAGACTGTGAAGTTCTTTTATATATTGGATATGAGCTTTCTTCCTTGTTTTTTCTATATTTCTATGTTATCCTACTGTAAAGTAACACCTTGAGACATCTTCAGATAACTTGTTAGATACAGAGACTTCATATTTCCTGAATTCTCCATCAACACATCTTTTTAAAAAAGATCTGGATCAGGCACAACTATGCCTTTGATATGTTCTACCTCCTTTAACATGGTATGAAAAATAATTTCCATACTGATTTAAATGCATTACTTACTTATTATCTTTAGAATCCTGGAATATACAGTATTTCATCTACACAAAATGTCTTATTAAGTGGATTTTTTATTTTATAAGTAACTAGGTATTCTGGCATAATCATAAGGCATCTAATACTGTATATTTTGCAAATGAACATGTATCCCAAGCTTACAAAGATGCCCCTCAGTGTTTTTTTTAAAGAATATTAATAGTTTATTAATAATTTAATTAATAATTGATAAAGAATACTATATTATGTGATCATGGGGAATATAAAGAGTTCTCATCTTGGAGCATAAAATCAAACATGAGACAATTGCCTTCAGCTTATATTCCCTGCTAATATTTATCTGGGCAAAATTGTTGAACTTACACATTCAAATGTAATTTTTTCTTACATTGTTTCTGTACCTACAACACTATCATTTAGTTTCTTAGTTACTCTTTCCAACAGAACCTATTTTAAGAGTATTTATTATGATTACTTCTGTAATATCTTTCCTATATCAAAAGACCATAACTTCATTTATAGCAGAGGAGATTTGTAGAAGAATGACTGACTACACAAGGAGCCATTTTTTTTACTTTCTTCTACTTGCTTAACTAAACCTGGGATGAAATTTTTTTTTAGATAGGAAGGGAGAGAGTGCAATCAAGTATTCTATGAATATTGAACTCTTCAACTCCCATGAATTCCATTCAGCAAGGCCAAAGATAAGGAATTGTGAGAGTTATAGCCTAAAATACTTGAGGGTCCTAGATTGCCTTTATATCGTTGGGGAGTTTGCCCCATCACTATTAATGTTCTACCTTTTCAGAGCAATAGTTGCTTCAAATTTCAAGAGCCATGCTCTTTTGAGGGTGCCTGTTCCATTGGCTAGGAAAGCTCTCATGCCACTCAAAGTTGTATTATAGCACAGAATTGTCTTTCTGAGATACAGGTAATATGGTGCATTTGAAATGAGAATAGGTTTACTTCCTCAGGTACTAAATATAAATCTTGTTATTGAGATTGTACTTC
Source organism: Charina bottae (assembly GCA_023362775.1). Taxonomy (NCBI): domain Eukaryota; kingdom Metazoa; phylum Chordata; class Lepidosauria; order Squamata; family Charinaidae; genus Charina; species Charina bottae. The sequence continues at coordinate 56,066,251 of JALMGJ010000004.1, forward strand.
TTGCTACCCACTACCAAAAGGTAATTTTATAAACTTTCTTCCAGGCCATTTTGGAAGGAATGTCGTTTTGGTGGATTAGAAATGTATTGGGTCTTCGTAGATCGTACATATGCTCGCAAATTGAACTAGATTTTGTGCATGGAGAAGCATATGTTGAAAACTCTTGTATTTTTCAAGGGAGGAAAGGATGTGTTTTGCAGAGAGCTTATATCTAATCTAATTCATCCAGCTGAAGACCCTCTCTGTAGTTATTGGCAACCAATTCCACATTCTTCTCTAGATTCTGTGCCTCCTAAAAGGTTAAATATGCTACAATTTCTTGACGAAATTCCACAGGCTGTGATATGAGAAAATAATACACATAAACTATGTCAAATGTATTTGTAAATGGAACAAGATGACCAAAAAAAAAAAAAAAAAAACCCCAACTGCAAATTATTCACCTAAACTTCTGTATGTATAGGTCACATCTTTGTAAAATTCTTTACATCTTGTATATTTTTTATTTCAAAGAACACTCCAACATTCATAAAACTGCCTTAGGACATTCTATATGCCTGATCTATGCTGTTCCACCATATGAAATTTTACATGAACCAGAAAAACCAAATAAACAAGACTTTGAAAGATATATAGTTGAGATATATAGTCCCCGGAGGTGAGGCAGGCCCCATCGCTCCCAGCCTTCCGGAAGAACTTAAAGACCTGGTTCTGCTGCCTTGCCTGGGATGAGAAGGGTGACAGCTTCTCCTGGGATGGCTGGTCCCATAGAGCCCTTTTAAGAACAATTTTGTTGCCACTTGGATTTTATCTTTAATTTATTTGTATTTATATATATGTATAGGGATTATATTTTTATCCATTTTAATTATTGACTTTGTAAACCGCCCAGAGTCCCCTTCGGCGGAGATGGAGCAGTGATATAAATTGAATAATAAATGAATGAATGAATGAATGAATGAATGAATGAATGAATGAATGAATGAAATATAGTATTCACTGTTACAGAGAAAGAAGAACCACATAGCTTTCAAAAGGGCTGTTTCTGGTGTCAGTTGGATTATCAGAAATAAGCCGGAATCCAGCTTGTACAGCTTGTATCACAAGCGAATGGTTTAATAGTTTAATTTCTAGTGAATAAATATTGGAAATGCTGGATTCATAAATAGAAGAGAATGGTACACAGAAAATGGTAGCTAAAGAACTTACAACGAACATGTAAAATGAAACATGAACCAGAACTCAATAAAAAAATAACATCAGCAGCAAAAGGCAATCAAGGAAGCTGACAGCATGAAACTATATCAGAATGTTAATGAGATCAATATAAAAAGAAACACAAGATCCCTTGGAATGGAACAATTAAATACAAGCATGAGAAAGGCTGAGAATTTGGCAGACCTTAAATCAATAGCTCCTGTTGCTAATACAATGTCATGTCCAAGCAGAAAAGGAGCCAAAGTTAGAAGGAAGCTTAATTTCTTTGAAAATGCAGACACTAAGATCTGGTTCATATGTGCACGTTATCATCCATTTTTGAAAAAATGAAGTGGTAGAACAGCTGATTGGCACCTAAACAGGTGAACTTGGAAAGATAGTATCTTAGGTCATTAAATATTGTATCAATTTTGTTAATAAAAATGCTTTAAAGATTAAATCACATTAGCGGGATGTCATCACTTGATGTCACAGTGATCCAGAGATAAAGGTAAGACAAAACATTTTTGTATCTTTGTTTCCCTGTTTTTCTGAACCTGTGTCAGCCCTCCCAGGTAAACCAGACAGGAAACATGACCAGATGAGCTACTTCTACTGTACTTTATTGCTACATTAACAGAATCTTGCAAGTCTCAAAGTGCAAATCTTCTGCTGTCCCTATTTACCGCCTAACCAGTTAGGGTGGGTCCTTTCTAAGTTTCTTTCTCTGCCCGTTACTCAGTTGTGGACTCCTCCCTCTTTTATCAAATGGTTCCCTAGGCAGCATCTCTTCCCCCCATCTTCCAAGGTCATTCTCACATTCCATTACATCCTGTGGCTGTGCTTCTATGCATTAACAATGCCCATTGAAGCTCAACAACTGTGCAATCCATGAACCAACAAGCTTCATTATGCTGATCTTATAATACCAACAATGATTTCATTTTTCCATCTTGGGCCAACCTTTCTTCTACTCTGGTACCTGGGGCTGGCTAAGGAGAGATTGATATAAGAGTTTTGACAAAATGTGCAAAAACATTGACATAACACTGAATCGCAAAATGAAAGTGTGTGGGTGTACACAAAAGAAAATATATGATAAAAAAGAAGAATGCCTAATGAGGAAAAAGCCATAGAAATGCTTGTAAGAACAGCAAAGTAAATTGCTTAAAAAATCTTGAGGCACCTAAATGTTGATGTCTGTTAACAATGATGAATTTGAATATGAGAGAAAATACATATATGCAAAGCAGAAAATGCTACTGAAAAATAAAATATGCATTCTGAAACATAGCATGTAGCCCCCCCATCTCAACACAGTTAAATCTTCATTTTTTTAAAGTCCTAGGACATAACCAATACACAAGATTATTAAATTGGAATGGGGTTGGGTAAACATTTTGAAAAGAGAAAATAGGGTTTCATCTGTCTCATTTCATGTTGGCTTGTCTGGAACAAATCTGAGACTGACAGCCTATTCCTGAGATTTTTTTTTCCAGCAGAATTTGGATTGGTGCAGCCTATTAGTACTCTCTCTCTCACCAGTAATGAAAGTGCTTTACCTGTCCAGATGTGAACCTGAATCAAAGCACTGCTGTTGACCTTTAATGCCTTAAAAGCACCTTCCCTGCTTTCATCCGACGTGTCCTCTGCAGTCAGAGGCTGAGGTCACAGATGTGGGTGATAATCTTAGAGATACCTTTCCACCTCATTCTCCAGTCTTAGAAATGCCCTTTCCACTCCTCATCATTGGACACCGTTGCCAAGCAACCCCATTTTCATTCTCCTAGCTTTCCAATTATTTTCAGTGCATTAAAAATTAATCAATATCTTTATTTCTAGCTGTGATAAATTTGTATTGTATAGTTTATTATGTCTTGATATTTTAACTCTTTTATGTCTTGATAGTTTAACTCTTTTAACTCTTCTATAAGCCAGGCATCCTTACAAGCAGTCAAGAAGCGGTGGGCCGTATCCTTAAAACTACTGTTCAGTGTAGTAGCTTTGTGCAAACTGGAGCTCACCAGGTGTGTTGGATACAAGTTTTATCACAATCCCCATTAGCTAATACAACTCTGAATAGGAATGGTGATGGGATTGTAGCCCAACACTTCCAGAGGTTGGGTGGGTATGTATGTATGTATGTATGTATGTATGTATGTATGTATGTATGTATGTATGTATGTAAATATGTATGTATATATGGATGGGTGGATGGGTGGGTGGATGGATGGATGGATGGATGGATTGGAGGGCACTAGATTGGAGAAGACTGACTTCAGCATTTGGGAAGTCTGAGATTGCTTGATCATTGCCAGCATCCTTCCATAAATTCACTGACTTCATTCCAAAGAAAGCTAGCTAAAGTTGTAACCTGTCAGGTTGAGATTCCCAAAAAAGTAAGGACAGAAAGGGATTATAAATTAAAAGATGATCCTTTGTTGCTGCTTTTTTTCTGATGCTGAAAGGTGTTTATTTTGGTTGCTTTTACTTGCTTAACTCTACTCTGAAGCAACAGCAACAAAAAATCTTCTTGCTCTTTGTATTTTCTCTAACAGTCCTCTGAAGGGAAAGTAATTCTAAATGGAAAATTGGAAGTTCTCATTAGTGATCTGTTTTATTTGTTGGTCTCCATGGAAACAAGACAAAGAAGAATCTCCTAAGTGCTGAACCTGTAATCTTTCAGTTGGGTAAGCCCATGGAAAGCTCAGTTACATAATGGAATCAAATTTACCAATATATTCAGAATTAAATTTGATTGTCTTCACTGAACCCATATTCCCTAAGGCAGTATTCTCCAACCTGGTACCCCCACCCCCCAATCCCAGATGAGTAAGGACTGCAGTAGCCAGAATTCCTAGGCAGCATAGCATAAGAAATGTTGCTATAATAAGTGATTTTAGGTTTGTACTAAGTAATACAAAAAAGTATCTCCAAACTCACATCGAAAATGGTAGGCTCATATAGTTGCCACTGGTTACATTTTTAAATTTTGTAATAGCCATTCCTTGTTGGCCTCATTCTCAAGATATAACAGCAAAGTTAGTTCCAACTTTTTCTGTTTTGCTCTTAAAATGCCAACATTCAGCTGTTACTTTCACCTTCTACAATAAAATTCATGAAAAGGAGCCTCTTAGAAACTTTAAACAGATTATTTAACTGTCAGTCCTTGATGGCTGTTGTGTAATGTTCCTCTACAAATAGGAATGAGTTTGAATAGGTCTGAAAAAAAATTACACTATCCTAAATTCAAAAAGAGAATTTTTCAGAACAAGAAAATACACTGAAGGGTGGGGGAATTCTCCTTACATGGCAAATTGCCAGTGCAGAAAATAATACTCTTAAGAAAACCAACAACATTTATCTCGCTTACCCAGACTGAACTCAAAGTTCCGTGATGGAACTAATATTGAAATGGGACCTAAGATAACTTCTTCTGGAATGAAAATGCCAAACTGATAACAGAAAAGCAAAATAAGAATTTGAAGCCTGAATGCAAATATCATTACACTGAATTTACCAGTCTGTTATTTGGCTGTGCTTTTGGTGACCTTCTCCACTTCTTAAAATATCCTTCTTCTTCTTTTTTTTTTTTTTTGTAGATTGGTTCTAAAATATGTATAATGTCCTATCAGAATGAATCTTGCATTTCCATCTCATCTATGTTATCATTTAACTTTGACATATTATGTTATCCTGCTTAATTCAATAGAAACTAAATTATGTACAGGTAAATTAGGCCTGCTTCACACATGTTGGTCTGCTTCACATGTTGATTTCACACAGGTATAACTTTAATCTCAAATTATTCAGTAAAAGAAATAATATTCAGTATTTATTTATTCAGTAAAAGAAACAGGAGATTGGATATATAATATTTTTTTCACTTGCAAAGGTTTTTTTTAAGGAATTATCTATACATTTGCTATTTTAATATGGACATATTTCAGATGCAGAAAAAAATTAATTTTTTAACAAATAGTACTGATAGATTCAAAGTAAGTATACAGTAAAATATTTATAAATAAAATTAGAGAAGAGACATTGCATTACCTACAGTTGCCTACAATAAAAGATTGTGCATTATTTCTAGTAGTTCAAGAAAAGTTTCCTGATTATTAATTGGTATTAATTGGTGGATGCTGGGATTTAAGTTATCATCATACGTCTTTAAAATTGCTTGGTGAAATAACAGCCTCGGGTATGTTGGTGAGTTCACTTTGATGGCTGGAAGTGAGACAGACCTAAGGAATTGCTTGTTGGAGGTAAAAAAAGAAGACAATACAGAAGTTCCTCTACTGCTCAATATTTTAAAAATCTAAGATTATGCCAACAGGCAGCAGAAACCCAATGCAAATAGGTGGAGAAAGTAAGTATTAACAGACACTCTTCCTAGGCTCAGAAACACACAGGAATTGAAGCTGAAGAAAGTTGTTCAAAAATACTTTGGACCTGAAAAGAATAAATCATTTATACAAGATGAAGAAAAACCAGACTGCTCACTGGAAGTATTAATAATGTAGCTAAAGCTTAAATATTTTAGCCACATTATCAGGGGTGTCTGCAAGGAAGATTAGAAAAGATTATATCTTTCATCACATGGTCATGGCTGACATTTTGACTTTTTTGACACTCACTCCATGGATGCCCTTACACACCATTAATCTGGGAAAATAGGCTGATTTCCATGCTAGATTTACAAGAAAGACAACACCCACTGTCAAACACAGCCAGCTTCCCATGTACTCTTCAGAAAGTTTACATTGTCAGATATTTATTTACATTTATTTGTATAATGCCCCATGTAGCAATACTAGACTGATGCCAGCACTATCAGATCAGTCTTAACACATGTGCCATGTTCTGCATCTGAGAGAGATGAGGAAGAAAATAATGTTTATTTATTATTATTTAAATTTATATGACTGACTCTGGGCAGCTCAATGTTCCTAAGAATGATAATGCAGAACTTCAGTTGTAGTTAGTTACACCTGTCATCTTGAGCAGACAAAACTGGAACTTTCTTGAGGGGAGGATTGGATTTTGCTGGAGATAACTGAGCTTTGTAAAGGCCAAATAATATGCTATAACCAGAAATCTGTATTATTTTAAAACTTTTGTCAAGATGATTGCTTAATGTATGAACCAGAGAAAAGGGGGACATGAATAAAAAATAAAAGAATCCACAAAGCAAAGGTAGCCTTGTTTCTTCATTTAAAATACTGACAAATCGATAGCCATGCTATGCTGTGACCAACCAAATTATAATAAATCAGCATTTAAGGTTTTGAGTTGTTCTAAACTGCCTTCATCAGATAAGAAGTTACACAACGAAGGGGCAATGAAGGAATTGCTGGCTGATCTTGAAGTCATCATGTCTACTTTAAGTAATGGTCTTAAATTAATGTAAAATAATTTAACTAGGCTTCACTTAATGCTATTTAGGTTTCATGGTGTCCCTAGGTCTGCTAGGATAAAGAAAGATTCAAGGGTTGGTAACCTATTTTTATTACTTTTTTATTACTTTATTTATTTATTTATTTATTATTATTTATTTATTATTTATTACTTGTCGTGGCGAAGGGGCTTGCGTAACTCAATGAAGTCAGGTCAAGAAGAACAGGTCATGATGGAGAGTTCTGACAAAACGTGGTCCACTGGAGGAGGAAATGGCAAACCACTCCAGTATCCTTGCCAAGAAAACCCATGGACAGTATCAAAAGGCTAAAAGATATGATGCCGGAAGATGAGCCCCTCAGGTCGGAAGGTGTCCAAAATGCTACTGGGGAAGAGCGGAGGGCAATTCCGAGTAGCTCCAGAAAGTGTGAAACGGCTGGGCCAAAGCCGAAAGGACGCTCAGTTGTGGATGTGTCTGGAAGTGGAAGGAAAGTCCGATGCTGTAAAGAACAATATTGCATAGGAACCTGGAATGTAAGAACTATGAATCAAGGTAAGCTGGATGTGGTCAAACATGAGATGACAAGATTGAACATCGACATATTGGGAATCAGCAAACTAAAATGGACAGGAATGGGCGAATTTAATTCAGGAGACCATTATATATACTACTGTGGGCAAGAATCCCTTAGAAGAAATGGAGTAGCTCTCATAGTCAATAAAAGAGTGGGAAAGGCAGTACTGGGGTACAACCTCAAAAACGACAGAATGCTTTCAGTTCGAATCCAAGGCAAACCATTCAACATCACAGTGATCCAAGTCTATGCCCCAACCACTGATGCCAAAGAAGCTGAAGTTGACCGGTTCTATGAAGACCTACAACACCTTCTAGAACTAACACCAAAAAAAGATGTCCTTTTCATCATAGGGGACTGGAATGCTAAGGTAGGAAGTCAAAAAATAACCGGAATAACAGGCAAGTTCGGCCTCGGAGTACAAAATGAAGCAGGGCAAAGGCTAATAGAGTTTTGTCAAGAGAACACGCTGGTCATAGCAAACACTCTTTTCCAACAACACAAGAGACGACTCTACACATGGACATCACCAGATGGTCAATACCGAAATCAGATTGATTATATACTTTGCAGCCAAAGATGGAGAAGCTCTATACAATCAGCAAAAACAAGACCTGGAGCTGACTGTGGCTCAGATCATGAGCTTCTTATTGCAAAATTTAGGCTTAAATTGAAGAATGTAGAGAAAACCACTAGACCAATCAGGTATGACCTAAATCATATCCCTTATGAATATACAGTGGAAGTGAGGAATAGATTTAAAGGATTAGATCTGGTAGACAGAGTGCCTGAAGAACTATGGATGGAGGTTCGTAACATTGTACAGGAGGCAGCAACTAAAACCATCCCAAAGAAAAAGAAATGCAAGAAAGCAAAGTGGCTGACTGATGAGGCTTTACAAATAGCTGAGGAAAGAAGGGAAGCAAAAGGCAAGGGAGAAAGGGAAAGATATAAACAACTGAATGCAGAATTCCAGAGAATAGCAAGGAGAGATAAGAAGGCCTTCTTAAGTGAACAATGCAAAGAAATCGAGGAAAACAATAGAATGGGGAAGACTAGAGATCTCTTCAAGAAAATCGGAGATATCAAGGGAACGTTTTGTGCAAAGATGGGCATGATAAAGGACAAAAAAGGCAGGGACCTAACAGAAGCAGAAGAGATTAAGAAGAGGTGGCAAGAATACACAGAAGAACTATACAAGAAAGATCTTAATATCCCTGATAAATACGATGGTGTGGTCACTGACCTTGAGCCGGACATCCTAGAGAGTGAAGTCAAGTGGGCCTTAGGAAGCATTACTAACAACAAAGCTAGCGGAGAAGACAGTATCCCAGCTGAGCTATTTAAAATCCTAAAAGATGATGCTGTTAAAGTGCTGCACTCAATATGCCAACAAATTTGGAAAACTCAACAGTGGCCACAGGATTGGAAAAGGTCAGTTTACGTTCCAATTCCAAAGAAAGGCAATGCCAAAGAATGTTCAAACTACCGTACAATTGCGCTCATTTCACATGCCAGCAAGGTTATGCTCAAAATCCTACAAGCTAGGCTTCAGCAGCATGTGAACCGAGAACTACCAGAAGTGCAAGCTGGGTTTCGAAGAGGCAGAGGAACTAGAGATCAGATTGCCAACATTCGCTGGATCATGGAAAAAGCAAGAGAGTTCCAGAAAAACATCTACTTCTGCTTCATTGACTACGCTAAAGCCTTTGATTGTGTGGATCACAACAAACTGTGGCAAATTCTTAAAGAGATGGGAGTACCAGACCACCTTACCTGTCTCCTGAGAAACCTGTATGTGGGTCAAGAAGCAACAGTTAGAACCGGACATGGAACAACCGACTGGTTCAAAATTGGGAAAGGAGTACGACAAGGCTGTATATTATCACCCTGCTTATTTAACTTATATGCAGAGTACATCATGAGAAATGCCGGGCTGGATGAATCACAAGCCGGAGTTAAGATTGCCAGGAAAAATATCAACAACCTCAGATATGCAGACGATACCACCTTAATGGCAGAAAGTGAAGAGGAACTAAAGAGCCTCTTGATGAGGGTGAAAGAGGAGAGTGCAAAAGCTGGCTTGAAACTCAACATTAAAAAAACCCAGATCATGGCATCTGGTCCCATCACTTCCTGGCAAATAGAAGGGGAAGAAATGGAAGCAGTGACAGATTTTATTTTCTTGGGCTCCAAGATCACCGCAGACGGTGACTGCAGCCATGAAATTAAAAGACGCTTGCTCCTTGGAAGGAAAGCTATGGCAAACCTAGACAGCATATTAAAAAGCAGAGACATCACCTTGCCGACAAAGGTCCGTATAGTTAAAGCTATGGTTTTTCCAGTAGCAATGTATGGCTGTGAGAGTTGGACCATAAGGAAGGCTGAGCGCCGAAGAATTGATGCTTTCGAGCTGTGGTGCTGGAGAAGACTCTTGAGAGTCCCTTGGACTGCAAGGAGGTCAAACCAGTCAATCCTAAAGGAAATCAACCCTGACTGCTCATTGGAAGGACAGATGCTGAAGCTGAAGCTCAAATACTTTGGCCACCTAATGAGAAGAGAGGACTCACTGGAAAAGACCCTGATGCTGGGAAAGACTGAGGGCAAAAGGAGAAGGGGACGGCAGAGGATGAGATGGTTAGATAGCATCACCGATGTAATGAACATGAATTTGAGTAAACTCCGAGAGACAGTGGAGGACAGGAAGGCCTGGCGTGCTATGGTCCATGAGGTCACGAAGAGTCGGACACGACTAAACGACTGAACAACAACAAAACCTATTTTCTAAAATATAAAAATCTTCTGTTATCTGGATCTATCTCCATTCTTACCAATGTTTTGAAATGCAATAAATAGAACTTTGAAGATTAATTTAGGTAGTAGCCTAATAATCATAATATTACTGTCAACCCAGCAGTTCGAAAGCCTAGCAAGTAGATAAAATGGGTACCACCTTAAGTGGGCTAATTTGCTGGCGTCCTGTCGGGAAGTCGGCTCCACCAGAGGAGAGGAGAGGAGGAAGATCGAATGGCAGTGATGACGACGGACCCGGATGTGACAGCTACAGGACGTCAGCAGCCGGCTCAAGGCATACTGGGAATTGTAGTCCAGAGCCTAGTAGAGTCGGTTCCCTCACCCTTCACGCGCGGTGAATTGTATAATTGAATTTGGTGAATTGTATAAATTGAATTGTATATATATGAATGTAAGCCGCCTAGAGTCCTCCATTAGGGAGGGGATAGGCATGGTATAAATATCACTATAAATAAATAAATTACTCTGTAGACATAACCTGATAACTTTACACTGGCAGTCTAATTTTCATTTTTCTAGATTTCGTGTTGTGTCCAGAGGTTTTCTGCATCCAATTACATTTTAAAGTTGCTCTTCGTTAATAAATGGTGGAAAAGGCAAGATTATGGCAAATATACCTTTATTTTGAATATAATAGAGTGACTGAATTAATCACTAAATACATTTTGGTGTCATAACTTTGTCATGGCTTTCCTTCATGTTCTCCTGTTATCTGAAATTAAGTTTTACGTAATTTATTTTTCAATTCTATCCCTCCCTACCCTATCATTTCATGCAGCGCTCACTTATTTTCTCAATTTAGACTGATTTAAATCCTCACTGAGGAACCTCTTTATTGATTGTGATTTGTTTTCCTTCTTAGTACCTCAGAGCTCTTATTATGATATGAAAACATGATTTCCAACTTTACGGATGATGCTAAATTGAAGAGAATAAAAACAAATGAGGAATAATTAGGTGTTGCAGCCAGATATAAAAGGATTTAGATAATTTCATATTTATGGAATAGCAGAAAGCAAATGCAGAGCTGAGCAAATAAATTGAAAGTAATTAGGCTTACAGTACAGAATCACAAGCAAGAATCTGCAGTAATGGAAAGGAGCTATGTGTGGAACTGGCCAAACTAAGAGACAGATGGAATATCCCTCTTATATTTGTTAGTACATTTTTCTGTAAATAAGCTTACTGCCTATACATGGAGATAGCATTCTTCAGAGGAGCTCAAGAGATAATCTAGAACATGTCTAAAACAGAGGAAAACCAAGAGAGGACAGCTTTATGGGTTGGTTAGATATGAAATTACGAGAGAGAGAGAGAGAGAGAGAGAGAGAGAGAGAGAGAGAGAGAGAGAGAGAGAGAGAGAGAGAGAGAGAGATGTATTTGTATAAATATACACAAAAGCAACATTTGATGTGTAACAAAGCATTTTTGTTTAGCCACTCATTCAAAACCACAGACACATATCACAACAGTTTGCATTCCATAGCCATTGAGCACTGATTGAGCAGGATGATCTGCTCAGTCAGTACCCAATCTAGTCCTTCAGAACTTCCAATAGTACACCTATCAGCACTGTAATTAAGTCCATACACCTTGCTGCTAATTATCCTCTATTCTCTTTTCTTCCATCTTTCTCAGCGTTATAGACTTCTCAATAGCACAAGGTCTTCATATAATGTGTCCAAAGTATGATAATTTGAACCTGGTCATTTGTGCCTTGAGTGAGAACTCTGTATTGATTTGTTCTATGATCCATTTGTTTGCTTTCTTGGCATTCTCAGAAGTCTTCTCAAAACCAAAGCTCAAAAGTTCAATACTCTTAAGTTAGAAATCTTAAAGTTCAATATCCTGCTTCTTCAAAGTCCAACATTTGCTTGTATAGAATCTGAATATCTTTTCCAGGGCCTTCATCACTATGCTGTCAAACACTAGTCTGCAGTGTATTTCTTGGTTGCTGTTTTCTTTACTGTTAATAGTCAAATCCTAAAAGGTAGAAGCCATCCACCATTTCAATATCTTCATTATCAGTTCTAAGACTGGTTTCTGTATCTGTTGTCATGAACTTGGTATTTCTGTTCCTGTTGTCATGAACTTTATATTTCATCTTATTTATTTTTTTATTTACTTATTTATTTATCAAATTTCATGGCCATCTCTGAGTGGCTTACAATTAAAAAAACCAAACATAAAAAGAACACATCTGACCAGAAGAAGAAAACCTCAACCATAAACTGACCAGAAAAAAACCAAATCAAAACAAAAGGGGGCTCCACAATTACCCTGTCACAAGAGCCTTGGAGAACAGCCAGGTCTAATGATTTCCTAAACATAAGGGTGGGAGCCACACAAATCTCTGGGGGGAGATTAGTCCCATTTTTCATATTGCTTTTGACTTTCATTTCTAGAGCTTGCAGATCATTTGCATCTTCTGCTACCTGAGTAGTGTAATCAGCATGGTGCAAGTTATTGATGTTTCTTCCTCCAGTTTTAAAACTAGGCTCATCTTCTTCCAATCCAGCTTCTCTTAATATGTATTCAGCATATAGGTTGAATATAAGGGAGATATACAGTCTTGTCTCACTCCTTTGCCAACATGGAGCCAGTCTGTTTTACCATGTTCCATACTGTGGCTTTCTGACCTATATATACTGTAAGTTTCTCATGAGGACAATGAGATATTCTGGGATTCCCATTTTTCTAAGCAAATTCCACAGTTTATTTATTTTATTTATTTTATTTATATGACCGCCCATCTCCCCCAATGGGGGACTCTGGGTGGTTTACAATAAAATCAAGTTTAAAATACAAATATAAAATTACAATTTATTAGCATAATATAAATAAATATAAAATCCAAATTTGGCAAATTGATCTCAAATAAAAGGGAGGACATTATGGTATTAACCACCCCCAGGAGGAGCTATTACTTTCCCCCTCCCACGCTAGGTGGCAGAACCAGGTTTTCAGATCTTTCCTAAAGGTCGGGAGGGAGGAAACCTGCCTCAACTCTGGGGGCAAGATATTCCAAAGGGTGGGTGCCACTACAGAGAAGGCCCGCCTCCTGGACCCCACTAGATGAAATTCCCTTATCGATGGGGTCCGTAGCAAGCCCTCTCTGAATGATCGGTTGGGGGGGTCGATGATATGGGGATAAGATGGTCCCTCAGGTATCCTGGCCCCATGCCATGTAGGGCTTTAAAGGTAATAACCAACACCTTGAATTGAACACAGAAGCAAACTGGCACCTAATACAGTTCACGGAGCAAAGGTGTTATATGTGCTGATCTAGGTGCACCTAAGATTGCCCACGTGGCCGCATTCTACACCAGCTGTAGCTTCCGGATATTCCTCAAGGGTAGCCCCATGTAGAGCGCATTGCAATAGTCTATGTGGGAGATGATGAGTTTAACATGATCAACACAATCAAAGGTCTTTCTATAATCAAAGTGACTTCAACATACTGACTTCTTTTTGGTATTCTTTGACTTTCTCAATTATTCAATATGCATGAGCAATAATGTCTCTGGTTCCTTGGCCTTTTCTAAGAGGTAATCCTGGATTAACCATTAAGCACACTAAACATGTATTTCAGTCATCAAGGGAAGGGGGCACCACAGAGATTTTTCCCGTGGTTATCATGCCCTTAACTCTTTCACTGCCATACTCGACTTTAGTAAATTGTTTTGTAATTGTTATTATATGCCATGTTCAACTTTAATCGGCATTGTTAAAAAAACATTTTCTTTGGCATGGTAATTGACTAAAGTTTAAAAGTTTGGTTGAAGGATTTTCAAAATTGAAAAGTATGCTCTTGAGATCATGTAATTTCAGTAGAGATAATATCAGATCTTATTTTGCCTAATCGTTTTTGGGAGGGTGATTAAAATAGTTTTCAATAAATTTTTGTAGTTGCATTTTCCCCTTATAACAATTTTATTTAAAAAGCATTAAAAAGTGTTGAAAATTTGCATTTTTTTCTGTTTCCCTAGTTATAAGTAAATAATTTGCTTATATTGCTTACTGCTGTTTAGTGTTAAATAAATAACATTCAAAAAAGTTTATATTTAATGTAGTTGTGGGGTCTGGTCTGGAAGAAAACTGAATATTTAATTTCTTATTTCACCTTCGGCACTTACTGAGTTTTAATGTCAGGTCAGTTAAGCAATGGAAAGGCCAAGGGGCACCATTGTGTGCTTAGGACATCCGTTGGCCTTAATCCAGACCTGTATAGAGGACAAAAAAAAAAAATAACCCTGAGTATAATCAATGTATAATTGTGTTTTTTGGCTTGTTTCATAAGGGCTCAGTTTCTCTTGGAAGACTTATTCCAGTTATTGATGCAGATGCTTAGATTTTCACTGAATCAGGCCTTTAATATTTAATTGGAGCTCCTGTGCTTCATTTCAGAAGGCTGGTCTTGTTATTTTGCTCTGCTGAAATAAAACTATGAAAACTAGTTTGTGTGCACAAAAGGAAAGAACATTTCTGACATAGTATAAAAGAAGTTATTTCTTCTGCCAAAGCAAGCAGTAATTTGAGCACATCCCCAGTATAGGACTCAGTGAAAAAACCTTGCCCCATGTTAGGTGTATAGTGGTGCAGGAGTAAGACCAGAACGTCTGGACAACATTGGAGCAAAGCAGGAATCACAATACTATTTCTGTTTCAATTTATAACTACCTGGCACATTAGATATGGGGAAAAGGGACAAATGTTACAGTGGCTTTAAATCTTAACCTTCCCCAGAAAATCTGTTGCAAAAATCTCTGTGATCGATCTCCAGTTCCTTCACAGGATTTCTTGGAAAGAGGGAGCAGCATTTTAAAGCCGTGGAATAGATAAATTGTTTCTTTATGTTATATTCATGTTAAGAAGTGCCTTAGAGTGCTCCTCACACACAAGGACTGTATTAGATCTTTCTGCCACTTGGATTTTATTCTTATTTTATAACTATTTAATAACTGTATTTATATTTTACATATTGTACTTATATTTTATGGTTATTGTTTCAAGAGATTTTATTGTAAACTGCCCAAAGTCCCTCCTGTGGAGGGAGATGGGCGGTGATAAAAATTTGATAAATAAATTAAATAAATAAATAAACTTCACAGATAACTCACTTCAGTAGTCTTAACCTAACATGATTTGGTGGATGCTGTGTATTGCAATGGATAAACCTTTAAAATATCCAACATTAGTCCTGCATAACTTGTACTCTGGACATTTATCAGCTTAAATCGCCTACGTTAGGGATTCCAGCTGGCCATCTGCCAAAGGTACCCATGAATCAGCTGAAACTATATAAGTGGCCAATCATCTGAATCTGACCATGTAAGTGAGGGAAACATTACTGCATCCCTGCAGTGCAAAACAGTTCCAAATGCTGCTGTTGATGGGCTGTATTCCTGGCTACAGCCCACTCCCTGAGGTGTTTACCGAGTTAATATTTAAACAAATGCACTAATTCTCGGGCTAAACAACCTATAGTAACGTGGTTGAAATAATACTTTTAAATAGCAGTTTAAAAAGATGGGAGCAGGACTGGATTTACTTGTGGGAAGAACTAGAGCCATGGAGCTACTCTAGGAGGTTAATAGTTAAATGCTGCTCTGAATGCTGATTGTGACAAAGAATGCTGCTCAGAGTGGAACAATCGACTGGGATAAGGAACCCCGGGGTGGATTATGGACAAGAATCTTCACATGGATAAACAATAATATAGAAAATTATGGGGTAAAAAAAAGAGTTCCATAAGATTATGAACTTCAGAAGTCTTAAATTGCCCAACAGCACTGCTATATGTGTGCATGCCTTCAAGTGAGTTTTTGACTCCTGACGAATGCCTGGACTAGTCCCTGCAGTTTTCTTGGCAAGGTTCTTCAGAACTGGTTTGCCATTGCCTCCTTCCTAGGGCTGAGAGAGACCCAGCTGGCTTTGTGCCTAAGGCACAACAAATATATAATACTATCAGTTCCCAGTATCTTATTTCAGCTTGCTAGTTCTCTACCTTGACCTTCCTAAAGACCAACAGATTTTTGCCTCCTCATAAGTAATAGAAGCATAATAGATTTTAGAAATATAGTTTTGTAGTTTGATTCCATTTTCAAAGCAATGTCAAAATGTGCCAATAAATATACAGCAACAATAAGAGAGCATGTAAAAAACTAGCATACAAAAGCAAATTTCAACTTAATGTTACATTCCCAGACCAGAGAGCTATTGATGGCGTTTCTTTGTGGAAGACAGAGACTCAAAAATGATCACTAGCTGTATTTCACAGAATTTATAACATGGAGGATTCCTTATAAACCATCTGGAAGGCATAAGATTTTACATCAGAATAAGGTTCCTAATTCAAAGTTTTTCCTAACTGGCTGCAACTGAAAATAATTATCTAGTGGAGCAAAATACTTAATTGTTTAATTCTCCTTGGAGCAGTATGCTGTCATACTGGAAAATTATATGAGCAAAAAAGTTTCAACCGTGTATTTAATTGAATAGTAATCAGATTTGAACACAAAAGCTTGTGCATTGCAATAAACTGAGCTTCAAAAGACAAGCCCTAAAATGAGAGAAACCCAAAAGTTGCTCACTCAGGAATGAGCAACGGAGTGCCCACAAATTCCAGAATGAACGCTGCAGCTCTAAATGGTGTTCAGGGACCTCTGGAAGTCTGGGAGTTGCACTGGGAGGTCCCAACTTAGCGAATGCTGCATTAAATACTTCTTTGAAGTAGTTTTCATTTATTTCCTAGAACAAAGCATCTGAAAAAAATGTCATTTCATTATGTCTGTGATCCTGAGGAAAGCCTTATAGCCTGCTTGTTCTTTTATTTTAAGTGGCTGACAAAAATACAATTTTTCTTGTACAGGTGCAAGAAGTCTGGTCTTTAGACTGACTCCTTCCATGTGCATCGCTTTTACAGTCCTTAGAGCAAAGAGAAAAAATCCCCCTTTTATCATGAGGGAATCCAAGGAGTGAAATGTCCATCTTAAACTTGTATTTTAATTCTTGAGACATGTGAAACCCACCCCTCTGCAAAATTTGGGGATTGCCTGCCTGCTTTTGGAATGCTACTACTGAAAGCTTGATGTGACCCTCAAGCCAACATCTGCCAAAGACACCATGTAGTGCACAGGCTGCAATTTCATACAGTACAATTACAGATTACACAGGGGGTGTGGTGGCTCAGCGGGTAAGATGCCAGGCTTGTTGATCAGAAGATCGCAAGTTCGGAGGTTCAGATCCCTAGCCCCGCGTGACAGAGCGAGCTCCTGCACTTGCCCCAGCTCTTGCCAACCTAGCAATTCGAAAGCATGCAAATGCAAGTAGATGAATAGGTACCACTTCGGTGGGATGGTAACAGTGTTCCGTGAGCGTCATGCTGGCCGCATGACCATGGAAGCGTCTTCAGACAATGCTGACTCTTCGGCTAACAAACAGAGATGAGCACCGGCCCCTAGAGTTGGACACGACTGTGCAGGGGAAACCTTTACCTTTTTTACAATTACAGAGATACCTTGGTAAGATATTGGTGTTCCTAGTATGCTAGTAACCAGTTGTGTCATCTCCTTCCTGGTTTTCATATTAGTGGGTTTTTGTGGAATCTTGTGTTTTCTCCAACCTGTTGCCCCCCAGGCATGCTTGGGTGACTACTTTCAAAATGCCTGGATGGCAGGGGTGACCATATTCTAGTTGAGATCTGGAGAGAAAAGTGATAGTGGGAAAGCTTGTAATATACCATACAGCATTCACTAAGCCTACCATAATGCTTAGTAATGGAAAGAATTAGGCTTGCAGGTGGATATGTAACATGTTATAATAATGTTATATTAACATCCTGTCAGGTATTACAGTAATGCTTCCAGAATCACGGAAGAATCACAATTTAGATCCACAAAATCTTGAAGAGGTTCAGATTTTTACACCTTCACTTTGTGCTTTTAGCTATCTTGCCATCCAAACATACCTGTCAGAAAGAGTATCCTTGTCTCTATGAGCAGAGATTTTTGTTCCTTCCCTCTCAATCTAGGACATTACATAACATATCCAGGCATGAAAATGAGAGAGTAAGAGGCAAGATACCATTTATTAAAGGTGCCAGCCATTAGCAAAATGGGCCAAGGAACAATAGTAATAAACAATAACTTCCAATAAATTTCCTAACTGAAAGGCTTCTGATTGTGCCTGCTCTGAAAACAGTTTTTATCTAAGTAAACACAATTCTCTTTTAAAAACCAAGCAACCCTTTAGTAGCCATTATTTTCCTGTCAATCATAAGATTACACAGCTATGTAATTGCAATGTCACTAGAGTTATCTGGTGGCTGCTGCTGTTTCCAATAGAATAATAGTGTGCATTTTCTCAGCTCTGATGACATTGCAGTGGAAAAAAATTACACATCACATTGCTTGGAGAACATAGATTAATATTCTCTCAAACCATCAGAGGTACTGCACCTGCAAAAGATAGATTACTTGGAGCAGCTCTAGCAGAAGATACATTTTCTTGTTTCAGTTTGCACACTCATTGCTAGGGCATCTGTCTAGGATCATTCACTCCCAAAGCAGTGAGAATTGCTGGCAGAGGTCAAGTGACTTTGTACTGAAAGATGACAGCTGATACTTCCATGGTCCTAAATGGAAGCATGTTGTTTACCCATCTACTGGAAGCCTTCTAATCTAGGCCTGATATTTGAATGCTATGAAGTTTATCATCCCATCAGGAAAGCTCAAGACAAAATCAAATTGTATATTTTGTACAATTAACAAATGCTCAAAGCTTTAAAAAAAATGTTGCAAGGATTTTAACAAGACTTGACATAGAAACACGTGACTGACATAACTGGCTTTGGTGATGGTAAATTCAAGGCTAGGGATTAAAAAGATTCTGCCACAGGTTATGTTAGGAATGATTCTGGAAGTTTTACTGTAATACCTGACAGGATGTTAATTGGGAAATATTTATTTATTTATTTGTCATATTTTTCTACCGCCCATCTCGCATGCAACGACTCTGGGCGGCTAACAGATAACTAAACGACAAAACACTACAATATAAATATAAATATAAGTATAAATACATAAAAATACAGATAAAAATATAAAAATACAAAATATAAAATTCAAGATGGCAATAAGATCTTATCCTTGGCACCATCATGGTGCCAACCACCCCCATGAATGGCTGTCCCCCCTCCCACCCCAAGCAAGGTGGCATAAACATGTCTTAAGCTCCCTCCGGAAGGCCGCGAGAGTGGGGGCCTGTCTTACCTCCGGGGGTAACTTGTTCCAAGAACCTTCTGTTCTCCACTTGAAATATCCAGTGATGGAGAGCATACTGTCTGGACTGATGGAGAACAAGATATTTATTTATTCTTGACAAATTTATTTTTCCAAAGTGCTTACAGATCTAGCTTTAAATGATTTCTAAGATTTTTCAGTTACTTCTTAGACTAACAGATCTGCAGTTCCCTGGAACCCTATTTCTCCTCTCTGAGGATTTACAAATCTGTTTCAAAGGCATTCAAAATTTGAATCAAATATGGTGAAAACAATGCCATTTATGTCTGTAGCTTGAATCATGTCAACTGGATTTCTATTTTCTTAGTGGAAACGTTTCGCTCCTTAGTGGAAACGTTTCCACTAAGAAAATAGAAATCCAGTTGACATGATTCAAGCTACAGACAATTCCACCTGGATGACTGAGAACCTTAATAGACATAATGCCATTTATGTAAAAGCTGAATCAAAAATATAGTCTTTATGTAGTCCTTTAGCTGTAAGAAATCCTCTTATTAGAACACCGCCCCGAACCTACACTTACTCTTAAGAATGTTTCTGTATAATAGAATCATAAATAGCAGCAGGGGTCTCAGATCTATGTTTGACATAAAGATTTTCCCAACATATAGCTCCTATCAATAAAATCAAAGACTGTACTCAAATTTTAAAAAAGCTGTGAGCAGCCGTCTACTATTGATGTATATTTGGCTAACAGATAATCTAGAGCAAAAAAAAATCTATAATCAGTTGTTCTTTGTAGAATTAGCCAGTTCTTTAGCCAGGATATTACTGTCCAATCTTGAGGCTTATGAAGGAGATACCTGGCATTGTCTTTTCTGGCAATATTAGTAATTCATGGAGCTGTATCTTGTTTGTTTTCTTGTATGTTGGGACTATATTATTAAGTTTCCAGCCTTTTGTGATACAACTTATATTATTTATGTGGGAAAACAAGCCTGCGAGCAGCAGGGAATCCAGTACAAATTATGTTTAAAGATTTCTTCCCAAATGTTTTGCTACTTAAATAATTGAATCAAGAATGTAACTACTTATGGTGATACTGGTGGCCACTAGAGTGCAGAGTTTAAATCCAATTTATTTTATTATTTGCAATATTCTCAATCTTAGAAATATTTCCACTAAATTGTTGTTAGTAATAACCCTCCCAAAGGGATGTTGCAATAGGGATCATTAAAGATGTTGACACATGAGAAAGTGAGTTAAACCTGACTCAAAGCAATTATTTCTTCCCATCCTCAAATACACACATGCCTATTTGTATGCTTGCTTAGAAATACATTTGGAGACACTGTTTGTCAAAGGAAGTCTCTTTTGCAGATAACACACCTTCACAGGCTTGATTCTAATTCATAAAACACACCTGGAAAAATATACTGTGTAAGCCTTCTGTCCCATTTCCTCAGTGTGTTGTTCATAAAACTTGCCCCAAGTGCACAGATAAAATTTAAAAATCTGACCGAAAAGTAAAATAAATTGACAAATCAGTATTTGGATATAGACCTAATATTAATCTTGCCTCCCCTTGTCCCCAAAAAGAGTAAACTAGCAATTCATAGGTCATAAAACTCTCTTAGAAAGCTATAATCCTAAAGCAATCATAAAAACTTCTATTTCTTGTTGTCGAATTGTCCAAGCAATGAGATTTAAAAGGAAGCTTTCACTAGTAAGCCTTGAAATGAGAAATAGTTCATACAAAAACTAAATCCTTGTGGCGAGACTATTATATGCATGAACATGGAGAGATACTGAAATACCGACAACCGAGAAGTGGGTCGTGAAGATGGTGGAACTTGTGGAACTTGTGAAATTGACCTGCTTGGTCAGAGATAAGACAAGTACTTTTATAAAAAAGCCTGGAAACTTCTTATGGACTTTTTGCTTAAAATGGGAAAAAAATGAATTGGTGATTTTTGGATTTGTTCGTTGAAAAGAGGTTGAATTTTTGGATTTGTTGATTTTTGGATTTGTTGATTTTTGGATTTGTTTGTTGAAAAGAGGTTGAAAAGAGGTTGAAGAAGAGAACCATGTTGTAACTTTAAAGAGGGAGGAGAGATAATTAACTTGCCTGTAACTGCTATAAAGAAGATCAGAAGTCCCTTCCCTTTTCCTTTTCCTTTCCCTTTTCCTTTTCTACCTGACCTGTCTTTTCTACTTTTTTTAACCTTTTATCTTTCTTTCTTTTTTAATTTCACTCTATATAATTTTATATACAGTATATATAAAAGAAACTAAATCCTTGTGGACAAATTAATAAAGATGAGAATCTTGTCCCAAATGTGCAATCTGTACAGAGATCCAGGAGGAGGAAGAGGAGGAGGAAATTATTCATCTCCAGGGGATTGCTGGACAGCTCCTCCAATTCCTCAGGCAGATGGTAACAATGGATATTTCTGCATTGTCTCTTTTTTTATTGGGGTGACTTAAATGTAAGCAATGATGTCAGGACTGTGGTTAATGAGTTTGTTAGCTGCTGTTCAAAGGTTTTGCCTACTCTTGGTTGATGCTGGAAGTGCTGGTTGAGAATTTTCTTGGCAGAATTGCTGCCCAGTAAAATTAGAGCCTCCCCTTCCACCATCACTTGAACTAAGTAGACAGACTCCTGATCAAGAAACAGCCCTGTGACCATTAATGTGCAGTAGCCAGGTAAGAGCAGGCTTGAGCACACATCAAACTGAATAAGGACTTGACTTCTTTACTTCCACCCTGAAAATGCCAGTGTGGCTATGGCCAGAAGTACAAATAACAAATAACAACAAATAACAAATAACAATAGAATTTATGAAGAACACCAGCAATATATATGCCTTTTTCAGGTATACCCAACCAATGCAAATTTCACATAAATAATTCATGTGTGAAATTGCCATCATAAAATCAACTGTATTTTTAGAAAAAATGCTCCAAAACTGAACAAGTGGAAACCCATATTACCTGGTGTGTCGTTTTTGTCTAGATGCTTCTTTACAGGGATTGGATTAACAATGTGTCTCACAAATCTTGCACTGGAGCCTACAGAGGAATTGAAACATGTCTTTCAAAATTAAGTCCTCATCTTGTTTGTGCCCAATGCTTTGTGTCTTTTGATTTTTTAAAATAATTTATTAAAAGTTTTAAAAAGGAAGATAAAAACTAATGCAAACTAATATAAAGTAAGGAAGAAAAAAGAAAAAGAAAGAAATCAAAGAGAAAGCTAAAAGTATTGTTTTTTCTCTAATCCAGGCTTTCTCAACATTTTGACCCTGGAGGAACCCTTGAAATATTTTTCAGGCCCTGGGGAACCCCTGCACATTCAGGCTCAAATATAGGCCACAAGTTACAAAATTATTATATTTTTTTCATGCGTAGGCCTGTATATATGCATTAATAATGTTATTAAACTAAAAATAAAGAATGAAACTTGCCTCTTAAATGTGAAGTTGCCTGAATTTGAAATATATTTTTTAAATAAATCATGATCTCCCAGGGAACCCCTAGTGATCTCTCATGGAAACCTAGGGTTCCACAGAACCCTGGTTGAGAAACCCTGCTCTAATCAAAGAAGACAGTTTGGCCATCTCAGAAAGTTCCATCATCTTCACCAACCATTCCTCTATTTTAGGTATTGCCAAATCTTTCCATCTTTATCAAATAAAAGAAAACTTTTGGTAATTTGCCTTGAGTGATTTTAATATTTTTCTCAGAAGTTCTATCCAGTTGTGGGGAAATCATCAGAAGTAAAGCTGTATTCCAAGATAAAGATATATTGGCATTCTCTGATATTGATCCTGCTACAGGTTTGAGCAAACATGGTCCTATATATGAGGTAAAATATTATATGTGATTTCTTATGGCTGCAAAGAAGATGTTGTCTTCTATGTTGTTTTTTGTTTCTATTAAAAGAGTGTATTATAGGTATCTTTAATTTGAAAAATACCTGCACTGAAAGTGATGATAACATATATTATAGACAATCCATTTAAAGAACCATGTTGCCATTTTTGTATCATGGTAAAACCATGCAGATTTTGTATTTCTAGGCGCAAAGATTACTGCAGACGCTGACTGCAGCCAGGAAATCAGAAGATGTCTACTTCTTGGGAGGAGAGCAATGACAAATCTTGATAAAATAGTTAAGAGCAGAGACATCACACTGACGACAAAGGTCCGCATAGTTAAAGCAATGGTAATTGCTTTAGTAACCTATTTAGCCGTAGTAACCTATGGCTGCGAGAGCTGGACCATAAGGAAGGCTGAGTGAAGGAAGATAGATGCTTTTGAACTGTGGTGTTGGAGGAAAATTCTGAGAGTGCCTTGGACTGCAAGAAGATCAAACCATACTCCAGGAAATCAAGCCAGACTGCTCACTTGAGGGAATGATATTAAAGGCAAAACTGAAGTACTTTGGCCACATAATGAGAAGACAGGATACCCTGGAGAAGAAGCTGATGCTAGGGAAAGTGGAAGGCAAAAGGAAGAGGGGCCGACCAAGGGCAAGATGGATGGATGGTATTCTGGAGGTGATGGACTCGACTGTGGGGGATCCGGGGATGGCGACAGCCGACAGGAAGCTCTGGCGTGGGCTGGTCCATGAAGTCACGAAGAGTCGGAAGCGACTGAATGAATAAACAACAACAAAAAACCATGCAGGAGGCAAGCTGATCATGGTTTTGATTTTGAGGTCAACATTTGTCACACAGCCAGAATAACACCAACATATTAGAACTTATCTAAAAGCTTCAACTGAAATTGGCATTTTTGTGGCGGCCTTACTTCATCTATAATTTAACATTATCAAGTAGTAGACACAACTGATAAAGTAATTTCTTTAGGCAAAGTCTAAGTTGTCATTCTCGAGGAGAGAGAGAGAGAGTGTGTGTGTGTGTGTGTGTGTGTGTGTATATATTATCTCAGATTTTCATTGATACTTCAATTATAAGGAGAAAAAAATGTGAACTTTTCTATTTGCCTACATGCTCAGATACACAGTGTGAAGATTATGACAGAGACTACTGCTTCTCTTTGCTGGAATTAGTGAGATTGCAAACCTTGCTTGAATGACACTGCAGTCATCAGCTGAATATTCCTGCAAAATGACAGCTAAAAATGAATGCAGTTAAAGAGCCTTGGGTGTGCATTGCATGCGTCAGCATGATTTTATTTTTACCAAATTATCAGGGCCGGTTCACATGATTCCTTGAAATTGTTGTGGACATGTGAAAAGCCTCTGATTTGAAGATAGTTTAACCAGAGGTCATATGATGACCTTTGGGTTAGAAAAAGTTTAATTCCTGTTTAATTCAAAGATCCAATAGAAAAAGATCCTTCCAACATTGTCCTTTGAACACAATTTTAATGCATGAATCCCAGAGCCATTTTGTTCTAAAAAATCTGAGACTGTCACAACATAATAATTATTGATCCCAGTTTAGTAACTATGATACTTTCTCACCTTCAGTGGATCATTATTTTGTAGAAGTAAAGGGGCTTGGGCATCTCACTGTAACACTATGAGCTATATCACTGTGTAGAAAATGACAGCATTGGGGTTGGTGAATATGATCATTGGAGAAGGAAATAGCAAGTCCCTCAATATTCTTCCAAGAACACCAAATGGGCATTCACAAATAGGAGAATGTCAGCATGATACTGGAAGATACCTGGGAGAGAAGAAGAGTGCAAATACAATGTGTCATAAGATTGTTCAGTGAAGATTATAACATAGAATTAATGAATTAGATCTAATAAGACTGCCTGAAGAACTCTGGACAAAAAATCTAATTTTAAAACTGAAGAAAATATCCCAAAATGGAAAAAGCGAAGGCTATGTTGCTGATATGTTGAAAATAGTTTGAGAAAGGTGGGAAGCAAAAGACAAGAGACAGGAAAAAATATGTCCAGCTAAATGCTGAGTTCTGAATAAGAAAAGGAATTTTGCAGATTGCTATTTGCATCAACAGTTTTAATTGTGTTAAAATGCTAATTGCGAACAGCTCTCTGTTTTGCATGGGGATAAGAAATGTCTGGAGAAAAAGACAGGGTTCTGAGCACCGAGATGTCACCATGCCCAGTGAGTCATCTAATTCTATGATCAGTAGAAACAAAGCAGGCAGTTCAACACACAGCAGCTAAAATTAAGCTAAATGGAATACAATGCCTTTTGATTAGGTACTAATATGTGATTGAGGAGGAACACAGCTGCATACACAGCATTAGCATGGTGACAATAAGAACATTCTGACTGCCTTTTCTTTCTCCTCACAATTCGTGCTTCAAGGCAAACACCACAAGATGCATTTGTACTAATCAACTAGGGAGAACTCTGACATTGTTTGCATACTGCCTGTCATTACACTCCATCATGTTACAGACTTGGCCTTCATTGTGTCACATACAGTAGCTAATCTTTCCAAGACATTGTGTGGCCTTGCATCTTAAGAGGCAATTTCCCCATGCCCCTTGGCAACCCATAGAGTGAAATGCAAAGGCAAGAACATTGGAAATGATACCCTCTGCCACAAGATTTTCAGGTAGTCTGCTTTGGGGGAATGGATGAGCCTATGACCCTTCCTGTGGAGAGTTCTCTTCTCGAAAGCTACTATCCAGAAAGCATGAGAATTCTTATCCAAATCCTTGAGCCTAAAACTGCATTTTCCTAACATACAGTTTATGATCTATGTAGTCACACCTCCTGAATTGCTTTTTCTTGAATAAACAATGACCCCCAACATTCCAGCTGAAGCTTAACTGGAACTGGATGACATTACTTTTCCTTTATCTTTCATGAAATGTTTTCAAGTTATTGTAAGAATTTATTTAAGTAGTTTTTCATATTAACTGCTACTGTATATGCTGTGAGACAGTTCTGAGAAAAATATATAATTCAGTAAGTAACTGAAGGATGTGATGACGCAGCTAGCTCAAAGCCGAAAGGACGGCTAGCGGCCGACGGTGCTGGTGGTGAACGACGAATCCGATGTTCTAAAGATCAACACACCATAGGAACCTGGAATGTAAGATCTATGAGCCAGGGCAAATTGGATGTGGTTATTGGTGAGATGTCAAGATTAAATATAGACATTTTAGGTGTCAGTGAACTGAAATGGACTGGGATGGGCCACTTCACATCAGATGACCACCAGATCTACTACTGTGGACAAGAGGACCACAGAAGAAATGGAGTAGCCTTCATAATTAATAATAAAGTGGCTAAAGCAGTGCTTGGATACAATCCAAAAAACGATAGAATGATCTCAATTCGAATTCAGGGTAAGCCATTTAACATCACAGTGATCCAAATATACGCCCCAACCACAGATGCTGAAGAAGCAGAAGTAGATCAGTTCTATGAGGATCTGCAGCACCTACTAGATAATACACCAAAAAGAGATGTTATTTTCATTACAGGAGACTGGAATGCTAAGGTGGGTAGTCAGACGACACCTGGAATTATAGGCAAGCATGGTCTGGGAGAACAAAATGAAGCAGGACATAGGCTGATAGAATTTTGCCAAGACAACTCACTGTGCATAACAAACACTCTCTTCCAACAACCTAAAAGACGACTTTATACATGGACTTCACCAGATGGTCGACACCGAAATCAGATTGACTACATCCTTTGCAGCCAAAGGTGGCGGACATCTATACAGTCGGTAAAAACAAGACCTGGAGCTGACTGTAGTTCAGATCACGAACTTCTTATTGCACAATTTAGAATCAGACTAAAGAGAATAGGGAAGACCCACAGATCAGTTAGATATGAGCTCACTAATATTCCTAAGGAATATGCAGTGGAGGTGAAGAATAGATTTAAGGGACTAGATTTAGTAGATAGGGTCCCAGAAGAACTATGGACAGAAGTTCGCAACATTGTTCAGGAGGCGGCAACAAAAAACGTCCCAAAGAAAAAGAAAACCAAAAAGGCAAGATGGCTGTCTGCTGAAACACTGGAAGTAGCCCAAGAAAGAAGGAAAGCAAAAGGCAACAGTGATAGGGGGAGATATGCCCAATTAAATGCAAAATTCCAGAGGTTAGCCAGAAGAGATAAGGAATTATTTTTAAACAAGCAATGTGCGGAAGTGGAAGAAGACAATAGAATAGGAAGGACAAGAGACCTCTTCCAGAAAATTAGAAACATCGGAGGTAAATTCCAGGCAAAAATGGGTATGATCAAAAACAAAGATGGTAAAGACCTAACAGAAGCAGAAGAGATCAAGAAAAGGTGGCAAGAATATACGGAAGATCTGTATAGAAAGGATAATAATATTGGAGATAGCTTTGACGGTGTGGTCAGTGAGTTAGAGCCAGACATCCTGAAGAGTGAGGTTGAATGGGCCTTAAGAAGCATTGCTAATAACAAGGCAGCAGGAGACGACGGTATCCCAGCTGAACTGTTTAAAATCTTGCAAGATGATGCTGTCAAGGTGATGCATGCCATATGCCAGCAAATTTGGAAAACACAAGAATGGCCATCAGATTGGAAAAAATCAACTTATATCCCCATACCAAAAAAGGGAAGCACTAAAGAATGTTCAAATTATTGAACAGTGGCACTTATTTCACATGCCAGTAAGGTAATGCTCAAGATCTTGCAAGGTAGACTCCAGCAATTCATGGAGCGAGAATTGCCAGATGTACAAGCTGGGTTTAGAAAAGGCAGAGGAACTAGAGACCAAATTGCCAATATCCGCTGGATAATGGAGAAAGCCAGGGAATTTCAGAAAAACATCTATTTCTGTTTTATTGACTATTCTAAAGCCTTTGACTGTGTGGATCATAACAAATTGTGGCAAGTTCTTGGTGGTATGGGGATACCAAGTCATCTTGTCTGCCTCCTGAGGAATCTGTATAACGACCAAGTAGCAACGGTAAGAACAGAGCACGGAACAACGGACTGGTTTAAAATTGGGAAAGGAGTACGGCAGGGTTGTATACTCTCACCCTACCTATTCAACCTGTACGCAGAACACATCATGCAACATGCTGGGCTTGAGGAATCCAAGGCTGGAGTTAAAATCGCTGGAAGAAACATTAACAATCTCAGATATGCAGATGATACCACTTTGATGGCTGAAAGCGAGGAGGAGTTGAGGAGCCTTATGACGAAGGTGAAAGAAGAAAGTGCAAAAGCTGGGTTGCAGCTAAACCTCAAAAAAACCAAGATTATGGCAATGAGCTTGATTGATGACTGGCAAATAGAGGGAGAAAAAGTGGAGGCAGTGACAGACTTTGTATTTCTAGGCGCAAAGATTACTGCAGACGCTGACTGCAGCCAGGAAATCAGAAGACGTCTACTTCTTGGGAGGAGAGCAATGGCAAATCTTGATAAAATAGTTAAGAGCAGAGACATCACACTGACAACTAAGATCCGCATAGTTAAAGCAATGGTATTCCCTGTAGTAACCTATGGCTGCGAGAGCTGGACCATAAGGAAGGCTGAGCGAAGGAAGATAGATGCTTTTGAACTGTGGTGTTGGAGGAAAATTCTGAGAGTGCTTTGGACTGCAAGAAGATAAAACCAGTCCATACTCCAGGAAATCAAGCCAGACTGCTCACTTGAGGGAATGATATTAAAGGCAAAACTGAAGTACTTTGGCCACATAATGAGAAGACAGGATACCCTGGAGAAGAAGCTGATGCTAGGGGAAGTGGAAGGCAAAAGGAAGAGGGGCCGACCAAGGGCAAGATGGATGGATGGTATTCTGGAGGTGACGGACTCAACCATTGGGGAGCTGGGGATGGTGACAGCCGACAGAAAGCTCTGGCGTGGACTGGTCCATGAAGTCACGAAGAGTCGGAAACGACTGAACGAATAAACAACAAAACTGAAGGATGGGGGTCTACAGCTCTAGCCCTATTCCAATTATATATTACTGTCCTAAATCAGCTCCTTATCAATGTTTCCATGAAAGTCTGTTCTTAAAAAATGCAAAGTTCCCTCATCCTGGGACTTTGCACAATCATTTCACATTCTGGGAAGCCTATGTACATAAGCATCTATTCTCAGATGTCCGTGCTAACCAATTAATGAGTGGACTAGAGTAAGCTGCACAGCCTTGGAAGGGCTCGATACCCCTCTCCACATGCTATGGCAGGTTTAGTACTGTAGAATTATGGGAGTTGAAGTCCACACATCTTCAAGTTGCCAAGGTTGAGAAACACTGGATCAGACCATATTCATCTATAATTTGCACTGGCAAAAGAAAAGAAGTATTTGTTTTAATTGATTGGGGAATGGTGTCAATGTAAATTCCAAATTATAGCTACTCTCCAAAATATCTGGATCTGGACCCCATATCCCCCTTCTATGCTAGGATCCCAATCTACATCAGGAGCCCAAACTGGCCGCTCAAAACCTGACCTATGCAGAAAAGATAATTTGCTGCACAGTGAGATCCCCAAAATAAAACTCATAATTGGGTAATGCCTATAGTCTGTGCAGATTAGAACCCCGTTGATTTTGAAAAATTCCAAATAGGCTTTCTGATGCAACATGATGTAGAATATTAATTTCAAAAGACATTTTACATTCTTATTTGCATGAAGATAGCCAAAATAAAGCATTCTAATAACTGAAGAATTCGTTGCCAGATATTGAGAAATATATAAACAATTCAGGGTGAATGCACCGTATGTCTCAGCTCCTTGTGTTTTGTTTCCTTCATAACTATAATAATGACTTACACTAAAAAAAAAACCACAGATGAGAGAAAGAGATACAGACATCTCCTAAGACCTTTAGTTCAAGACCCTTCTGAAATGAGCAATGACTTCTGGCATGCCCTCTGGCTAGTTTCGGTGGACTTTTTTGCCTGAGCTGGAGTCAAGATGAAGTTGAAAAATGAGAAATGCCTTCAGTTTCTCTTCCAAACATCACTGCTCTGATCTGTGGCTTCCCAACAGTGCCTGAAGGCACCCTTTTTGGCAGTTCCCCAAGGGCTGTCAAAACTGTTTCTCTTTCTATAAATGTGACATACCATTAAGACTCTGCATTAAGCCAGCTTTTAAGGAATGTCTCTGTTGTACTTTATTCTTAATGAGCAAAGCTACACCACCAAGACATTGAAGCCACCATTTATTTGAAATGAGACATAAACTAAATCAAATCTCTCTTGAAATACAGGTGTTCCTTCTAATCACCTGTAAATCTATGAGAATACCCATCATTTTGCCTTCTAAGGTTTTATTTTGGTCTATAGTAAGATGTCAGTTCAACTAATAAGGTTGAATTACTAACCATTATTTCCATTTAGTTCAGTTCTTTTAACACTTTGGAGATATGTGTTCTTTCATAATGGCAACTGATATTAGTTAATGGGGCTGTGAAAAATCATTCAGCAAGACACTTACCTTCTGGATCTGCTTCAAAGCTGTGAAGCAGCTGCAGCTACTTAACAGCTTAGCACAGCTGTCTGGAGGCCTCCCCAAAATCTTCTGATCAAGTGACTGTTTCCCAGCTTTGAAGAGTGGTTCCTAAAGCATTTCACTGACTGATTGGCCAAGACCTAATTAGCCAACAGCAGAGTTTTGTCCAATCAATTTCAGAATAGAGATTGAACAGAGGATCTGTCAAAACTTGACTAGCTAGAAATTGCTATGGGTGTCAATACAATTACCATAATAGTGGCCTTCTTATAAATCTCTGTTTTGGAATTTCAATATAAACTTCTTGCCAAGCACCTGGACTCATTTCTACTCTGTATTCTGAAGAAAAATTGTGCATTTTTTCTTCCTCATTCAAAGATTGTCTTTGTAGCTTGGTAAATTTAGCTTATTGTCCAGACCAGAAAGACAATGGAAAAGATTTTTAAAAAATCAGTATGAATTCTAACATAAATTCTTGATCCAGTGTTATCTTGATTTAATATAGATGTATCCAAAACTTGATAATTGGATTCAAATGGAATTTCAGTTAAAGTTAGTTTTGCATCAGGTTTCAGCTTGCTTCAAATCATGGGCTGTCTAAAGTGGACAATAAAAATTCTGAAGTTTCATTTGTTATTGTGACAAAATAATACAAAATTACAACTTCCAATGTACTTTTCAACAATCTTTTGACAGGCCTTTGGTTCCTTTCCACTTGCCCCCAAAAACCTCTAAGTAAATCCTGTGTTTGCTACAAAACATTTTAAATTTTGCCTCTTTGATACAAATGGGACCTTAATTTCCTGTTTGTGTGACATATGATATTTTGAAGTTAGACATTGGTTCTAACACCATTATTAATGGCACAATATACTCTGCTGAAAATTATTTTCATAAGCTCCCAAGTTTCATGTTTTCTTTGACAGAAGCAAATATTGGGAGAGTAGATATTATCCCCTTCATGGATCACTGCCTTGTCGTGGCGAAGGGGCTTGCGTAACTCAATGAAGTCAGGTCAAGAAGAACAGGTCATGACGGAGAGTTCTGACAAAACGTGGTCCAAAACTGGAGGAGGGAATGGCAAACCACTCCAGTATCCTTGCCAAGAAAACCCATGGACAGTATCAAAAGGCTAAAAGATATGACGCTGGAAGATGAGCCCCTCAGGTTGGAAGGTGTCCAAAATGCTACTGGGGAAGAGCAGAGGGCAATTCTGAGTAGCTCCAGAAAGAGTGAAACGGCTGGGCCAAAGCTGAAAGGATGCTCAGTTGTGGATGTGTCTGGAAGTGGAAGGAAAGTCCAATGCTGTAAAGAACAATATTGCATAGGAACCTGGAATGTAAGATCTATGAATCAAGGTAAGCTGGATGTGGTCAAACATGAGATGACAAGATTGAACATCGACATCTTGGGAATCAGCGAACTAAAATGGACAGGAATGGGCGAATTTAATTCAGGAGACCATTATATATACTACTGTGGGCAAGAATCCCCTAGAAGAAATGGAGTAGCTCTCATAGTCAATAAAAGAGTGGGAAAGGCAGTACTGGGGTACAACCTCAAAAACGACAGAATGCTTTCAGTTCGAATCCAAGGCAAACCATTCAACATCACAGTGATCCAGGTCTATGCCCCAACCACTGATGCCGAAGAAGCTGAAGTTGACCGGTTCTATGAAGACCTACAACACCTTCTAGAACTAACACCAAAAAAAGATGTCCTTTTCATCATAGGGGACTGGAATGCTAAAGTAGGAAGTCAAAAATAACCGGAATAACAGGCAAGTTTGGCCTCGGAGTACAAAATGAAGCAGGGCAAAGGCTAATAGAGTTTTGTCAAGAGAACACGCTGGTCATAGCAAACACTCTTTTCCAACAACACAAGAGACGACTCTACACATGGACATCACCAGATGGTCAATACCAAAATCAGATTGATTATATACTTTGCAGCCAAAGATGGAGAAGCTCTATACAATCAGCAAAAACAAGACCTGGAGCTGACTGCGGCTCAGATCATGAGCTTCTTATCGCAAAATTTAGGCTTAAATTGAAGAACGTAGAGAAAACCACTAGACAAATCAGGTATGACCTAAACCATATCCCTTATGAATATACAGTGGAGGTGAGGAATAGATTTAAAGGATTAGACCTGGTAGACAGAGTGCCTGAAGATCTATGGATGGAGGTTCGTAACATTGTACAGGAGGCAGCAACTAAAACCATCCCAAAGAAAAAGAAATGCAAGAAAGCAAAGTGGCTGACTGATGAGGCTTTACAAATAGCTGAGGAAAGAAGGGAAGCAAAAGGCAAGGGAGAAAGGGAAAGATATAAACAACTGAATGCAGAATTCCAGAGAATAGCAAGGAGAGATAAGAAGGCCTTCTTAAATGAACAATGCAAAGAAATCGAGGAAAACAATAGAATGGGGAAGACTAGAGATCTTTTCAAGAAAATCGGAGATATCAAGGGAACGTTTTGTGCAAAGATGGGCATGATAAAGGACAAAAAAGGCAGGGACCTAACAGAAGCAGAAGAGATTAAGAAGAGGTGGCAAGAATACACAGAAGAACTATACAAGAAAGATCTTAATATCCCTGATAAATACGATGGTGTGGTCACTGACCTTGAGCCGGACATCCTAGAGAGTGAAGTCAAGTGGGCCTTAGGAAGCATTACTAACAACAAAGCTAGTGGAGAAGACAGTATCCCAGCTGAGCTATTTAAAATCCTAAAAGATGATGCTGTTAAAGTGCTGCACTCAATATGCCAACAAATTTGGAAAACTCAACAGTGGCCACAGGATTGGAAAAGGTCAGTTTACGTTCCAATTCCAAAGAAAGGCAATGCCAAAGAATGTTCAAACTACCGTACAATTGCACTCATTTCACATGCTAGCAAGGTTATGCTCAAAATCCTACAAGCTAGGCTTCAGCAGCATATGAACCGAGAACTACCAGAAGTGCAAGCTGAGTTTCAAAGAGGCAGAGGAACTAGAGATCAGATTGCCAACATTCGCTGGATCATGGAAAAAGCAAGAGAGTTCCAGAAAAACATCTACTTCTGCTTCATTGACTACGCTAAAGCCTTTGATTGTGTGGATCACAACAAACTGTGGCAAAGTCTTAAAGAGATGGGAGTACCAGACCACCTTACCTGTCTCCTGAGAAACCTGTATGTGGGTCAAGAAGCAACAGTTAGAACCGGACATGGAACAACCGACTGGTTCAAAATTGGGAAAGGAGTACGACAAGGCTGTATATTATCACCCTGCTTATTTAACTTATATGCAGAGTACATCATGAGAAATGCCGGGCTGGATGAATCACAAGCCGGAGTTAAGATTGCCGGGAGAAATATCAACAACCTCAGATATGCAGACGATACCACCCTAATGGCAGAAAGTGAAGAGGAACTAAAGAGCCTCTTGATGAGGGTGAAAGAGGAGAGTGCAAAAGCTGGCTTGAAACTCAACATTAAAAAAATCCAGATCATGGCATCTGGTCCCATCACTTCCTGGCAAATAGAAGGGGAAGAAATGGAAGCAGTGACAGATTTTATTTTCTTGGGCTCCAAGATCACCGCAGACGGTGACTGCAGCCATGAAATTAAAAGACGCTTGCTCCTTGGGAGGAAAGCTATGGCAAACCTAGACAGCATATTAAAAAGCAGAGACATCACCTTGCCAACAAAGGTCCGTATAGTTAAAGCTATGGTTTTCCCTAGTAATGTATGGCTGTGAGAGTTGGACCATAAGGAAGGCTGAGCGCCGAAGAATTGATGCTTTCGAGCTGTGGTGCTGGAGAAGACTCTTGAGAGTCCCTTGGACTGCAAGGAGGTCAAATCAGTCAATCCTAAAGGAAATCAACCCTGACTGCTCATTGGAAGGACAGATGCTGAAGCTGAAGCTCAAATACTTTGGCTACCTAAGGCGAAGAGAGGACTCACTGGAAAAGACCCTGATGCTGGGAAAGACTGAAGGCAAAAGGAGAAGGGGACAGCAGAGGATGAGATGGTTAGATAGCATCACCGATGTAATGAACATGAATTTGAGTAAACTCCGAGAGACAGAGAAGGACAGGAAGGCCTGGCGTGCTATGGTCCATGAGGTCACGAAGAGTCGGACACGACTAAACGACTGAACAACAACAAGAAGATAATTTCAGTTCACATCTAAAGTTTGACTTGCCACGTTGTTTGAGGAGGAGAACATTAGAAACCATAAGGACTGGGCAGAAAGGATGCATAATAAATTAGTTTGCTGATTTCCTGACATTTTTTGAACATATATTTTCAGGAAAACTACTTAACATCCACTTACAGTAAGTTAACAGGACTGATGATAGTGGCACTTAGATATACTTCTGGTCCCACAGCTCACAAATTATTGAATCCTTGTCCACTTTAAATTGTTGATGGATTTTACATGATTAAATCTCTAGCCATTAAAAACTAGATGTCTTTCTCGTTTGATACAGAATGCTTTTGAAAGGTTCACTAAATACATAAAAATGCAAGTGGATGTTGATGTAAACTGTTGTAAGTATATGGCAAAACAAGCTACATATCTGTGATATGCATGCTTATTAACATTTTGCTCTGAGCAGCAGACAGGCCAAAAATATCCTCTTGGTGTGGATAGATCCCATGATTCAAATAAAACAAATTGCTGTGTCAAGACAATTGTAGTATACGTTATTTTGTACAGATTAGGTAGGGCTGGCTGGGGGGTACCATTTTCATTTTCATTCTCTTTCTCATTCTATTAACCATTCATTCAATCAGTTTCTTAAACTGAAGTTTATTATGTCATGATGTGAATTTGGGACAATCCACAGAACTTTATACAGGACTACTGTAAAAGTCAAGCAAGCAGTGTTTGTTGCAATAAATGAAGAAAATAGTTGACTATTCTGTTTCCCCCAATTTTTCTTTTACTTTGGAAAAAAGTAAAATTATTTTCTATTAAATTAAATTAAAATGGTCAAATTTACACTAGCAATTTCTGAAATGTTTCAAAATTCTACTATCTCTACGTAGAAAACACTGGTTTAAGTCAGTCACTTAATTAGATTAAGTTAAAATCACATGAAAACATGGTGAAATGGGTTTCTTGTGATATATATCATATGGCCATGAAGTTAAATGCTAAAGCTTTTGAAATGGATATCCATTGTGCCCTGTGTGTCCTTCTGGGTTAGGAGATAAAAATACTGAGCTCAAATGTTACGTTCTCCCGGAGATATGGAGTGGTCACATTGGAAACACCTGTGACTTCAAGTTGGAAGCTGATTTCACTTTCCAACAAACAAGAAATTTTCCAGCACAGAATTGATGCTACTGAACTGAACATTCATTGCTCTGAAATATCAGTGTTTTTTGAAGGCAGGTAGTGTTTCTGAACCTTCCATCTTTTAGTGTGTGTGTGTGTGTGTGTGTGTGTATGTTACATATGATATTTTTTTCAAATTGCATTTGACCTCCAGTAGCTATAAAGTAAAAGTTGTAGCATAACAGAAAGACTTGGAAGTTTTATCTTTCTTATTTATCATAGGCATCTACTATGAACCGTAGAAACAGAAAGAGAAAAAAAGACAAAACATGTATGATGACATTATAATGAAAGCCCATCCTTTTGTACTTCTGCCCTGATACAGATGAGGTAAAGCAATGCCTCTGCGATTCCTTTGCATTTTCTGTTGACAAAAATGAGTTCCAACTCTATTTTCAGTATTTACCTGTCACTGGTTTCTGTTCATTCTATAATAATTTGACAACCAAGGTTTAGTTATTTCTGACAACTGATCAGACTCAGACTCCAAAAGACAGCTATGTATAATGCTTTTTAAAAAAATATTTCTAAATAGAGGAAGTATGTTGCTAGTAAGGCGTTTATTTTCTGTTCTCCTAAAATATAATCTCTGTTTCATTGCAAAAAGAATGCTGAAAAGTCACTGCCTGATTGATTCTTTATATTAACACTTATCCATCAAGCTAAAGTTGGCATATGTCAATCTTCCCACCTTTTTCTCCCTTATATATCAGTAGGGTTCAAATGAATCTCTAATAATACACCAATGGCAAAGCTATGCAAAATTCAGAAAATCCGAAAGGAGCAAATGACTTTTCACAAAACTGTATATTTGAACAGAGCTGGCAACGTGATTCCTGTGTGCAAGAAATAAACTTTGCTCAGTTTTAAAATGAACTTTATGTATTTATTTCAAAGGAAATTTCTGTACTGCTATTGTCTTTTGGGATTGATGATGCCAGTATTGATTTATTCAGTTGTGTTATTAAAGTTTGTTTTTATTGTTCTTCTCTACGTTGTTCTGGATCAGTGTTTCTCAACCTTGGCGAGTTTAAGATGGGTGGAGAAATCTGGGAGTTGAAGTCCACCCATCTTAAATTTGTCCAAGGTTGAGAAACAGTGCTCTAGATAGAATGATGCGTGATGGTGGCCACAGCTTC
This sequence comes from Charina bottae, assembly GCA_023362775.1. Lineage (NCBI taxonomy): Eukaryota > Metazoa > Chordata > Lepidosauria > Squamata > Charinaidae > Charina > Charina bottae. Next base: position 56,103,352 of record JALMGJ010000004.1, read on the forward strand.
CAAGAAGAAATTTCTTCACCCATATCCATCTGTGTTAACACATTTTATCTAGATCCTAAAAGGGATTATTATTTATCAGAATTATTGATATCCTGCCATTCAGGCTAACAATCTTCTCAAAATGGCTTACAAGAAATATAAACAATTTTAAATAAAAATACAATAAAAAAAAAATTGGTCTTTCTCCCAGGGCATTTGTGGTAATGGTCTTGCATTACCACATGATAATGGAAGAGTCCAGCTGAGCAGATTTCTGGGATGGTTGTTGCCTACCTCATTCCCCTTTTTTTCAGGGGATCTGTCCCCAAAGCAGTTGGTGGTCATGGCTTGGGGGAAGGAATCCATAGGACTGATCAGAATGCAGACTTTTCACATACTGTCTTTTCCAACTATTCATTTTTAAACACAGCGAAAAAGGGAGGAAAATCAAATAGATAACCCAAGGCAAAATGTTTTAGCCAGATGTAATATTCAGCATCATAATAGTATAATTCATTGGCGATCACTCTTAGCCGAGTAAGATTGCCTAATATTATGCATAAAAAAATAACTCAATATTTTCAGGGTATTTCACAACATGGAAGAAAGGTTTAATTTGCTGTTCTCCATAAATGAACTACTATTCTTCTGGTTTAGTAAGATTACAAATAAACAAACACTGAGTTCAGTACTCTTCAGATATTACTAATCCATATTGCTTACATTAATAGGATAACAACCCAAATATAATGCAAAATTCAAAGAAGAAGAAATGCATGGAAGTGTATATCATTCACTAAATATCTCAAGGAAATTTGACCAAATCTTTTGACTGTCCTTTTGCCTGTTCTTCTGTCAAAAGCAAGCAAGCAAGCAAGCACGCACGCACTAATTCAACAAAGCCACAGCATTTTAAATATTATTATCACATTGAACTATGGACTATAATTATTATGCAGTGGCTCTGTGACTCCAATAGCAATATTTTAGTTTCAAGCATCTTATCAAGGAATAAACATTATTGTACAGCCTAGGGGACAAGATGAACCCTGGGAGTCCCCTCTAAGATCCAGTCTATGCCTCTGTTGCCCCATGAGCTGGTGATGCTTTATTGACCCACTATGCATATGTGATTTTTCTTTAAGCCTTTAAAGGGAATCTGAAAAATCCTAGCTTAACCTCAAAAGAGGGTCAATTGACTACCCCAATTTAACCATCTAAAAATGAAGCAACAGTTCTTAATACAAAACTAAAAATAGAATTTTTTCCCCACATGCTGGAATACGTAACTCCAATATTTCATAAGGAAATACAGTAGGGATTGCCATGGGTGGAAGAGCTAAATCTGAGACAGGTCTTGCTACTACATTCAGCCACTGTTCCATTGCTGAACTCCTAGGTGAATAATATGACATGAATGGATTTCACTAAATGTTTGTGAACATGGCTCACAGAGTTCTATATACAGTACATTACTTAGGGAGACTGAAACAACAAGTTATTACTCTGTAAGTATGGATGAAAGTACAGGTATCAGCATAACAGGTTTCATTTTCCTTCTGTATAGCTACAGAGAATATGCTTATTTTTTCTTTTTGTTTTTATGAAACTTGTCACACGATTGTCACAAGTTGTCAAATTTTCTGTTTGGTATTTTCATTTTTTCCTCTTTTAACCTTCCTCTAAATAGGTGATGTAGCCAATGCTATGGTGGAGCATCTAATATTGCTGGGTATCTGAATGGATTACAAGCTCTTGTAAAGAAAAAGATGCTCCAAGTATTATATGTTCACTGTATTGCACGTGATGTGAACATACTACAAGATATATCAGTAGACATTTTCTAAGTGAAATAACTGACTTGATCATCTTTGTCAGAACTTCATCAAAATATCTCGCCTGGCTTCAAGAGTTTCAGCAAGGACAAGACAACATAAATCTGAAACTATTTTGTTGTACAAGATAGACTTTAAGAGTTCCCTACAGTCAGTGGCTTGAAAATACAAGAGCTGATTTAATTCTTTGAAGATCTGTCTTCTAAGAAGAGAAGAGATCCTATCCTGGGGCAAAGCAGATGGACATGTACAAAACATGCAGAAATTTGCTACCTAATTTATATTGTGGTAGTTGCTGTTTCTGTTTGGCTGGTTAGACTCCCAAAGCACAACTCTATCCAAAGAAAATATGAGTTCTACAAAGCAGAACTCATTTTAGTTTCTGCTCAGGGGAGTACAAAACAACTCCAGAACAACTTTGAATCATTCTGGGAAAGACCGCAAGACTAGTAGAATAACTACAATTACAGAGTCCAAGTCTTTCCAAGAACAGAAAGGTTCCTTGACATGTTAGCCTCACCAATTTGAGTCTATTAAGGACTTCTACAGAAAAATATTTTGTGACATTATTTATAATACTAGCAGAAGTCTTCACTTCTGCTTTCCCTCTGAAGTGGGTCAACAGCACACAAGCAACATTGAAAAGTTTGCCACAGGAAAGGACTTCGCACATTTTTACAGAATTGATTTGGATGCTTCTTGACTACAGCTTCATCATGATATACTAATGGATATTGCCAAAGGACAGAATGTAAAACTTACAGTTCTTCAGGATGTAGTTGATCTTTTGAATTGGGAAAAAGGAAACCACTACTACAGTTATTGCCAGAATTGACAAAGCTGATAAAAACAACCCTGACCCTTTTTGTAATATCATATACATGAAAAAGGTTACTCTCATACTTCATAAGATAAAGACATTTCTATGTCCAAGAGCATGCTAGATTCAATCATACGGTATTTCTACATGGACATAAACAAGTCTCATGGGAGACTGATCTCAGTATCATAGCCAACACATTCATCCAAAGAGCACCATTTGACAAAGCACAGAGTAGCTATGATGCCGTAGGTTTCATTCAGGTGCTGTTTCCCCCAATTTTTCATTTCTAGTCTTGCATATTTTCATCTGCCATATGAATGAGTTGTTTTGGACACATCCTGTATTATTTGATAGCAACTCCCCTTCCTCCAGGAAATTGACAAGGAGTCCCCCAGGACTCTAAAATATTTGGGCTGTTGCTCTAGCAATTTTTTGAATGACTAAACATTCTGTATGGCTATTTTTTCTACCAACTCTTCATGTTTGCTATTTTTCAGTAGATGATGATGATGATGATGATGATGATGATGATGATGATGATGATGATTTGGCTATATTTATACATTTCTCCAATCAAGAGATCTGTTGTTGATATCAGAACAATATATTACAATTTTACAATAGACATTAGATGGCAAAACAGCCTATAATTTTAATTTTATTGTGGTTTTCATTCTTGTTTCCCCAGAGTTCCTTCTGATAGATGGGTGCCTATATTTGTTTGCTAGCTAGCTAAATACATACTACGTACATAAATGAAATTTGAATTAACACAATAGCCACAATCGGTGACTATTTATTACACATAACATGCATAAACAGTACTTTCTGACTGCAGTAGTGGTAGTGTCACTCAAAAAGTTAGGTCTTGGAAATACAAGTGTTTTACCACTGCCATTTAAAATTTATTATGCGTATAATGTGCAATGTACTTGAAACCTCAGTGACAAAGAAAATGGTGTGGAAAGCATCAAATGGAAGTGCTAAAGAGACAAAGAGGCAACTGAATTTCCAGAGCATCAGTGATAGTAGTTCGAAGCAATATGTTGTTTGTACATATTATGCCATTATAGAATGCAACCCTTACATATATATGGATATTTTAGCCAAGTTTACTTATTAAGGCAGTACTATAAATGACATTTTCCCAGATATACATAATTCATTTTTGTATCTTCCATAAAGCATTCATTTAAAAAATTACTTGTATCCTTGTGCAATCTTACACAAAATATGTTTTCATTGGGATGCAATCTATAAAAATTTATGTGTCTGGGTACCTCATAATTCTGATAACATAGCGTTTTTGGAAGTACTAATTGGTAATTGTGAGAGGAAAATAGGTTTCTTTATGCATTTCATTATCCTTGAATACATTTTTTTTCATTCTTAAGGCTGAAGCAGCAGCTCATTTTAATGGGCCTCACATTATCTGAAGGTATTTTCAGAACCAGTCTATGCCTTCTAAATGGGATGAGAAAATAGTCACTAAATTAATTCAAAAACTGATGACATGATAAGCAAATAGTATTATGCACTTTTGTTCCTCAGTTTCTGCACGAGCAAGAAATTTGCACATGTTGAGTAAAATGCTATTGTTAAACTAGGTGGATGTTATATTAAGAATGAACAAATATTTAATAAGTGTTAATTTACCACTGACAGTCAGTTTGGTGTAGTGGTTAAAGGCACAGGGCTAGAAACTGGGAGACAGCAAGTTCTAGTCCTGCCTTAGACACAAAGCCAGATGAGTGACTTTGGGCCAGTCACTTTCTCTTAGCCCGAGGAAGAAAGCAATGGCAAATCACTTGTGAAAAGTGTTGCCAAGAAAACTGCATGGACTAGACCATGCAGTTTCCAGGAGTCAAGACTGACTCAAAGATACTAATACCAATAATAATATTAACCACCATGACTAAGACAATTTTAAGGACAATATAACATAATACTTAATATTCTATTACACTTCTCTTAAACTGGAATCCCACATTGGATTTGTGAGATAATGCTGGCTTATAGGGTTAAGGTGCAGAGTAAACAGACAGAGTGCAGCTTTTATGGCTAAAATGTTTACTTGTAATAAAAGCAATAAATGTATATACAGTTACAATATTGCAAAAAGAAAAAACAAACTTACAAGCAGAGTATCGTGTATTGTTTCCATTGACAGACATGAAGGGGCTCATCCCATGGCCTACACACATAGCCATGCATAGCTACGCACTTCCCAGTCCTCAGGAATAGAACACACACACGAACATGGCTAAAAGACTGGACAGAAGTCAAGAAGCATAGACCCATCGTTCACAGCTGAGATATACACTTGTTCTAGCTTTCTGATTGGAGGAACCTTAGGGTCAGGCGGTCACAAAGCCTTTTAGATTTATGAAGCCTAAAGCGTTAAGCATTGCATATAGTATAAACTGCCACGAGGTGGCAGTGTTGCATCTAAGCAAGCATACTGTCTCCCCCCGTGAAACTGCTAGGGCACTTGTTCCCATGGGACAGTTTTAGACTGAGACATAACATCACGTGGTGCCGGCTTATCAGTGAAGATGTTATAGGAAATGCTACAGAAGTAAAGAAAACAATTTGCTCTCACATGAGAACTCTGACAGGATTTATGTCTGAACTATTAATATAACTAATATACACTAAGTTAATATTGATTTCCAGTTGGCCACTTCATAATAAGAAGAATTGACCTCCTCTATTTGACAAAGTAAGCACCAAAGAAAAGTTCCATTCTAACACTTGTTTGTTATTCATACTGTCCTGGTCAATGGAATATTTTGTAATAGTGAGCAGTTTCCCAAATAGTTCTGATTGTTCCCCCCCCCCCAATGTAAATCCCACTAGCTAACAACCCATCCTTATCCTTATTTGTTGGGAAAAAATGCATAAGAAAGGTAACACTGCAGTTGATATCTTTGCCAGAAAGGTAACACTTCACTACAAATCACTGCATAATAAGCCCTATGTTCCACTCACTGCAACAGAATGATAAATGGAGTTCAGCCTAATTGCTTAACACGTACAGTATATGCAAATAACTGCAATAGATTTTACTATAATTGCAAATATTGCAAAAGTCTTTAAATCAAATTCTTTGCATTTAGAGGAACAGAAGGCTAGGCAAAAGATACTCTGGGGAGGGGGAAAAGAGAAAGAGTTGAACGGCAAAGTAAAAGTATTTTCAAGTACAGATAACAAAATTTGAAGAAAAAAAATCTAAGTTTTAAGATTTCCAGTGTAAAATATGGTTTCTCCACTTTTCTAAACTGGTTTGGAAAAAAAAAAGTTCACATAAATGTAAATACAGCTTGTATACATTTCCCCTAATACATTAATGCTTTTACATAATTTTTGCATACTTGCAATTTTGCAAACAAATTTCCTTTATATGTTTTTTTCTCTTATATATTATTTTGGTTTTGGTTTACTGCAAAATGAGTCTGACTATGATGCAGATAATGTGACCTGCACTATCTTCTTATCAATCCACTGAGACCCCTCAATGTATGTGTTGCTTGGGCTTTCAAGTGGAAGAGATAACATTTCAGTAACAGTTCCCTTGGAAGTCTTGGCTTTCACCTACCCAGCTCCCTAAATTTAATGCCCAGGATTTCACACTACATTTCCCCATGCCACTAGAAACTATGTGTAACATGACTGCTGATTACTGAGATAACATGTGACATCTACTGTTTGCTAGTTAATTCAACATGCACTCCAACTTCCTGTTAGGTACCAAACTGATTTAATGTATCTTTAATCACCCACAACCACAAGCCGCTCCCCACCACTTTCACCTTGAAAGTTCAAGAGTATCTTCTATGAAATAGATCCTGTGCATTCCTTCATTCTGCAAGAGGTATGTGACCTTATTAATGGAATTATAATCAAAGGAGAAGGAGAAGGAATAAAGCTAATCTGAATTATCCGTTCTAATCAATATGCTCAGCATGCATCATTTTTAAAAATTATCCTAAGGGTTTGGTTTGGTACTATTTTATGCAATTTTTAAAAATTTTATTATAGCAGTTTTTATGCAGTCTGATCTGTATCTTACAATTTATAAGTTCTGTCAGTTCCTTACACAAACATTATGGCTATTACTTACATAACAGCAGAAACATGTTTTTGTATTTGCTTATCATGTGAACTTTTTTCTCACTAATGTTGATAATAAAATACTAATTAAGGTATCATTTAGTCAAAAATGATAGTTTCTTGATTCAGATAAACAACACTGTAACGAATGGGCAGGCAAGCCTCCAACCCACATCCAATTACATCCAACCATGTTTCCTATATTAGTAGCTGACCAATATTATCTTGTGGTCTGCCCAGACCCTTCTATCTTCCTTTACACTTTTTCTATGGAAGATCCTTTTAAGCTGTGATCTGTGATTTGAACCTCTGTTTATTTTTATTTCCTTTGTCGTTGTTTTACTTGTGATTACTTAAAGCTGAAAAAGGATTTTTACATTCTCTTTTCTTTTTTCTTATTAAAGTTTGATTTTATTTATATCTTGTGAAATTGATCTTTTGTTCCAAAGGATGGGGGAAGAGGGACTGAGTCTTCTAGTCAATTGCCTCAATGCTACAGAGTCAAGAAGCCACACTACAGAATTAGTGTTATGATTTTTTTCTCCCCGCCCCTTTAAATTGTCTATGGGAACACAGTTTTGTCAGATTTCTCGTGTGAAATTGCAAATCGCTTTCTGTACAAAAACAAAGCTTTCTCATAGCTTTGAATGGCTTTGCCCATATCTTCCATAGATATGAAAGTGCAGGTGGCCAGTAAAGGTACCACGTGATGCAAATGTTATGTCTCGGTCTAAACCTTCCCATGGGAACAGTGTGCCCTAGCAGTTGGGAGGGGGAGGCAGCATGCTTGCTTAGATGCAACACTGCCACCCATTGACAGGTTATAGTATGTGCTATGTTCTATGCCGTGTGCTTGGTGTTTTTCACACCTAAGTGTCAGCCAATCAGAAGTTGGTAAGAAAGTGTATTTCTACCCATGCAAAATGGTGTCCTTTGCTTCTTGACTTGTGCCTGTCTTTTAGCCATCTCCATGTGTTCTGCTCCTGAGGACTGAGAAGTGTGTAGCTATGCCTGATTCTGAGAGAGTTGTTCTCCTAGGTATGTGCTCCTTCATGTCTGTGCAATGGACACAACACATGTGGATTATGTGTATTCTGCTTGTATGCAATTTTTACTTTTGCAATGCTGTACCTGTATATACAACTCTGCTTTATCTATAGTAAAGATTTTTAGCTTTGAAAAGCTCCACTCTGTGTCTGTTTACTCTGCACCTCTTTCCCTATAAGCCAGCATTTATCCAACAAGTTTATGGGGAGCCCAAATCTCTTACACATTGGGATTAGTGGGGAGGAGTGTCCTAGCAGAAACTTTGTAGAAATAGGAGCTACCAAGCCATACACTAATGCAGAAGGTGGAAAAAGGATGTGTACACCCAGAAGGCTTCTGGGAGAGGGGCTTTGCAACCTCCAACATTTCATCCTACAGGCACAGTTCTCCTGCTAAACACTTATTTTTCTACATTTTTATTAATATAGAAGAAGGATGGCATCGTAAATTACTTAATAAAACCACTGCATAATGTTTCATGCTAAGGCAACTGTTCCAGCATCCAAACAAATTGCTTCAACTCATTTAAAATGCATTATTCTTTCTTATGTGTTCCAAGCATCTTCTGTATGATTAGGCTTAATCTGAAAGCTGTTATAAAAATATTTCAGTGAAATGTATCATTCCCTTTCAAACAGGTATTTATCTGAGCAATCCTACACTTGCCCTATTCTGGGTTTGAAGAAACACTGCCTCAAGATTAGCACAACAACTTATGAATCCAATGAATCCACTCAGTTCAAGAGCTAAATGGAAAGGCATGCAACAAGCAATTTTTTTTTAAAATAGGAGGGAGGTGAAATTTACTCATAAAGTAGAAGCAGTGAAGACCCTGATACAGCTAGATTTCTTTCTAGGCAAGGCTCACATTTCCTCAAATTCCTTGTAACCTCTATTTTGAAGCACATCTGACAAAAGAAGAAAAAGCACAGCATAACATCTACTCAGGTGCTTGCAGAGAACACAAAGCTTCCTAGTGCAAGGGTATTTTATATATACAGTAGGAACTTAAAACTATAAAAAATAATATCAACCAAGAGGAGAGAATAGCTCACATTTAAAGTGGCTTAATAAATGTTTGTTGACTAATCCAAAATTAGCTGGGCTCACTCACTGGACTAAGCTAAAACCAAGCAAAAACATGTTGTTTCAACAGCATCAAAATGCAAAACCAAATTATAGTAACTCACAATTACTTATCATGCCTAAGGGCCATGAGAAAATATCCAGAGTAATGATATGGTTTAATAATATAATTTGAATTTACTTTCCTAAATATGATTTTTTTCTTCTTCATGTTTTGTAGTTTCTTTTCCACCATGGATCCTGATCCAAACTTTGGGAGCATTCTATAACAGTGATAACAATTACATAAAATAAACACTATACATATATTTACTTTGCATAAACATTTTGATAGAAACCTGGAGCTGCAAACTCTGTTTTGCTGCCATATGGAGTTATAGATGCTAGACAATCTTAATTGGAAATCATTCATATTGTACTTGAAATTCTGATCCAAATTTGTAAACTTATAAGAAATTAATTTGTGATCTACATAATAAGTAGCACTGTGTTGAGCAAATAGACACAGTAAGTGTCTCAACTGCAGTAAGTATGTATGTGAGTGTTAGCAAGTAAACTGTTATACAATGTACTGTAACAAAATGGATCTACAGACAAATTTTCCCAACATATATTGCTTACTTTCACTAAGGGACCATTTTAAAATATTTTGAAGAGTTTTGATGACATTTTTCAAGAAATACATCATAGACTAGCACTTGGTAGAGTAGCCATGGATATTCAGATATTCAGACACTGTGATGTGTCAATAGCTACAAGGATCAGAATAGTTCAGGCAAAGGTATTCCCTGTGACACTTTATGGAAGCAAAAGTTGGACTTTGAAGAAGCAGGATAAGGAGAATATTGACGCTTTTGAACTTTGGTGTTGGAAAAGTTTCATAAGAATACCATGGACAGCCAAGAAAATAAAAGGATCATCAGACAAATCAACCCAGAGTTTTCACTTGAGGCACAAATGACAAGGCTCAAATTATCCTACTTTGGACATATTCTCCAAAGACCTAGCTCTCTGGAGAAGGCTGTAATGTTGGTAAAGGTGGAAGGAAAGAGAAGAAGAAGATGACTAGCAGCAAGGTGGTTGGACTTAGTTACAATGGTGATGGGTGCACTACTGGAAGACCAGGTTAGGGACAGATTGTCATAGAGAAAATTTATCTATGTGGTCACTAAGAGTTCACACCAACTTGATGGCCCATAATGAATCAATAAATCAATTGATGAAATATGCCTCTTTTTTCTTCTTATTATAAGACATTTGTTACTATTTAAAATAGTCTGTAAATATACTTTTTGAAACTTTAATAATTAGAATTTATAAATAAAAACTGTAATAGAAGTGCAAAAGATGTTCAGAAATTGTTGCTGGCTTTGTCATGGCTCAAAGGATCTTAGAAATAATTTTATTTATGTCTCAAAATCACCCCAGGGTACTTTGTAAAACAAGATTAGGTCAGTTAGATTTCCCTAAGAGTTAATTTCATAGCTGATACTATTCTAAAGAATTGAATAAATGGGTAAGGTATCAGGAACTACTGATGTAAAGTAGATGTCAATCTACCATGCATACCACCCCACTAATATTGTGTTCCTATGATTAACCATGGTCTATTGTTCACAGGAGGAAAACCAACTTCTATTGATTTTTTCAAAATTGTCTCAGACAAGGTATCATTATACTGAGCAGATGTTAGCTGCAAATTAAGATAATGTCTAATAATACTCAACACAATCAATAACATATTTAGGTTGGCTGTAAAATTTGTCCATTTTATACTTCATTGTCAAGAATCAGCAGGCCAAAGGAGATCTGATAGGGAAATGTTCCACTTTTCTGCTTCATTCATATCACACTTTGAAGGAGGAAGCAAAATGTATCCACTCTTTCCTGTTATACCTTGCATATTCCTTGGTCCTTTTGACAGTTTCTTTCCCGACTGGCTCTAACACTGAAACACTTGGGAGAAAAACAATGGTGTGTAACAAGGCAAGACTACTCTTCATGTAAAGATCAGTTTTAAAAGAGTGAACAGAATCAACACCACCATACCACCACCCAACACAGATTTTAATAGATATAAAGAGGAAAGATACATACGTGTGTGTGTCTGCCATATGTCTGCCATACTTCTTTCAAGCATTCCCCATGCATCAGTTGCAAGTCTCAGCTGACCACCATTTGTCAGCCTCAATTCAAGCATCAGTTTCAAACTGATACAACTTTTTGCAGAAAACTTTGAATCTGCATTTCCATTTTAAGGTATGCCAGTGCAGTAGTGTTTTGGATCTTTTTTCCCTAACTCACACAAAACAGATGCTCTGTATTTTCCCCCCATCTAAAGCTGAAAGACAGGCATGTGAGGGAGGTTTGAGAAGCACAGCAACCAATTACAGAATGTACAAATCTCTGGACTGGACATAGCACCAAACAGCAGGCTTGACATGTAACACTTTGCCTTAAAGAGGCAACCCGTACAGACATGTATCTTTGATACTGGAGTAGGCAGCTTCTAGTTTCTCAATGTGCAAAAGTATATATGTTTCTGAATAATGTTGGGCTTCCTTTAACATGCAAACTATTCTAAGAATTTTGCCAGAGTCATTTTATTTATTGAATATTGTGCTTTCTCTTGGCTCCAATAACTGATTTTTATGCATGAGGCTTTGAAGATACCCAGTGCTTCAAATCAATAGCTGATTATACGTCTTTTTCATATGCCTGTCAGAGGATGATATACCTTAAACTACTAAGAAACCTAAACTATTACCAAGAGAACTCTTCACACTGATTTGGTTCCTAAAATTTAGTATAACTTTCAGGAAAAATAATTTCTAATCAAGACAAAAACGCATTATATTATTCTTAATTTTTGAAAAAATATGCAGTCACTATAGCAATCATTTAAGGCTTCCAGTAGCTATGTAAATATCAGTGCATTTTGCTTGAAAATTGTTCCAGTATTCTCTCTCACAATGCGTAAAATGAATTAATACTGAAATGCAAAAACAGTGAAGTAAGTCTCCTTAAAACGCCTAGCCATAATGAAAAATGAAAACGATTTGCTGCGCTAAATTGGAACTTGACAATCTCATAAATTGTTCAACATCTTAGTAGGTGATGGAAAATCATTGTCATAATGAGCTAGCAGAATATTTTAAAGAAAGCACGGAACTTGGTACTAATGGTACAGAATCCACGGCGAGAACGAGATAAATTGAGAATTCCACCTGACGGGGTCCAGGAGGCAGGCTTTCTCGGCAGTGCACCCGCCCTCTGGAATATTCTGCCCCTGGAGGTGAGGCTAGTCCCCATACTTATGACCTTCCGGAAACAACTGAAGACCTGGCTCTGCCACCTCGCTTGGGATGGGGGGAGTAATAGCTCCTCTTGGGGTTGGCTTGCTCCATAGGGTTCTTTAAAGCCTAACATCAGAGCCTCTTGGATCTTATATATTTAATTAAATTCTGTATTCTATTTTATAAATTTTTATATGTTTTAATTACTGGCTTGGTGTAAACCGCCCAGAGTCCCCTCCGGAATGGGGGGAGATGGGCGGTGATATAAGTTGGAAATAAATATATATATATATATATATATATATATATATATATATACACATACACACACACACACACACACACACACATACATACATACATACATACCAAACTGAACAAGGGGTAAGACTGAGTTCTATGAAGAGCTCTTGCTTGAATTATACATACAGATTTAAAAGCATACATTTGCCAAAATCTATGTTTTCTTATCATATGTGCCTTTTCTCTGGACCTCATGACCTTTGTCTAAAGAATCTTAATTGTATGCTGAATTATGTTTTTCCTGAAATAACAGACTAAGTGCCATCCTCATGTATTACATGGTAGCATGAGGGTGGCATCACCAGAGAGGATTTAGCAGATCTGAAGAACTGCCCCCTCCCCCAAAATTGGCCATCCTCAGTCTAGAACCTCATTATCACAGGCAAGGTTTAATTTCTCTAACCTTTGCTTAGTCAGAACGTGGTAATGCCAAGCAAGTGGAACTTTGTGAATTCTAATATGAACTGAACTACTGATTTGCATTTCCCCACTAATGTGTGAATTGAAATCTTGCTATCCATAGTATGTCACACTCATCTGCCAAATGTGACAAAGTTTTTAACTCAAAAATGTACAAAACACATTTTAAAGGTAATTAAATGTGAATTTTCATGCAGGCACGCATATGGATACAGTAAATGCAAATCTTTCCTTGTTCATTCATACATCTATCCCATCTTAATTTCAATCTTTCTTCTTTGTATTTTACATTTGTTTCCATTTTCCAGGAGCAGTAGAAATACACATCATATGCCATTTTTGAAGGCAAAGACCAAAATATCTGATCAGTAGATTCACAGGAAGGAAACTAATCAGAGTCCCCAGCATAGTGCTGATTTTCTTCTGCTCTTTCCCCCTGCTTATTATGAGCTTTGCTTACTCATTGCAGAAGTAGCCCCATCTTGAAATGGAAGCAACTTGGAACTAGAAGCAACTTTTCCTGTGTTAATAAAATTCCATCTGTGGAGGAAACTGATAAAGTTACAAAGCACAAAATTTAAGTACTTTTCCTTTGCTGACATGATATAGAACTCCCTGGCCAGAACATTGGGGCATTGGCTTTGGAATCCCTTGCCAAACACTTCCATTAGTAGACCTGGAAATGTCATACAGTGGAATTAAATCCTTTTGTGGATCATACCGTACAGACTTCCAATTCAAAGCTGGCAGTGATTGATTGACTGAAACTCAACTTATATGTATGATCTAGCCCTTTTATCAAAATGGTGACAAAGATGTCAAAGAAATATATCAACATTTCTCTAAAGTGTCTTATTTAAAAAAAATCCCACATTTTTTAAAATATTAAAATGGCATGATACAGCAGTCTGCCAAAGTATAGATGGTAGAAAAAGTTTATAAAAATCAGTCTAAATTTTGGAAAGTTGCATAGAAGTCAACCTTCCATGGGCATAGACAATTAAATAGCATATTTTAGGAAAGTTGCATAGAAAAAAAAATATACCAAAGGCTTGGGGAAAAAACAAAACAAACAAAAGCATAAGTGGCATTCACATCCTTCCTTGCAGAGAAAACAAAAGAAAACTGGTACTGGATTTGGAGTAAGAAATATCTGCAGACTCAATGAAAAAAATGCATGGAATTTTATAAAGCTTTGGTGTTTTATTTTTTTTTAAAGATCAATTACTATATATTCACCATTTGTAAATGAAACATTACAGTCTGGGTTATTCTTTTCTTTCCTGTGTTTCCATCATCTGAGTGTTCACAGATACTAAGCAATTCCTTTTGTAAATTGTTCTATTATTGGGTCACACTTCATTATTTAGTTATTTTTAGCCTCTTCATTACACCTGGCAATCTTTGCAGTAAAAGTACCACCATCTGGAGTAGTTAATGACATGCTGATGGAAGTGTAATCACTGGATAACTTTGCTCAGTTTTTTCCCCAGGGCAAGGAAATTGTTATACACATTTAATTTATGTTATATTTCACTCATTGTTGCTTGTCCTTATAGTAATCACCATATTCTGGCATTTTGTTCTAGTACATAGCCACGGATATTTATTACATATCAATGGCAAGCACAGAGCATCAGCAGAATTTTACCATTGCTGAAAGCAATTGATTAAAGGAAAAACAATTTCTATTTACCCCCAACTCTCCCCAGTCTAATAAAATTTACACACCAACATGCATTCCTGTTTATGTTTCATTTATACAACTGCCAGTTTTGACTCTTTAACCTGCAGAAAGTAAATTTAAGCTGCATTGTCTCTGAATTGCCTCTGAGATAGCATAGGGTGAATTTCCTAATGTGCCTTGAATGTGCACAGCAATTTATATATCAGGACTGCAAGGTCCAGTTTTCAAAAAAGGATTATTTTTTTGTTTTTGTCTAAGCAATGAAAACACTGAGAGGTGATTTGAGAATCTTGCTGTTCAATTGCCAAAAACATTTAACAAGTAGCAATCAAGACCAACAAATGGATTCTCCTGCCCCTTCCCAGAACAAAGATTTGTGTCTTGGAAAAATGGGTCTACAGCTAATGACAAGTAAATACTTGAACATGCCAGCTGCTTGATGTGCTTACAGTGAATAACCTCTTTCAGCTTTTCATTTGCTGATAAAAACAGTCAGGACCAAGATGATATTTCTTTCTTGTGCTATCAGGATTCCAGCTCAACTGGAAAGCAAATTTACCTGATTGAATATCTATGTATGTTTACTTCAGCTCACAGATGCAGGCACTAAGGTTTCCATGAGCACATTATCATTCTTGAAGCATTTGTCTAGTCACGAGGAGAAAATGCCTTTATCTGCACTCCTTTTTAACCTTCACAAATGTAAGTCATTGTACAAATATACAGGGGGCATGGTGGCTCAGCAGTTAATATGCCAGGCTTGTCGATCAGAAGGTCGCAAGTTCAGAGGTTCGAGACCCGAGCCCCACATGACGGAGTGAGCTCCCGCACTAGCCCCAGCTCTTGCCAACCTAGCAATTCAAAAGCATGCAAATGCAAGTAGGAAGGTAACAACATTCCGCACGCGTCATGCTGGCCACATGACCGCAGAAGTGTCTTCGGACAATGCTGGCTCTTTGGCTAACAAATGGAGATGAGCACTGGCCCCTAGAGTCAGACACAACTGTGTGGGGGAACCTTAACCTTTACAGTAAGTAAGGTTTCCCCTTCCAGTCGTATCTGGCTCTAGGGGGCGGCACTCATCTCCGGTTCTCGGCCAAGGGAGCCAGCGTTGTCCATGGACGCTTCCATAGACGCTTCCTTGGTCATGTGGCCAGCATGACTAAATGCCAAGGTGCACAAAGCGCTGTTACCTTCCCACTGGAGTGGTACCTATTTATCTACTTGCATTTTTACGTGCTTTCGAACTGCTAGGTTGGCAGGAGCTGGGCGAGAACAGGATCTCACCCTGTTATGCAGTCCTTCCGGGTCTCGACCTGCCGACCTGCCATCCTTTCGTTCGACAGTTGGTAGTCTTAACCGTTACCCCACCGCGCCATCCCACCATTACCTTTACCTTTTTACAAATATACAGAATCTGAACAAGTAAAATGAAAATGCTGCCTAGAAAGACAGAATTGTGGGGTTTGATTTTGTGATTGTTCTCCTACCTGTTCCTGAAGGAGAAGAATAACAGGAAATCTACACATTATATGTTTAGAATTTAGTTTAGATTTTTATATGCAGAATTTCCTCCCCTGGAGCTTCCATTGAAGGAAAGCAGAAGTTTGATTCCTAGCTATTTCTTATCTGTAAACATTAAACTTTTTCTACTAGAAAATCCCCACAAGTGGAAACCCTTTCTTGCAGGAAGACATAAAATACATTAAACGTTTCAGAACAGAATTGTATAATGAATCCCATCCCATCCTGAAAAAGCTCCTTTGCATTTCTCTACACCATTTTCTGGTGCATAAAAACATATAGTGGTGAGGAGGAGGAGGAGGAGGAGGAGGAGGAGGAGGAGGAGGAGGAGGAGGAGGAGGAGGAGGAGGAGGAGGAGGAGAAGAAGAAGAAGAAGAAGAAGAAGAAGAAGAAGAAGAAGAAGAAGAAGAAGAAGAAGAAGAAGAAGAAGAAGAAGAAAATAGTCAAAGAGTATTCTATGGAGGGCAGAATTACCTTTGACAGGCTGACACTAGTTTGATACTGAGCTTCTTCTTCCTTACCCCACCCCCCCAAAAATAGAATGGTAGTAAGATAGAAGTCAAAGTCTTTTATTTTGGTCATGGACCAGCTTTACATAACACAGAACATGGAAATAAAAATAAAATAAGTAAAACATATAAAATAAATAAACTTTTAAAAAGATAAATTGAACACAGCCAGCACACATGAAACTTTCTTAGTTCAGATTAACTGCTTTGAACATTAAGACTATTAATACTAAGTCTTCAGTTAAAAGACCATTCTAAATATAGCTAGAAACAGATAAAAAGGAAGGTTAATAGTTACTGTTATTACTAAACTTGGAACAAGTCAAACTGTTCCTAGTGAGGACCTGTTGAATCTTGCTGGCAGCAAGATAGATTGTTAAGATCATAAGAAAACCCCAGTTAGATTAGATCAAAAGTTGATCAAGCCCAGCATTTTCTTTACCATAGTCGCCAACCAAGTGCCCACAAGAAGTTCTAAAACAAGACCTGGGGACATCAGTCCTCTTCTGCTGTTGCTTTTCAACAACTGACATTCTGACCTGTTGTCTTAGAAGCAACCTGGAGACTGATTTCTGCCTTCTCTCAATGTATATCCATGATATATACCTGAAATTTTATGAATGAAAAGATATCAAGCTCCATACTAAGTGATGCCTACTTCTTCCCACCTCACATTTCACCCAGTTTTTCTTAAATAAATCATATTTTTTCACCATACCTGGCATAGTGGCTGTGTGATCTCAGTGACCAATCCAGTACTCTATCAAGCCTAACTGAAATATGAAACTACTTGATGAAAATTCTAGTTCTGTTATCCCTTTTGAGGAACAGGCTAACTTCTAATTCATTTTCACTGATTGAGATATTAGCTAATATTTCCTTGTAGCTAGTATCAGTAGTATTGTTTTTAGAATTAAAAGCCCTCTTAGTTTACTGTTAAAAAAATAAATTTTAATAAATCCATTAGGAGATAGCAGACATAATCATCTGTAACCAGGCAACGAGAATCACTT
The DNA here is from genome assembly GCA_023362775.1 of Charina bottae. Lineage (NCBI taxonomy): Eukaryota > Metazoa > Chordata > Lepidosauria > Squamata > Charinaidae > Charina > Charina bottae. Next base: position 56,120,987 of record JALMGJ010000004.1, read on the forward strand.
ATTTTTGCACTTGGTTTTCTTTTCCACATAGAAAAACTATTAAGACATATGAGATTGCAACTGAAAGGAACATAAATGATTTAGCATTTAGATTTGAATTTTAAGAAATATTTAGCCTAGAGATTAAAATATATACTGCAGTTCAGAAAAATCAAGGTTAAGAGTACCACTTATAAAGAGATGATATATCTGGAAAAGAGGATAAAGAGCCTGTCTATGGCTCAAAAGTGGGGCACGGTGGCTCAGCGGGTAAGACACCAGGCTTGTCGATCGGAAGATTGCCAGTTCAGAGGTTCGAATCCCTAGCCCTGCATGATGGAGTGAGCTCCCGCACTAGCCCCAGCTCTTGCCAACCTAGCAATTTGAAAGCATGCAAATGCAAGTAGATTAATAGGTACCACTTCGGTGGGTAGGTAACAGCGTTCCGCGTGCATCATGCCGGCCACATGACCGCAGAAACGTCTTCGGACAGCGCTGGCTCTTCGGCTAACAAATGGAGATGAGCACCGGTCCCTAGAGTCGGACACAACTGCACAAATGTGCGGGAGGAATTTTTACCTTTACCTTTATGGCTCAATTATAAAATCACTTCTCATTCCTACACCAACAACAAAATTGACAAGTGTATTAAAGACAGGTCAGTATGTTCTATCCAGACATTGTTACAGAAAAGAGGAAACTACTGATTTTAGCAAAATGTTATTCATTTCACAAAGAAGAATGATCACACAAATGAAAAGGAAGAAATGTGAAACATTCACTTTATGATAGTATTGATACTTTGTTGCACTTAGGCTTGGGTGTGTATATACCCAAATGGATTGAAAAAGATTTGGAGCACTATATCTATAATACTTCCTCCAATGTTCTGTTAGGTTTCTCCATATTATGAGAATCAATTCCTAGGATATACTGTAGATGAAGGAGATACTCTCCTAAGCTGAGAAGGCAATTTCTTATACCTGTATTCATCTTAGTGAGAAGGATGTATGTGATAACAATAGACTAAAAGACCACTTCTATGATTAAATATTTTCTATCTCCCTTCAGTCACTAACTTTCCTTATTCATAGAAAACTAGTCGGTCACATTAGACAACAGAATTGGAACCATCTTTATGACATATAATTTCCAGTTAAAAGAAATCATCTCTCCTCCACTTTTACTCTTAAGCAGTACATCCAAGGCATAAGGAAAACTAAACCTTAGTCATAAATGTGAAATAGCAAACTGATTTGGTCCCAAATTGATCAGATTGGTAAAATGGCTAATTTTATATTTTGATATCAAAACACATCCTCTATACAAGCCAACATAAAGAAAATAACAAGCTGGAGATACAAAGAAGGATAATGGGGAGGGGGGGGAGAAAGACCTTTCTAGATGGAACTAGAACAGGTTTATTTATTTTATTCAATTTTTGTAAACACACACAAACAAAAGCAACAAGTAAATAAGAGCACAATTAACCCAAAGATATTTACAAAACAGTTACAAGATGGCAATCTAGACAACACAGAGATCGGAAACTACCCCAAGTCCTGGGAGAATAGCCAAGTTTTTAGGGCCTTCTGAAATGCAATCAGGGTGGGAGTCATCTGGATCTCAGGGGAACCTTATTCTGGAGGGCAGGTGCCACTACAGAGAAGGCACGCTTCCTGGGTCCCAGTACATGACACTGGTTATGTTGGATAAATGCTGGCTTATAGGGAACAATCAAGGCGCAGAGTAATCACACACAGAGTGGAGCTTTTCAAAGCTAAAATGGCTTTACTATAAATAAAAGCAAAGTTGTATATACAGTTACAGCGTTGCAAAAAGGTACAGACAAAGCAGAGTACATCTTCTCCAGTGTATTGCTTCCATTTATAAACCTTATAAAGGAGCTCACGCCATGGTAATCACTCACATAGCCAGGCATAGCTACAAACTTCCCAGTCCTCAGCAGAACACACATGAAGACATGGCTAAAAGACGACAGAAGTCAAGAAGCAAGGAACCATGGTTCACAGCTGAGATATACACTTGTTCCAGCTTTTATAGTTGAATTCTACAACCTGTTAGTTAGAAAACACTGCAGTCAAGGTCCACAGCTGTGTTCCAATGTTCTTGCCTCTCAACAGGCATGAGCAACACGTCTTGAAAAGACTGGTTTTTTTCAGGTAATTTGACACACTGTCACGTTTAGGACTAGACGTAAACAATACATCACATGGTACCTTTGCTGGCCACCTGGACTTTCCTATCTATGGAGATATGGAGAAGGACACTCAACGCTATGGGAAAGCTTGGTTTGTACAGAAAGCGATTTGCAATTTCACACGAGAAATCTGACAGGTTAATCAAGTGGACCCAGAGCACACCCACACCCACTGTAAAGGATTGTACTGGCTGGGCAGAAACCATGAGAGATAGGCGGTCCCTCAAATAAATGGCCCCTATGCCATGTAGGGCTTTATAGGTGAGAACCAGCACCTTGAAACACACTGGCAACCTTACCTTTGCTGGAATAAGAGGAGGAAACACCAACAAAACACTGAAAACCAGCACCTTGAAGTACATTGGCAACCAATTCAGCTAACACAGCAATGGTGTCACATGGACATGCTGAGCAAGCCCATCAATGCTCACACTGCTGCATTCAGGACTAGTCGATGCTTCTGAGTGGTTTTCAAGGGCAGCCCCATGCAGAGCTCATTGCAGTCGTCAAGCTGCAAGAGATCAGAAAGAGGAGAGGGAAGAACATGAATAGAAAGATAATGTGGTATATAAAGGTGATACTTTTGTATTCTATTCTAAGCTTCTAAGTCATGTTTCTATAACTGATTTGATGTTTGCGAACCAATTAATTAGGGTGAGAAAGCAATGCACTTTAAGGAAAACTTCTAAAATAACTACATTGTGCTCAGCTGGGACCATTTACGAAATGTGCTAACAAAATCTTTGCAATTATCAGTTGAGAGTAGGGTTGACAGCAAATCTACTGATTCCATACACCCCATCATTCTATTTTTCAGGGCAGAGGGGTTAATTGAAAAAACAATTAAGTGCATTGTTGTCTGATTCGGAAAGTAAATGCATTCTTGTTAAAGGATTTTATTTTGACTTAAAAAGTGAAGCACTGGGATTTCTTGATTTAAATAGGGTATGGATTGACAGAAATTCTCTGTCATCAGATTTGTGATTGCTTTTAAACAAGCAATTAGTTTTCTTCTTCAAGCACAAAATCAGATAGCTGACTGTTTTAGAATTTGTTTATATAAACTTCTGGTATGCTTTATATTTTCTGCACATATTTGTCCGAAAAGAAAGGGGTATCACTTGTATCAAAAAAGGGTTATGACTAACTGGCACTCCAGTTTTTCCTTCTGAATAATTTACATTATTTTGTTTTGCAAGCCAATATTCTAACTGCTACACTGAGTAGATTATACTGTTGCCATCAATGAAAAACAACATAAGAAACAACATTTTCTCTCACTTTCGCAAAAAACTAAAAACCTGGTTTTGCCAACATACCTGGAGCGGGAAGGAGAATAGTCATTCCTGGGGATGGCTAGCCCCTTAGAACGGCCCTAAAATAGCTCTTTATACTCACGGACTGATAAAGAACCTTCAGCCATCTGGATTTTATCATATTTTATATTTTATTGTTTACTTATATTCATATTTATTGTACTTATAATTGTATGGCATTTTAACTGAGTTTTTTGTTGTAAACCAGCCAGAGTCCCTCCTCAGGGGGAGATGGGCGGTGATAAAATTTGATAGTAAATAAATAAATGAAATTTCACAACATTTCAGCTGAACTACCAGGCCACAAGAAGTTTGTTTCAGTTTAGAACAGCACATTTTTCATTTTGTGTAGAAATAACCCATGCAGACTTGTATCTAAAGTGCAGCATGAGAAGAATTATCCTCAAGACCAGACTTTTGCTGCAGTACAAAACTTACCTTTGCTGGAATGGGAGGTGAAGAAAGTAATTCTACCTAAGACCACAGTCTGCAGAAAATTTGGAATAGATTAACAATATCTTCTGAGCCAAAACAACAAAGTGGGAGACTAATCGGGATAGGTGGTGGGTGCTGATGACATCATTTCAAGAGAAACAAGGAATAATATGTGGGACTATGCAAAGAGATTTCATGAGCTGAAATAGAGATCCACTTTGATGCAGCGAATTGAATTAGAAGGCTATGAAGCTCTTCACGTATCTGAAGGCTTTTCTGCTGCTTCTGTGATTGTTACAGACAATATAACATTGCAACTTCACTTCCACATAAGAAGAACACTAAAGGGTGGTTGAATAATGTGATGAGCTCTCTAACATCAGTATGAATAGCTGGGTCAATTAATTTTACCGTCTCACTAAACTCTCTGCTTATTCAAGCTCTATGGGGTAGCAAGATTAACATTACTTTGAGCTTCACACACTTCCTTACCTTTTTTTAATGTAGCCAGCCACAAGCTTTACTTCATTCTCTTTGTGCTAATGGAATATTACCCTTCTGAGTGGGTTTTCTCTCACAACTGGAAGTTCAGCTCAACTGTCAGTACTCTGAATATGGCTTGAGGCTGACCAGTCTAGTCAATATTCTTTGGTCAAGAGTATTGTCAGCAAACCACAGACAAGCTTCTTTTGGACAATGAGTAGCTGTGAGGCTAAACCTGGCTCAAACATTTACTGGTTTAAAGGAGAGGTGTCTGTGGCAAGGTTAGAAATGCCACAGCCTTTTCTCTATAGCGTTAGAGTTCATTGATCCATCCCACATTTTCCGCCTCTGAAACTATCAGAGAGTTTTGTCAGCAAGGCACACATCTGACAGCTCTGCTTCCTGTCCTGTCTCCCCCACCCCTGCAAGCCATGGATTAGGCTCCGTTGCAAGACGGACCAAGTCTGCAACCAGTGATGTGAGTCCTCTTGGCACTGCACGAAGCCTAGTGTCCAGAAGGAAGCAAACCATCTCCACCCACAAGAGCAAGTCAACAAGCCTTCTAGAGGGTCGTGCTAAGTCTGGCATTAAAGTGGGAAAAGGTCAGAGCTTACTTTTCTTTAAACCAAGGGTCGGAAATGGCGGCTCGCGAGCCAGATCTGGATCTTTGGCCCCTCGGCTCTGGCTCTCTCTCTCTGTGCGGCCCCGCCGCCGCCGCCGCCGCCCTTTCTCTCCGGCTTGGATCCCGGGAAGGCAGCAGGGGGCCTCGCGGAGGGAGGCAAGCAGGCAGGCAAGCGGGCAGGCGTGCTGCCCGGGCCTCCTCCTCCTCCGCCGGCGGGAGAGGAGGAGCGGCTGCCCGCCTGCCTCCGCCCGCCCTGAGGGGACCCATCCGGCGGCGGCGGCTCCCCTGAAGTGCGCCGCTTGTCATTGCCGCCCGCCTTGTTTCCCGCCCCCCATCATTTCCTTGGCTTGACGCGGGTGGGTGGAAGCGGCAGCCCCGCCCACACCGAGTGGCGATAGCGCAGCCCCGCCGCCGCCCTTTCTCTCCGGCTCAGATCCCGGGAAGGCAGTGGGGGGCCTCGCAGAGGGAGGCAAGCAGGCAGGCAAGCGGGCAGGCGTGCTGCCCGGGCCTCCTCCTCCTCCGCCGGCGGGAGAGAAGGAGGAGCGGCTGCCCGCCTGCCTCCGCCCGCCCTGAGGGGACCCACCCGGCGGCAGCGGCGGCTCCCCTGAAGCGCGCCGCTTGTCGTCGCCGCCCGCCTCGTTTCCTGCCCCCCATCATTTCCTTGGCTCGACGCGGGCGGAAGCGGCACCCTCCGCTGCCGGGCCCGCCCCCCTCAGCGCCTGTGCAGCTCCCCCGTGCCCGATCCGCCCGGCCAGACATGCCCCGCTCTGGAGGCCGGGCTCGCCGAGGAGGACCATGACTGCGGCGGCGAACGGGGCGAGCCTGGAGGACTGTTGCTGGCTGCGCCCCCTCCCTCCGTGAGCCGCCCGACCTTTCCACGTGATTGGCCCAGCTCCCATCCGCGGGGCTGCTCCGCCTTCACCCCGAGGTCTCCTGGGAAGCCCGTCCTGCTGCACTAAGGGGGCTTGGACCCAGGACCCCGGGTGCAGGACTGCACCTCTTCGCCCGACCTGTTAGCAAGGGCCCCGGGAAGCACAGACCTCCGCAACGAGCCGCACAGCCCACTTCACCTCCCCACCTTGAGAGGCCAGGCAGGTCCCGTTCTCCCCCGACCCTCCCAAAATTCAGATTCGCCCTCCCACCCGCCCCAAAAAGCCACGTGATTGGCTCCTGCCCGCAAACCCCGCCCCCTTCTACGTGATTGGCCCCCGCCCGCAAACCCCGCCCCCTTCCACGTGATTGGCCCCCGCCCGCAAACCCTGCCCCCTGGCTCTCGAGCATTTCAAAATGTGCACGAGCATGTCAAAATGGCTCCCGGCATAAAAAGTTTGCCGACCCCTGCTTTAAACCATTGTCTGAAGTACTTATTTTTAAGTTGCAGTAGGAGAGTTTGTGATTTGGCTCAGCAGGACTTTTTAATAAACTCTGCTGTACAATTTAGAGACTGCTGTGTGGTCCTTTCTTTACCCCAGCTACGTCTGTCTAAAAGGGTTGCAAGAGGAATGTTTATTTGGGTCTTTTGGCTGTAAATAAAAATATATATTATTATTAGGGCTGATTAAATAATAGGGTTTATTATCCCTATTATTTTCATGTCATTCTGCCAAAATATAAAGAAGCTGCAGGTTTTAGACAGTTACCCATTATAAGCTATGAATAATGGGGGGCGCGGTGGCTCAGCGGTTAAGACGCCAGGCTTGTCGATTGGAAGGTCGCATGTTCGGAGGTTCAAGACCCTAGCCCCACATGACGGAGTGAGCTCCCACACTAGCCCCAGCTCTTGCCAACCTAGCAATTTGAAAGCATGCAAATGCAAGTAGATCAATAGGTACCACTTCGGTGGGATGGCAACAGCATTCCGCGTGTGTCATACCAGCCACATGACCACGGAAGCACCCTCGGACAGCACTGGCTCTTCGGCTATGAAACGGAGATGAGCACCGCCCCCTAGAGTCGGACACGACTGTGCAGGGGAAAACCTTAATAATTGAAGAAGCATAAGAAATATTATTTATTTTATTATTCAAATTTATCCCCGCCCATCTCCCGGAATAAGGGACTCTGGGCGGTTTACAGGATAACAATAGTTAAAATCTATATATAAAATTACAAACAATATAAAGATAATTATAAATCCAGATGGATAAGATATTCGTTAAAAGAAGGACATTAAAATCAAGGGATTAGCCATCTCCATGAGGAACTATCCCTTCCTCCTTCCCATGCCAGGCGGCAGAACCAGGTCTTCAGCTCTTTCCTAAAGGTCGGGAGGGAGGAGATCTGTCTCAGCTCTGGGGGCAAGCTGTTCCATAGAGTGGGCGCTGTCACAGAGAAGGCCCACTCTTCTCTGTGTCTTATGTCAAAAACTTATGTCTTTGTTAAGGTAAACATTTCATTCAAAGGGGTGGTCGAAAAGCTTTCACATTTTATTTATTTATTTAATCAATTTTTATAGCCGCCCATCTCAACAAGTGACTCTGAGCAGTGAACAGTATCAAAATAAAAATAAGAACAAGAACAAGAACAAAAATTAAAATACCTAGCAGCCAAGGAAGTATCACAGTCCACAATCGCTAACACAGCCAGGAGATGGGTCCCTTCACTCATTCAGGGCCCCAGGCCTGGGCACATTATTGGCTCTGAGGACTTTAAAATATATTAAATAGTCCAACGTATTACATTTCTGAATACTGTGAAAAATGATTTTCATTAGGTTCTTTACATGAATACCACTTTATAGAAATATTTGGTGAAATGTGCCATTCTATTGATGTACTTTTAGCCCAGAACAGCACAATGTGTCCCACTATTACAGCTATTTTAGGAATATGAATGGTAGAAACTAAAAATAAACCTTTGTCATTTCAGAATATTCATTACTAAAATCCTAAGAATAACCTGTGGATTGTAGACATCTCAGAAAGGAATGAAATATTATTTTGGTGAGTATGTGTAAAACTAATGAATATCGGAGCATTTTACTACTATCCATGCTGGTGAGCTAAGCAAGTCTCACTGATAACAGTGAGGAAGGTGACTTCCCATCATAGTGATGTTGATAACATGGCATTTGTTACTCAAGGACAGAACTTAATAACAACACAAAGTGATACATCAATACATTTCTTTTGTTCAAGTTGTGAATGCTGCTGAAAGAGTCTCAGAAAAGATCCCAGAGATATTTTAACACAAATTCACAACTGAAGAGGCTGTTGCAATGCTGCTTTTATTCCCTTTGATAAAGTGCTTTATGCCATCAAGGCAAACCAATTCTCTAATTCTTCACCTAATCAAGGAGAAGAGTTAACCAAGTTTGCTTTGATAAGACATATTGTATGACCTCATAGCTTCACCTGATTACCTGCAAAACACACTGAAACACATCTATACATACATGAAAAATGTACCTTTTTGAGAACACTGGGATGCAAAATCCGTAAGATTATATTTGTTAAGGACTTCCGGTGGGAAATGGCAGACTGAACAACCTTGCCTGCGAGCTCTATGGGCAGAGTTGCCAGTGTGGCAGGTTTTTGGGGGGCACAGGAAGGTTTTTCTGTAGCCCCAAGTGTTTTTCCGGATTAAGGAAAATGCTGAGAATCGACCCATTTGTCCTCCAGACAGTGAGTTGCAGCCAAGAGATTGTGGACAGCATCTGCGACCGAGCGGTAAGACTTCACTGGGAGGCTGGGATTCCATCTCTTTCTGAACCACGCATGCAACCCCTTAAAGGGGAAGTAAGTCCTGCCTTCCCATTTCTTAAGCACCCAATTTGTTTTTTTAAGTTTGTACCCTAAGAGAAGCTTTTCATATTAAGAAAAAGCAGAATCTCTTGGTGAATATAGTTATTTTTGGAGATTTTTAACTATAAAAAAAAGTTCTGGCTTGTTTTCCCATCTGGATTGTATTGAAGGCTGAAACTGTAAGATTGCCTTTCCGTTGCTATCTTTGGTGAATTTGAAGGACGGAGAGTTTTCCTACACATTGCTTTTGATTTCTTAAACTCTTGGCTTTCTGTTTACTTTCTTTGGGTTGTCTACTAGTATATTTTCCTTTGTTAATTTTGGATAAATTCACTAACCTCTATTTCTGTGAGTTAACTCTTTAGGGGGTGTCATAATTTACTGTTTGAACTATGGAAGATTTTAAAGAAGATTTTAAAGAAGACTTCATAGAATTTCTTCGTCAGAAAAAAGAGATTTTTTTCAAAGGGTTGTCAAGTTATTTTGCAGACTGTTTGGGACATTCGAGATGAGATTCTGGCTAAAATGGGTCAACTATATGAAAATATTGTGATGGAAGAAGAAGCTGGAAAAGATGGTGATTTTACTGCTGTGAGGGAGATTGAAGTATTCCCAGCTGAAGATTCTGGATTGGTGTTTAGGGGGTTAAAATGATTGTTTAACTTTAAGATTGCACAAGGAACTGCCATGCTGGAGAAATGTTATGACTATTTGAATCAATGTTATCGGAAAGAAGAGTATGTTATGTGGGAGGTTTTTTTCTCTTTTGCTGGAAAGTTTGTATCTTTGGGGGTTGGGTTGTTGGATCTTTGTAAAAAAATTGCTTTTGGTGTAATGGTGAAATATTTAAATGCCCTAGTATATTTTGAGGAGGGGTAAAAAATTAAGAATATTTAATTGGACTGATAATGAGGTTAACATGATTTACAGGATTTTTAATCTGTAAGACTTAAAAGGTATTGACAAGTTATAATAATATTTTATGCTGTTTTTAGGCTAAGATTGTTAATTATAAAGGTAGACAATTTATAAAAATTAAGAATATTTAAAAATTAAGAATATTTAATTATAGTGATAATGAGGCTAATATGATTTTTTTTCTTATGGTTTGGATTAAGATTTACTGTATAGGATTATAGATTTGTAAGATTTAAAGGATATTGATAAGTTATAATAATATTATATTATATTATTTTTATGTAAGGGGAAGGAGCAATTGTATTAGAGATTTGTATATGTGTTAATGGAAGGATTCCCCTTCATGGATCACTGTCTTGTCATGGCAAAGGGGCTTGCGTAACTCAATGAAGCCATGTGCTATGCTATGCAGGGCCACCCAAGACAGACAGGTCATGGTGGAAAGTTCTGACAAAACATGGTCCACTGGAGAAGGAAATGGCAATCCAGTCCAGTATCCTTGCCAAGAAAACCCCATGGACAGTATCAAAAGGCTAAAAAATATGATGCCGGAAGATGAGCCCCTCAGGTCGGAAGGTGCCCAATATGCTACTGGGGAAGAGCGGAGGGCAATTCCGAGTAGCTCCAGAAAGAGTGAAGTGGCTGGGCCAAAGTCGAAAGGACGCTCAGTTGTGGATGTGTCTGGTAGTGAAAGGAAAGTCCAATGCTGTAAAGAACAATATTGCATAGGAACCTGGAATGTAAGATCTATGAATCAAGGTAAGCTGGATGTGGTCAAACATGAGATGACAAGATTGAACATCGACATCTTGGGAATCAGCGAACTAAAATGGACAGGAATGGGTGAATTTAATTCAGGTGACCATTATATATACTACTGTGGGTAAGAATCCCTTAGAAGAAATGGAGTAGCCCTCATATAGTCAAGAAAAGAGTGGGAAAAGCAGTACTGGGGTACAACCTCAAAAATGATAGAATGATCTCAGTTCGAATCCAAGGCAAACCATTCAACATCACAGTGATCCAAGTCTATGCTCCAACCACTGATGCCGAAGAAGCTGAAGTTGACCAGTTCTATGAAGACCTACAACACCTTCTAGAACTAACACCAAAAAAAGATGTCCTTTTCATTATTATAATGCTAAAGTAGGAAGTCAAGAAATAACTGGAATAACAGGAAAGTTCGGCCTTGGAGTACAAAATGAAGCAGGGCAAAGGCTAATAGAGTTTTGTCAAGAGAACACGCTGGTCATAGCAAACACTCTTTTCCAACAACACAAGAGACGACTCTACACATGGACATCACCAGATGGTCAATACCGAAATCAGATTGATTATGTACTTTGCAGCCAAAGATGGAGAAGCTCTATACAGTCAGTAAAAACAAGACCTGGAGCTGACTATGGCTCATATCATAAGCTTCTTATTGCAAAAAATTGGCTTAAATTGAAGAACATAGGAAAAACTACTATACCATTCAGGTATGACCTAAATCATATCCCTTATAAATATACAGTGGAGGAATTATATATAGATTTAAGGGATTAGATCTGGTAGACAGAGTGCCTGAAGAACTATGGACGGAGGTTCGTAACATTGTACAGGAGGCAGAAACTAAAACCATCCCAAAGAAAAAGAAAGGCAAGAAAGCAAAGTGGCTGTCTGATGAGGCTTTACAAATAGCTGAGGGAAAAAGGGAAGCAAAAGGCAAGGGAGAAAGGGAAAGATATAAACAACTAAATGCAGATTTCCAGAGGATAGCAAGGAGAGATAAGAAGGCCTTCTTAAATGAAAGGTGCAAAGAGATCGAGGAAAATAATAGAATGGGGAAGACTAGAGATCTCTTCAAGGAAATCGGAGATATCAAGGGAACATTTTGTGCAAAGATGGGCATGATAAAGGACAAAGAAGGCAGGGACCTAACAGAAGCAGAAGAGATTAAGAAGAGGTGGCAAGAATACACAGAAGAACTATACAAGAAATATCTTAATGTCCCTGATAACCATGATGGTGTGGTCACTGACCTTGAGCCGGACATCCTAGAGAGTGAAGTCAAGTGGGCCTTAGGAAGCATTACTAACAACAAAGCTAGTGGAGAAGACAGTATCCCAGCTGAGCTATTTAAAATCACAAGCTGGAGTTAATATTGCCAGGAGAAATGTCAACAACCTCAGATATGCAGACGATACCACCCTAATGGCAGAAAGTGAAGAGGAACTAAAGAGCCTCTTGATGAGGGTAAAAAAGGAGTGTGCAAAAGCTGTCTTGAAACTCAACATTAAAAAAAACTCAGATTATGGCATCTGGTCCCATCACTTCCTGGCATATAGAAGGGGAAGAAATGGAAGCAGTGACAGATTTTATTTTCTTGGGTTCCAAGATCACCGCAGACGGTGACTGTAGCCATGAAATTAAAAGACGCTTGCTCCTTGGGAGGAAAGCTATGGCAAACCTAGACAGCATATTAAAAAGCAGAGACATCACCTTGCCGACAAAGGTCCATATAGTCAAAGCTATGGATTTTCCAGTAGTAATGTACGGCTGTGAGAGTTGAACCATAAGGAAGGCTGAGCGCCGAAGAATTAATGCTTTTGAACTGTGGTGCTGGAGAAGACTCTTGAGAGTCCCTTGGACTGCAAGGAGGTCAAACCAGTCAATCCTAAAGGAAATCAACCCTGACTGCTCATTGGAAGGACAGATACTGAAGCTGAAGCTCAAATATTTTGGCCACCTAATGCGAAGAGGGGACTCACTGGAAAAGACCCTGATGCTGGGAAAGACTGAAGGCAAAAGGAGAAGGGGACTGCAGAAGATGAGATGGTTAGATAGCATCACCAATGCAATGAACATGAATTTGAGTAAACTCCAGGAGGCAGTGGAGGACAGGAAGGCCTGGCGTGCTATGGTCCATGAGGTCACGAAGAGTCGGACATGACTAAACGACTGAACAACAACAACAATGAAAGGATTTATAGAAATAATGTGATCATGGTTTGATGTAGAAGAAGGGTTTCTTTATGGGAATTGCTGTATATTCTTACTATTGAAAGCTGGAAGTCACCTGTATATCTAACTTTCTAAAAGTCTTTTTTTCTTGTGTTTTTACACTTTTAGTGTTTTCTTTTCTTTTTTGTCTGTAGTTTTTTTGTTTTTCTGTAGTTTTTTATATTTGTCTTTAAAAATAATAAAAACTTTATCCCCCCCAAAAAAAGATTATATTTGTTAAGACAAATACATACAAAATCCATACAATTGAGAAAAGCAGGTGCTACATTGCAATTTCCAATAGTAAGGAGACTTAAGGGAAGATATAAGGAAAAGTTTTACACAAGGGAGAAATTTGTATGAGTTGCACATTAAAATTAATGTATACTTTCTTTTTATTCTGCAGTATTCATAAGTGATGCAACCTGAATACATTTTGTATCCATTTAAAGATGAACACAAAGAATACTATATTGCAGTCCTATTTTAGAAGAGATGCTCTGTATGGCAGTGTAAAGTTGCAGTTGTGCCCAGCATCTTGATTTCCCAGAAAGATTCTAGAGCAATGAACTAATTGAAGGAGAGTAAGTAAAAATAGTCAAGTGAGAATGGAAATGCAGTAATTAATAGAAAAAATGTATTAATTGTTGTAAGAAAAAGTGCCATTATGCAGAGAAGCATGCAAAAAAAGATAAGTCATGATAATACTGAGTGAAAACACACACACACACACACACACACACAGAGAGAAACATATATCCATCTTTGTGATATCATTAGTCATCCAAAAGGCTGGGGTTAGGAATGGATCTGTTGATCCCTGAAACCAGGTCTTCCTTTTCTTCTACCTCTCCCTCCTGCGCCAGCATAGGCTTTTTTTTTTTTTAGTAAGCTGCAGAATTTGCTGAAATATTGTTCTCCTTTGCTAGCATACTGAACTCTTAAACTACATATTGGTATTGAAGCACCATAGAAAATTTGAACTGCAGAGAGGGTAGACATTTTGCCTTTAATAGGATTAAAAATCACCCCAAATTATCCCATACGCTGCCAGGTTTAAATTTCATGCCACTTGGAAGATAGACCTAATTTTTATGTCAGAAGAGTAAAACTATTACATGTATGGGAATTGATCATGTTGACTATGTTAAAATTTTAGTTTTGCCCTTGCTCTAGCCAATTTTGGGAGTTCCCTGTGGTTGGCTCTTGAGTAGCTCTACAGATATACAGTACAATTGACTCAAACATTAACATGATCTTCTATAACTGTATGGGAGATGAACTCACTTTGTTTTGTACAGAAGAACAATTTTAAGTAAAACAGTTGGTAAGCAACAATCCTCAATGGTCTATGAAACTTGGTAAATGGTTGTAGTTTTCAGGTCAGCCTCCCAATAGGGACACAATGTCCTCTTAAAGCTTTCCAGATCTGCAGTGAATTACTTCAGTTTCCAAACAAGAACATTAAAGACTAAAACAGTGAAATACATTGTCAGAAATGGCAAAGATTATCTAAAACAAATGGGTGATGTGGAACAATTTAAGCAATGTTAATAAGTGTTTTAGCATGGAGCTCCTAAGCATAGTCAGAGTATAAACTGTAGTAGCAAATATTTAGCTAGCAAGTGGGCTTCAAGAGAAAGTCATTTCTTCATTGTATTAACCAATGTTTCTCAACCTTGGCAACTTGAAGATGGGTGGACATCAACTCCCAGAATTGGAGTTGGCTGGGGAATTCTGGGAGTTGGAGTTGGTTGGGAAATTCTGGGAGTTGAATTCTGGGAATTCATTTTCAAGTTTCCAAGGTTGAGAAACACTGTAGACCAGGGGTCCCCAACCTTTTTGGTGCCAGGGACCACTTTCAAAAGACAATTTTTCTGCGGACTGGGGGGGAGGTTTCCGGGATTTCCACAGACCGGGGGCAGGGTTTCCAGGATTTCCGTGGACTGGGGGCAGGGTTTGCAGGTGGGAGCCAATCACGCACACCAGGGGGTGGGGTTTGCAGGTGGGAACCAATCACATGGAAGGGGGCGGGTTTGCAGGCGGGAGCCCCATGGTCCAGTTCCTAACAGGCTGCGGCCCCACTAGTAGGCCATGGCCCACAGGTTGGGGACCCCTGCTGTAGACTTGCATCAGAGCAAGATGCAAGCAGAAGTGGACTTGGCTGTTAGAGCTAGTGGAAAGTTTGGCTGTTGCACAGCACAAGTCAGACCCACTTACCCTTGGGTTTAGATTTTCTTTGTAACCAAACATATTCCTACACATCTCTGGCTTTTTTTCTCTCCATTATAAATACAGGTCATTGCCTTTGTTTCAGAGTCTTGCCCATGGAATGTTGCTGAACATGTCCATGCATGCTTGACCTGGCTTTGCAAACCCATCATAAAGTGTTTGGAGGCTGAATTGCTCTTGTGTCCTGCTTGAGTAGACAAAACCTCATCTTGAGAAGGAAGAGAAAACTTGTAAGTGGAGAAGTTCCCCCTTACAGATTTTTCTCCAATAGTTATTAAGAGTTTCTTTTAACATTTGGTCAGACCCAGACTTATTTATGCTTAGAGGAGTCTCTGTGAAATCAGTAGCATTGTTGAAAGTGATTATTCATCCATTTTTTCTTGCCTGTGCTGAAAAGTGGATCCCAGACTCTGAAATATCAATTTCATTCAGTCTTGAAAGAATCACTGAACTTTGAACATTACTGTATCAAGTAACAACTCCTATTGCAAAAAAAGAAAGAAATGAAATGAAATGAGAAAGAAAACAGGAGGAAAGCTAAGAACTGTGAAGTCTTTATGAAGTTCTCTACTCTTAACATTTTTTTTACTCAGAATGCATTGCCTGATGAACAAGGCAATTCAAAAGTTTTCTTGTAACAACTGTTACTCTGGTCATATTCTGGGACTGAGATAATTTTGCACAGAGGCCTATAGAACCTATGGATTCACAAGCAGGCCTATTTTTCTTGAAGGCAGACATTTGCTTGGATTACAAAGTATAAGATATGAATAGAACTACAATTGAAGACAAAGTCTAGATACTGAATCAGCGTGGAAAGATCAGAAAAATACTGCCCATATCTAGCAGCAACAAATGTTCTTCACAGCCAATCCCAAAACCTATTTCTAATAAAGCTACTTTTGCATGTTTCTGCCACTCAACTCTTATTATTAACAAGTACATAATCAAGTTTCTGTTGGGCAGCTGGGAAGAAAGAAAATACTAATCAGAAGGCAAGAGTTTTAGGCAGTGAATTAGAAACATCTATCCCCCAATATAGAGAGTAGTCCTTCACCTTTTCTTACCATACAAATTTCTAATTTTTTTCCTTTCTCTTTCTAAAGTTTTTTTTTTTTACTTTTACTATATTTCAAGCTTTCTTACCACAAATTAATAATCTGTAGCTTGAATCATGTCAACTGGATTTCTATTTTCTCAGTGGAAACGTTTCGCTCCTTATCCAAGGAGCTCCTTGGATAAGGAGCGAAACGTTTCCACTGAGAAAATAGAAATCCAGTTGACATGATTCAAGCTACAGACAATTCCACCTGGATGACTGAGAACCTTCATAGACAAATTAATAATATTTTTCATTATTCTTCCGGTTTTTCTATCTGGTTCTTTTTGAAGAGTTTTGGATTAGCTTTTTCAAACTTTTATCCAAGTCCATGGGGTTCAGACCTTCACATATCTATTGTGTGTTAGTAGATATAAAGGGTTTATTTTTCCATCTAATATTTAGGTTATGTTCTTATACAGGTAAAACTTACAAGGGCTTCGCTTCTAGTTGGATTTGTGGCACTACGGTGAAATTATTTTGAATTGTGGCTCATTTTATTTATCAACATTTTTACATTTTCATTCCATAACATACTCACCTTTCATAATTTGGGAGTCACTGTTTTTCTGCAGATATGGTATTCTGATCATCCTCTCTAGTCTACAGGGGCAAATGAGGAATCTCATTTTCAGAAACATAAAATTGCTTTTCACATGTAAGGAATTCATAATCACAAAGTTATGTGTATCTCCTCTAAATATACCAAAATGGAATCTGTTTCACACTATGGAGGAAAGAAATGGCCATTTGGTGAATAGAAAGTAAAGGTCAGAACATAGGCTCATGCAGAATTGATAGGAAAATCTCCTAATTGAGAAGAAAGCCCATTGGAATCTGTAAACTGTGCTTCTAAATAAGCATATGTAGAATATGTTTTGCTGTTTATTTGTTCAGTTGCTTCCGACTCTTCGTGACTTCATGGACCAGCCCACGCCAGAGCTTCCTGTCAGCCGTCGCCATCCCCAGCTCCCCCGTGGTCAAGTTCGTCACCTCCAGAATATCATCCATCCATCTTGCTCTTGGTCGGCCCCACTTCCTTTTGCCTTCCACTTTCCCTAGCATCAGCTTCTTCTCCAGGGTATCCTGTCTTCTCATTATGTACTTGGCCAAAGTACTTCAGTTTTGCCTTTAATATCATTCCCTCAAGTGAGCAGTCTGGCTTTATTTCCTGGAGTATGGACTGGTTTGATCTTCTTGCAGTCCAAGGCACTCTCAGAATTTTCCTCCAACACCACAGTTCAAAAGCATCTATCTTCCTTCGCTCAGCCTTCCTTATGGTCCAGCTCTCACAGCCATAGGTTACTACGGGGAATACCATTGCTTTAACTATGCAGACCTTTGTTGTCAGTGTGATGTCTCTGCTCTTAACTATTTTATCAAGATTTGTCATTGCTCTACTGGCTGCAATCAGCGTCTGCAGTAATCTTTGCACCTAGAAATACAAAGTCTGTCACTGGCTCCACTTTTTATCCCTCTATTTGCCAGTTATCAATCAAGCTGGTTGGTTGGTTTTTTTGAGGTTTAACTGCAACCCAGCTTTTGTACTTTCTTCTTTCACCTTCATCATAAGGCTCCTCAGCTCCTCCTCGCTTTCAACCATCAAAGTGGTATCATCTGCATATCTGAGATTGTTAATGTTTCTTCCAGCAATTTTAACTCCAGCCTTGGATTCATCAAGCCCAGCACGTCGCATGATGTGTTCTGCATACAGGTTGAATAGGTAGGGTGAGAGTATACAGCCCTGTCGTACTCCTTTCCCAATCTTAAAGCAGTCTGTTGTTCCGTGCTCTGTTCTTACCGTTGCTACTTGGTCGTTAAACAGATTCCTCAGGAATAGATATAGAATAGGTACTGTAAATCTAATATACTAAAAGTGATGCATTTGTTTTATTTCACTTGTAGGCATCTCTGGAAAGAAAAGGTTAGTAGTCCCTTATTATTATTCACTAATTATGAACTTTTATTTAAAAGTTCATAATCTTCAGTTAAGATCTAGTTGTTCCATCCAGCACAGGAGTAAGACATGTTGTGAGTGAAAGTTGAAATCTGTTGGGTACATGATTTTGCATATTTTCAGTTTATTATTTTGATGTTGTCCATTTTATTTTTAGGGGGTGGCAGCTGAGAGGATTTATTTTTATTTTATACTGCTCTTCATTGCTAGCTATCCAGTTTTCAGGAATTGGCGTCATACAAATGCAGTAAATAATAATATAAATAAATAAAATGCCTATTATAAATGTAAAATATATTCATGTCTTCTCTTCAGGGTTTTCTCTGTCATTTTCTGGAAAAATAAATCTTTTTTTAGCCTGTGGTCAGCTATTTGGATGAAGCCAGCAAAGGGCACCCAGACTATTAAAATATAGGACATTTGTAGATGCCATAATTAATATATGTTTTTATGCATACTCATATAATGTTAAGACCAGTATTCACGAGTCAAACTACTTTAAAATAAAAGGAGCATTTCTAAAAAGTCCTGCATTAGATATTGGAATAAGGCCACTAATTCACACTGGTGTATCAATAGGTGGAATTATTATTATTATTATTATTATTATTATTATTATTATTATGAGGTGACTCATTATTATTAGAAGAGACCTTGAAACAAGTGGAATATCTTTCAAATAGATTTGCCTTTTTACTGACCACACTGATAATCTAGATTAAGATTCACTTTATTTGCCTGAATACAGTACATTTTGTACTAACTTCAGACTCTGTTTAAAAAGTTAACTATTTCTTGGATTTCAAGTCTGAATTGGGATTTTTAGCCACAGATGGAAATATATTCTCTGGAATCCAGGTGTGTCCACACACCTACACACAGAGGAATTTTGCATTAGCATACACTATGCACTCATTTTCACATCCTCCTACCTGTGGCATAAAGATGGCTCCCTAACCATTTTTAAAGGGCATATCCTCATAAATTCTCATCCAGAGACAACTGTAGAGACAGCCTTTAGATGTTCCAGTTTTAAATTAGTGTGTTCCACTTCTCTTGACACAAGTCTATGCCATTTAGACATTCTATGATATTTCATTAATTATGTTGATGATGTGGTCAGATGCAGAGATCTGCAAAACGCTTATTAGCCATTGGCTCATGGGTGAACAACCACACTAAATAGCATCACTATTTCAGTATATTCCAGAATCCTGCAGTTCCTGTGCTATTCCAGCACTATTCCTAAATAGTGCTAAAACTGTGTCCAAGCAAGATCTAGCAACATTCTAGTTGTCTTCCAAAACTCACTTTCTCCCCACCCCCAGCCCCACCACAGCTAATAAAATAAATAATTGAAGATCAGTGGTGTCCTCAGGGAATTCAAAATAGGCAAGATGGTGGTCACAGCATCACAGTCTAAGCCCTGATCCTTTGGTACAGGTGTTAATGTCATGCAGATGTACAAAGGATTTCAATCATGATGCTATGGTTGCCAGTTTGTCAGTTTAGACCCAGATGCTGCTGTGATCAATGTTTTTCCCTCTTCTAGTAGCATTTGGTAAGAAGACAGATGATGTCAGGGCAACCACAATAGCTTTTCTAATCTTGTTCTGCATTGACCTTCTTGTTTCCTAGCCTCGTCAGTGACGCAGAATAGGATAATGCAAAGCATGCCAGCATACTTTTCTGCTATCTCCAGACTGTAGGATACCACTTCAACATTGCTATGAGAAACAGCCCTATGGACGCACATTTACAATCATATGCTACATTGTAGCTAGGAAAAAAATGACAATACCCATGAATATATCACTGCGTCTTGCCAAGACAAATAATTAAGTACCAATCAGTAACCATTCCTCTGAATTGGCAATGTAGTTTAAAAGTATAGATTCAGGTTTACCTTTATTCATGACTGGGAAAGTTTTTCAAAGGAAGAGTTGCAGGAAAGTGTTTATGTTAGGGCAAGCAAATTAGCTGATGACATTTGGGGAAGAAAGTCATATCTAATGACCATGAAGCAGAACTCCAATCTTCTCTTTGGGGAAGAGAAGAAGAGAAGTCAGGATCCTCTGGGCAAATCTGAAAGCAGTTGTTTGTTTTCAATGCAAGATTGCTCTTCAGTCTTTGTTCTATCAGAGAAAGCCACACCACAACTTTAAATAACTCATAAGACCTGGCCATTAAGAGTGTTACAGCAAGAACACTTTCAAGAAGAGGTGAGGTAGTGCCCCAAGCTTTCTCATCTAAAACTCTCCATGTATCTCTCTTAGCTTTTGAATTGATAACTGGAGGATCAACTGGCAGTACTGCTGAAAGAGCAGTATTTGTCTTTGGAAAGGGAAATGTGCTTGTTGATCCCTCTGCTAGCTGTAATTACTCTTGCACTGTTTCTAATCAAACACCTCACAAGTCCATAAAATAGGCTAATGTGCCAATAAATCAGATCCTCTTGATTAAGTATGGCATCAAGTAAAAGTTCTTTCATACTGCATTTATTAACATCATGGGTATTTTATGTTCAAAACTGCAGTTCTTATTGAACAGTACAAACATTTCAGGAAAGCAAATTTTGCTAGCAGTAAATCTTTATGATAAATACAGTACCTAACAGACCTAATAATTGCAGACTGTACTAATTACTTTAAAGAGTTACACTCCAATAATATACTGAGTAGACAACAACTCTCCTGGCTTCAGGGCTCTGCTCATTAAGCTAAATTAGTATGATGAATGGAGAAGGTTATTTGGTTACATCCACAGTTGACAGAGCTTGTTTATCACAGTGTGGAACTGGGGGAGAGGGGGTAGAATTGAGTTCAGAAAAATATACTAACTAAAATTATGTCTAGTCATCATGAAAAAAATGCAAGAGAATTGATATAAAATGCATACTTGTACTTTTAAATGCATCTGGGAGGCTACCATGGTTTTACCCAGCAGCTAATCTTAAATTATTCTTGACTGCCATGTTGGAAATCGGCACTGAAAGGTTCCCAGGTCTGATGAGGTCTAGAATAAAGCTGAAACATATAATCAACTTGAAAAATTAACATTTAATACTAAAAGCCCGAGACTGCTACTCCGGTGATTTGGTACTTTCAGAGAAACATGAGCAGAACAGAGTAGCTTTCAGAGGACATGTTAAGAACACAAAGGTAGTAATTTTATTTTTCAAGACCTTTAATTAAAGATATCAACTGGAAAGGAAAAAAATGATCAAGGATGCCACAAACACTTTTTTCCTGTTAACCTGCCCTATATTTTTCCTCTTTTTATATACCCATCCTCAAACATCACAACTGTCTGCCTTTTTACAAAAAAACTGACACCTCAGAATTACAGAAGGGAAATGTTTTTTCCACCAAGAAGCTCAACTCTGAAGTGTTTTGGAATGAAGCTGAAGTATAATAATTTAAAGTAGAGAATCAATGAAAGCTTTTTCCAAGCTACAGTACATTACTTCATACTGCCTGTGAGATGGCTTGTTTTAACACTTCTCTAGGTCCTTATTCCACCTAACTAGCTACAACACTACAGCGATAGCTTTAGTTTTTACTTTCTCCATCTGTTATTTTTCAATATGTGTGTACAAGTGTGTGTGAGACATCTAAGTCTAGATATGTGGGATATTGCTGGCTTATGGGGTTTCATAGAGTGCAGAGTAAACAAAACAGACAGAGTGCAGCGTTTAGGGCTAAAAGTATTTTACTTGTAGCATAAGGCAATAATGGATATGAGTTACATTATTGCAAAAAGAAAAAACAACAAACCATAAGCGGAGTTCCATCTGGAGGTGTGAAGAACTTCGTGGCTTATACAAAAGCCAGGTATAGTTACAGGTCAGAAAAAGATTACATGGGAGCATGGCTACATGACAGACAGAAGTCAAGAAGCATAGACCCATAATTCACAGCTGAGATATACACTTGTTTCAGCTTTCTGATTGGAGGAAAACATGGAGTCATGGGTTACATACACTTAATGTTAAAACGAAAGACTGTTGCACATAATATAAAACGCCATGAGATGGCAGTGTTGCACATTGTCTCCCCCCCGGGGAGCGGTTCTCACGGGACTGCCGATTAGCTAGCCAAAACATGTGTCACATGGTCTGGCACCTGGAGTTTTGTTATGGGAAACACTTGGAGCAGAGGCATATGGAAAATTACAGTTTCTCACATGTTAGCAGTGGAGGAACCATTTGAACCTTACACAGAATAACTCTGACAAGATACAGTCTAGATCTTAGAAAAATACCTTTTCTCCCAACTGCTTATGAACCAAAAGTAGAATGTGAAACTCATTTGCACCTGACAACAACATAAAAGGTACAGCTGGTATTAACCAAGCATATGAATTTTGGGTGGTGCCTCCATTTGCGGAGTTCTCTTTTCTGAGGGTGTACCATCAAATACATTCCATTAGACCTTTTAGGTCTCTGCAATGATTAAATCTGACCAAGGGAGAAGTTATGACATCTATGCCTTTGTTCTGATAGCAATAGATTTGAGAATATTTGAAGAATGGTTTGTTTTTAACAACAATCCAAATGTTGGAAACAAATTATGTAAATGAGGTTGGGACTTTGTACATCTTTCCACCCTCTCTATGATGACCACAGACCTGTATCAGGTGACATTTGGCCGACACGTGCAGCAAGTCATACCCTGGGTGTGTATGGATGTTTCAATGGAACTGATTATTTGAAAATGGAGGTGCTGATTGTAACATTGTCATGGACAGATGATTCTTTATTTATTTAAACTGGTGATTGCTATACACCTCAGGAGAAGTGCGAGTCCAGTTAAAATGGTCTGACCCAAGTAGCTGATGGATCTTGATGGTTTCCTGAATTTGCTTAGGGAATTCCCTGCTTCATCTGTCAGTGATACTGATCAAGCTGTGGTCAATCTGTGGTTTGAGAGTGTCTTTGAATATCTTTTGCTGTCCACCAATATTCCTTTTTCCATTCTTAAGTTGGGAGTAAAGTAGCTGCTTTGGAAGACGACGGTCAGGCATTCGAACAACATGGCCAGTCCAGCGAAGTTGATGTTGGATGATCATTGTTTCAATGCTGGTGGTTTTCGCTTCTTCTAATACGCTAACATTAGTCTGCCTATCTTCCCAAGTAATTTGCAGAATTTTTCGGAGGTATGTAATATCAGCATTGAGAACTGGGAAGCCCTAACTCATGAGCGTTTCAATTTGAGGTCAGCCTTTATTAATGGCGCTATGGACTTTGAAGAAGCACGAGTACAGGGTGAAAGGGAGAAAAGAGCGAAAAGGAAGGAACGTCAGGCAAACCCTCATCATGACCGTCTCCCACCCAGAAACCTATGCCCTCACTGTGGGAGGTTGTGCGGATCCAGAATTGGCCTTTATAGCCACTTACGGATCCACTGTTAAAATTTTACCTTTGGAAGACAATCTTACTCGGCTACGAGTGATCACTAATGATGACAATCTGTGGTACAAAGAAAAGACCTAGGTGGTCAGTGCTATTGCTCCTAAGCATACTTATCTTTCCAGCATGGTCTATGCAATACCTTGATTTACCAGGGAGCTGAGATCATTGAAGAGGAGGGGTAGAGCATAAGTAGAAAAATTCTGAATTGAGTGGGCCGTTTTAAGATCCACCTGCAATCCTATTCAGTAGATACAGTGAAAACAGATTACCTATTTACTTTCATGTCATCTGCACAGAACAGGCCAGTGATTCTCTTCTGTATTGTGCAGCATCTCATCCATCAACATTCTGGGAGAGGAGAGCCTCATTCTGAGCAATTTGCATTGGTTTTCTTCAGACAAAATTGATTGGATTCACTTTGACTTACATTCCAGTGTTGGGAGTCCAAGGGAATAGGGAAGTAGCCATAGGCCACAGGCCATAGGGAAGTAGCCTGGAAAACTGCTTGTCACATTCAAATGAATTGTTTTCAGCTTATGTGTCTTAAGGGAAAATGCCACCTGTTTGCTTAACTCTTGCCCTTCCTGGCTGATTAAATTAGCTAGGTTGGAATTGGACCCATGGTTATGGGAGATGATTAATGCCTTCGTGAGCCAAGGATGTGTTCCTACTTCCTTGAAAGACATACTGTAGTTATTTAACATTCACTGAAAAAATCCTCCCTGGTCCCAGCAGATTTTGTAACTGTAGGACAGCCTCTAATTTTACATTCTTGGGTAAGGTTTACTGAGAAGGTGTTGGCCTCGTAGCTTCCAAAGAATTTGGATGCAACTGATTATCTGAACCCATTTCAATTGGAATTTTATCCTGAATAGGATACTGAGATGTTTTGGTTACCTCTGCCAGGTAAAGATGTAGCATAGAAGCCTTTGATGCCATTAATATTCCAATAATCAGTATTCTTCTGAGCCAGCTCAGGGGATTGGGAGTGGGAGGCACTGTATTATGGAGGTTCTCCTCTTTTTTCCACAGCCTGTTCCAGTTGGTATTGGTGGGGAGGAGGTCGAGCCAAAAGCCCCTGCTTTCTCAGTCTCAGGGCTTTATCCCCTCCCCAATCCAATTTAACATCTACATGAAGCCACTGGGTGAGGTCGTCCATTGACACAGGGTGCAGTATCATCACTATGCTGATTGTACCCAGTTGTACATCTCTGCCCAGGGCTGACCAAGTGATACCACCAAGGTATCCCAGTGCTGTAGGCTGTGGGGCTCAGGATGGACTTCAACAGGCTTCAGCTCAACCCTGGCAAGACTGAGTGGCTGTGGGTTTTAAGCCTCCCCCCCCCCCCAGCTCCACAGACTTTCCATTTTTATCTCTGCCTGGGAGTGTACTTTCCTGGTCAAACTTGGTACACAGTTTGGGCGTCCTCCTAGTCTCACAGCTCCTACTCAAAGAACAGGTAGCAGCTGTCGTTAGGGGGGCCTTTACACACATTTGTCTTGTGTACCAGTTGCACCCATTCCTGGACTGGGAGGCCTTGCTCACAGTGACTCATGCCTTAGTCACCTCCTGTTTGGATTAGTGTAATGCACTGTACATGGTGCTGCCCTTGAAGAGCATTTGGAAGCTGCAGGTGGTCCAGAATGCAGCAGTGTGGGCAGTTTTTGGCATTTCTCATTACAGTCATATAACACTGCCACTCAGCAACCTGCACTAGCTCCCAGGAGGCTTCCAGGTGTGATTCAAGGTGCTGGTTATCATCTATAAAGCCCTACATGGTATAGGATCAGGCTATTTGCAGGACTGCCTGTTTCCCTTTGTTTCTACTCAGCTGACCAAATGTAGCAGAGAAGGCATGCTCCAGATTCCTTTCATCAAAGTGTCATCTTGTTGGACCCAGGAGTCAGGCCTTCCCTGTGGCAAAGCTTGCTCTGTGGAATAGCATCCCTCCAGAAATCCAGATGGCCCTGACCCTGTTATCCTTTTGTAAGTCTCTGAAGACTTGGTTGTTTCTGGATATGATTTTTATGATTTGGGATTTTAACCTTGGGCATCCTGCAATGTATTCTGTAGTTGTTTAAATCCTTCTCCATTGGCCAGAGTCACAGTTGTGATAGGGACAGCCATATCATCATTTAAATAAATAGGTTACCTATACCAGAAATTAGATGGGACAGCACTATCCTATTTGTTCTCCTGGATCTTGCAGTGGTACCACCAACTTACATCATTCTGGGCCATATGCTCCCTGGGGATCACCGTTTTGTAATGGTTTTAGTCCTTGCTGTCAGGCTGCACTCAGAAGGTGCTGAGGGACTGTTATTCAACACCAAGGTGATTAATCTATGATGTCCCACAAGGGTTTCACTTTTCCCTATGCTGTTTAGCACCTCCATGAAAGCATTAGGAATGTTGCCCCACAGCACTTTTGCTGCTTAGCATCTCACTCAAAGAAAGCAATCAGCACCCTTGAATGTTGCTTAAGCTTGTAATGAACTAGATGAGGGAGGATATGCTGAAATTAAATCCAAACAAGATGGAGGTACTATTGGTAAGGAGAAAGCTAGACTTGGCTATTGAGGGGAAATCTGTTTTCTATATGGGGTTGCACTCCCTCAGAAAGTGCAGGTTTTTGGTTTTGAAATGTTCCTTGATTCCAAGATGGCACTGGACTTGCAGGCAACAGCTGTGGCAAGAGCACATTTGTCCAGCTATGGTTAGTGCATCGAGTGCAACCCTTCCTGATTCAGTTGGATTTTGCAACAGATATTCACACATTGGCTATATTGTATTTACACACACTTTACATGAGTGAACCAGTGCAACATACAGGTATGTACATATTAGTGTATGCATGTACTGTACTGAAAGATCTGCACTGGTGGCCCAATTGCTTAGTGGATATCATTTAATTTAGTGGTGTTGCCCTTTAAAGACATGCACAGCTTAAGGCCTGACTGTTAGAGGGACTGGTTCTCCCTTTATGAACCTTCTCAGTCACTTGGATCAGTAAGAAGATATGGTCCTTATGAAGATATTCCTGCTGCCTGAAGCTTGTCAGTCTGCTATGTGGGTAAGGGCATCTTCTGTGTGGCTTTTACATTATGGAATTCACTCATCAAGGTTTTTGGGACCCCAATATGAAGCAAAATGGCAAAACCCATCTATTCCATTGAACGTTTAAATTGTTGACTGAATTGAATTAATGACACTACTTCTGATTTTACTATTATATTTTATAATTTGTATTTTTAATTGTAATCCATTTTCAGGGAAATTATTTTCAGGGAAGTTATTTATTACTATGAATAACAATAACAGACATTTTTAAAATCGTTTTCAAGGGAAACATGTTGTTGGAAACATATTTAAGAACACTTAAGGGAGTCTCAGTTAAGGATATGAATATAAAACAGCTAAATATCAATGCTGTCTTCTTTGGAGCCTCATCTTTTAGTTCCAGGAAAATTGCTCTTGGCATAATTAGTACTTCTTTTAGACAGCAGTTCTTTATGGTTTGGCCTGCTAATGATGTACACTGAAAATGATTTGTGAACAACGGGCTAATAAATCTGCAGTGATTGGTACAAGTAGAAACACTACATCACCCTAGCTATTCTGTGCATCTGATGAAGTGAGCTGCAGCTCACAAAAGCTTATACCTTTTAATAAAATTTGTTAGTCAAAAAGATGGTACCAAACTCTTGATTTTTTGTCCAGTCAAATGTATGTTTTCCACATATCTGGGTATTAACCATGATCTGATGTGCAGTTTGGTGTGCAAACCAATACAGTATGTATTGGATGAGAACTGGAGAAGGAAAGGTTTAAATCCCTACTCAGCCCTGAAGCTTCCTGGTGTATCTTTGGAGCAGTCACTGTGTTTCAGTCTCAGCAACCGCATGCCTTGAACTCCCAAAGAGAATAAATGCAATAAAAATAATAGTGGCATATTTTTTTAAAGAATTTTATTAAATTTCAGAAAAAAATAAAAGATACAGAAAACAAAAAACTACAAAAAAGAAAAAGAACTAAAAAAGTGTGAAAACATAAGAGAATTAAAAAAAAAGATTACAAAAAGAAGTGACTTCCAACTTTAAACATCAAGGTTATACAGCAATTTTCCATAATCAATCCTTTACTCCAGAGCTTTCCAAACTTTTCATGTTGGTGACACACTTTTTAGACATGCATCATTTCACGACACACTCTTACAGCAGGGCGCAAGGCAGGCACTAGGACCTGCACGGAATCACAGCAGGTTTGGAGGCAGCACGGCACAAGGCAGGCTCTAGGACCTGCGCAGAATCCTGGCAGGGCAGGTTTAGAGGCAGCAAGGCACAAGGCAGGCACTAGGACCTGCGTGGAATCCTGGCAGGGCTCGGAGGCAGCAGCAGCCGCGACACACCCAGACACTGCAGCCGACACACTAACGTGTCCCGACACACAGTTTGGAAAGCTCTGCCTTACTCTATATTAAACCAAAATCACATTATTTCTATAAGTCTACCCCTTAGCACATTATAAAAATCAGTAAATACCATTGCTCCCTCCCCTTATATTAAAAGGGAAAAAAAGCATAAATCACCTAATCAACTTCCCCCCAACAAAAAAATAGCAATTACTTAATTATTCCCTCCCTACTACTATTCTATACATTCCTGTCTACTGTAATAAAAATAAAAAATAAAAAGCATGTAAATTGTCTGCCATTATAATTAATAATATTAGAAACATGAATTAATATTAATTTTTTTTAAAAAGAACCCTAATAATCTTAATCCCAATCATTAACGATAAGTAAAATCATACAAAACCAAAAAACCATCCAGATAAGTATTTTTAGCCCCTTAACCCACTTCAAAATAGACCAAAGCATTTACATATCCCCATAATAAACACAGAGCTATTTTCTTAAAGAAATCAAACATCCCAACTGCTAATAGTGGAATATTTTAAAGTGCAGGAGCTTATCATAACAGCTTACATCACCATGTCCTAATGTTATAGGAAATAAAAATAATTTAATTTAATTTAATTTAATTTAATTTAATTTAATTTAATTTAATTTAATTTAATTTAATTTAATTTAATTTAATTTAATTTAATTTTTATCCCGCCTTTATTATTTTTATAAATAACTACATGTGGCAAACATACCTAATACTCCTTCCTCCTCCTCCTTTCCCCACAACAGCAACCCTGTGAGGTGAGTTTGGCTGAGAGAGAGTGACTGGCCCAAGGTCACCCAGCTGGCTTTCATGCCTAAGGCGGGACTAGAACTCTCAGTCTCCTGGTTTCTAGCCCGTTGCTTTACTTTCCACACTTTAAGGCCAAGTCCAGTCACGATTGCTGGGTTTATGAGGCAACGTGTACACCCAGAATCTAGCATTGCCATTAGGTCAAATGAAAAATCTGAGTGATAAACTTTTCAAATTTGCCAAGTCAATCATATACAATTTTCCTAGCTTTATGGCAAAGATCTTAAAAATGTTTACAAACATACTTAAATCATATATATAATGTATAATAAAATCCTTTGCTTGAAATGCAATTTTGTTGAGACTTAAAGCAATAATACACTAACCCTGACTCTAAGGGAGACATTAATATTGCATGGTTTCTTCGACAACCACTATCAAATATGCATTGCCTGGCAAAACAGGAAAAGTGACATTGATATGCTTTTTATATCAATTTCCTCATTATTCTTTCATTCAGTGTCTGTTGGGGGAAAATATTTTTGGTATTTTTGTCTTATTATGTCTACATATCATGTTATTAGAAGAATCTATAATAATGCTTCCCAGGTTATTTTCATTTCTGCCCTGACTTTCTGCTATATTTGTATATTTAATGAAGCTCAGTCTGTTTTTTTTAAAAAAAACATTATAAAATTCAGACATCCCAAACAAAAAAGCTCATAATTAAGTTCACGGGGCATGACTTAGTTCTATGCCCAGTTGCCAGAGTATTAGCTCCATTTGAACTGATTGATGCCTATTTTGGATTGAATAGCTTTTAACTTGTAAACACACTGACCTTTAACAAATGAGATTTAACCAAGTGAAAAGCAACATTTTGCTTTTAATTAGAAATGCAAACAACCTTGCAAAAATATTATAATTTAAACTACAAGCATGAAATAGGCACCCAATAAAAGAAAAGGAAAGAAGTATCAATAACTAATCTTCACTAGATTATTTTTCTGATTCCCTGATGATCTAGAGATACCTGAAATATTTGTTTTACTTTATTTCTTTGTCATGGAAGGTCATGGCAAATCAGTAACTGGCAAGTGATTTCTGCTGTGAAAAATATTCCAGAGCTATTTTTCCTCTCCATGACACAACTGCCTCCGATATTTTGCATATCTCATATTTTACTACTCTTGTAAAATATGGCCGGTGCTCATCTCCGTTTCTTAGCCAAAGAGCCAGCGTTGTCCAAAGACGCTTCCACGTCTTGTGGCCGGCATGATGCATGTGGAACGCTGTTACCTACCCACCGAAGTGGTACCTATTAATCTACTTGCACTTGCATGCTTTCGAATTGCTAGATTGGCAAGAGCTGGGGCGAGTGCGGGAGCTCACTCCGTCACGCGGGGCTAGGGATTCGAACCTCTGAACTTGTGATCGACAAGCCTGGCGTCTTACCCACTGAGCCACCACGCCCCTACTTGATGAAAAATATTATATAGGGAAGATATCCATATCAGATTGGACCAATTTTGCACCAACTGGGAGCCTTTCTCCTTAAGGTTCTTACTATTAAATAATGAATTCAAATGTTTCTCTGCTTGACTATCACTAATTTTTTTAAAAAGATTTGAATTATGTTGCTTCAAAAAATATATTTAATATATCATATTGGCCCCACATGAAAAATACACATGAATATAATATTAAATTTCAGGTATTAAACCTAGAATAGTATCCTGAACATGAATGCCAAATCTATTTTATTTTAGCCCCAATTTTTGGAAATCTGTGTGTGTTGGACATTCTTGCCTAAAATGTAGCACTATGACCTGAAAGCAAATAGCAAATTACATTTGAATATTCTTAATGTTTAAGAAGATTTTTAACAATTTGGATGAAGCAGACAAAAAATCATTTCTTCTCCCCTTCAAAGGACTTCAGGGGGGAATGGAATTTTGGGCAGTGTGGAGTAAAAAGATCTGATGAAATATTTTATCTTCCAAAACAGTAAGTGAAATGCACACTTCCCTTATTATTTTAAAATAATGTTGATACACATGATATCAAGCTCTGCATCTCAACCTTGAGCTGCACAGGTGAAACTGTCAATGTATTGACCCAGTTTCTGGAGGCTGTTTGGATCTGGATGGGGCAGAACAGACTTCAGCTCAATCCTGACAAGACTGTGTAGCTGTGGCTGTTTGGCCCTCCTGGGGTCAGGGATGTTACCATCATTAGTCTTGGATGGGGCGGCCCATTCAAGATTGGTGCACAGCTTGCGGGTTCTTCTGGACTCACAGCTACTGCTTGAAGAGCAGGTGGCAGCTATGGCCAGGAGGGCCTTTGCACAGGTTCATCTTGTGCCCCAGTTGCGCCCTTTCCTCAATCGGGAGGCCCTTCAGACAGTTTCTCATGCCCATGTCACCTCACAATTGGATTATTGCAATTACATGGGGCTGCCCTTGAAGACCACCCAGAGGCTACAGCTGGTTCAAAATGCAGCAGTGCGAGCAGTAGTAGGCACCTTTCAGTATGCCCACATGTCACCACTGCTACATGAGCTGCATTGGCTGCCAGTCGGCTTCTGAGTAGAACTCAAGGGTGTTGGTTATTACCTATAAGCCCTGTCTAGTATAGGGCCTGGATATCTGAGGGACTGCTTGTCTCCAACCGTTTCTGCCTGCCCAGAACATTCCGGCAGAGTGGGTACGCTCAGGGTCCCCTCTATGAAACATTGCCATCTTGCAGGACCAAGGAAGTATGCTATCTCTTTTGCAGCCCCCACCCTCTGGAACAGCATCCCCCTAGAGATAAGGACTGCACCCTCTCTCCTAGGGTTCCAGAAAGCTCTTAAAACCTGGCTTTGGTCCCAGCCTGGGGTTGATGTATTAATATATTATTGTATTTCTGGGGCCCCTCTTTTGTGGAATTTGTGTTGTTAGTAAATTCAAATAAATAAATAAGTAACAGTGCTATGAATCTCTTAAATCTAAAAATTAAAAATAGTTAATGTTGGAAAAATGGAGAAAATGAAATGTTAGGAACTGATGCAATTGATTATTGTAATCTGGAAATTAGCCAAGCAGATTCCTATACTCCTGTGGCATGCATGCTTTGTTCATTTCATTGTCCTCCACCTTCTAAATCAATTGACCACATGGATAAAAATTTTAAACAATAATTTTTTAATTTTATTTTTATTTATTTTATATATCCCGCCTTTATTATTTTTATAAATAACTCAAGGCGGCGAACATACCAAATACTCCTTCCTCCTCCTATTTTCCCCACAACAACCCTGTGAGGTGAGTTGGGCTGAGAGAGAGTGACTGGCCCAAAGTCACCCAGCCGGCTTTCATGCCTAAGGCCGGACTAGAACTCTCAGTCTCCTGGTTTCTAGCCCAGCACCTTAACTACTAGACCAAACTGGCTCTAAGCTAAACTAATATATGAAAAAAACCTTTTAGCATGTGAAAGCCTTTTTGGTTCCACAAACTTACAAGAAAATGTTCTGAATCAGAAGTGATTCTCACAGTGATTTTAGTTAGAGAATAAATTAGTTCTTGCATTACTAGAACGGCGTATTTACTATGGAATGATTATGTGGCAATGCAGAGTTATGTGTTGTTTTGCTTTCACAATTCCTCAGCACAATCTGAATAAACCATCCTACTCAGCTTCAAGGAGAGAGAGAGAGAGAGAGAGAGAGAGAGAGAGAGAGAGAGAGAGAGAGAGAGAGAGAGAGAGAGAATGAGGGGGAAAAAATTCTGGAAGAATCATTACGCTGAATCATTCCAGACCAGACAGTGCTGTTTTACTCCTCTCACAATTGAAACTCTAATTTCTTGGGCAATCTAGTAATTTCATACAATAGGAGCAACAGTTGCAGAATAATGCAGTGCTCCTTTAAAGAAAGAAGAGCCTGAGGAAAGACAAGCCAACAGCAGGATTAGTCAGAGCAGTTTTCAGAAAGCAACAGCTCTTCTTCTACAGTGAGCACACATTAGCAGCTTTCTCACAGCGCTCTATACAAGGTCTTGATAATTTCTGTCTTGTCTACTAAAGCCTTCTTGATATGAATTGGTTGTATATGGTTCTGCCTTATTAGCCTCAATTTGTCCTTTATGCGTGTGACTATGCTTAACATTCTGGTTCAAATTTTGTTTGGCTAAAGATGCAGCTCAAATAAGCTTGGAAGAAGTGAATTTTTTCATTAGATTTCCCTTCTGCTACAGTTCCTTAAGAAGGCCTACAAAACACCTGTAAAAACTTGTGAGAATACAGCTTTATTGTTATTAATTGTCCTGTGGGTCTTTTTTACATTAATTGAAACACGGTCTTATAAAAAGCAGACCAAGTTATTTGAGACATGTGTCCCCAGGTTGAGGATCAGCTTTATCAAGACAGTATACCCCAAATTTATTGGTTCTTTTCTATCTTTCCTGCAGCCTTAAGCAGCTGCCAGCTTATTCTGCCCATCTTTGCTGCAATAACAGTAGTTAGGCAGGAATCTATCATCCAGAAAGCATTTGATTTACAGCACTCTAGTGGTAAAGTGAGAAATATCTTGGAGACACAAAAAGAGATGGAGAGAAATGTCTTGAAGAAAATATTTATCTCTATTAATTACCCTGCTGTAGGAAAAACAAAAACAAATCAGCCATTCTCTTCCCAACCTCCAGGTAGAAGGAAGGAATTTCATTAGTACAATGACTGTATAAAATGTACATTAGCCAATAGACTAATCTCAAATAAAGATGTTGTATCAGTTTATGAAAAACTGCAAATTATCTGTGCATTCAATGTATAATTGGTAAATAAATATTGGTCAATATAACCAGTGATTTGTGAAAAATAAAACTTCCATTCTAGAATGTAAAGTGTGCAAAATATTCAAGCTAATGCTGTAAAGCAGTGCTTTCTAAAGTGCTGCCATTGGCGACACACCAACGGCGGCAGCGGCGGCGGCATGGCGGTGCATGCGGGGGTGCGTGTGCGCATGGGGGCGGCAGCGGCCTCCGCTAAAACGCGGAAGCGTTAATGGCGCGCCGCTGCCGCCGCCGCCGTGCACACCCCCGCTGCCGCTTCCGGGTTGTGTGGCAACACACCAGACTGTGTGTCGCGACACACTAAAGTGTCGCGACACACAGTTTGGAAAGCTGTGCTGTAAAGAATTCTGCATGTACAGTATATTACTGAAGTGAACATGTACTGCTAAAATCTGAAAACGTTTCAGCTTTTGCTCCTGTACAAAATTAAATTATTTTGCTTAATGATTGCACCCCTGATATTGATGCCAGAGACAGAAAGTATCACTAAATATTATTTCTGGTACATTTGTTTCCTGATCCTATATGAATATTGGCCCACCTCTATGGAACTCCCTTCCTTATACTCTAACCAAATGACATATATGATATTTCATTATTAGAATATAGAAAGTTGCTGGGACGCTGAACAACTGGGGGAGATGGGCGGTAAAATAAATTTAAATAATAAATAAATTTAAAAAAAACTTATTTATGCACAGTAGGTTTTCTTTTACAGAATTGACAAATTAATTACTAATTATCACTACTTTATGCCAACCAGTAATTACTCATTTTTTATTTGTAATCCAGTTATCACTGGCACTGAATTCCAAATTAAGGATAGGGTAATGCCATTGTTGAGAGCCAATTTGGTGTAGTGGTTAAGGCATCAGGCTAGAAACCAGGAGAGTGAAAGTTCTAGTCCCGCATTAGGCACAAAGCCAGCTGGGTGAACTTGGGCCAGTCACTCTCTCAACCCTAGGAAGCAGGCAACAGCAAACCACTTCTGAAACCTTCCAAGAAAACTGCAGGGACTTGTCCAGGCAGTTGCAGAGTCAACACTGATCTGAAGGCACCAAAAAAAAAAAAGGCATTTAGCAGAATATTTTTCATCTGCCACTAGATATACTGCAAGCAGATTGGTTTATAAGAAAATATTTTTTTTAAAAAATTAAGTTTTATTGGTCTGGCTTCATGGAATTGTAAAAAGCATTAACTTTTATGCAGTACTGTTGACATTCAGTCATTTTTTGAAAAGGTAACTAGTCCTTCCAGAAGACAACCGTGGCAAATTGTATTGGGTAACCTTAGGCCAGACTAGTCCACCTCACAGCCTATTTACCTCCCAGGATTATTGAAAACATACAATGGGAATATCATATTTATTATCTTGAATTTCTTGAGGGAAAGTGGAATATTAATAACTAATACTCATTCTCATGGCCTTACTTATTTTGCATACAACATGTTCCCAAATGATTCAGTAAATGTCCAGGAATTAATACCTACAGGTTGGGATTCAGTAGGCCACGCTGCCAACAGCTTTGTAAGATGTACAAATTTCAAAAGGTGGGAGAAAAGCTTATTGTGCTTAGAGTTCATAGAATTAAAACATTTTATGATATTAGCAAATAGTTAATAACAGATCTGAAACCTCAGAATGCTTTTGAAAAAAATGTTCAAAAACTGATGCTTTTGTTTGTGTAGTTTGTGTGCATCAGTGGTTTACTCCTACGTCTTTAAAAGCTAGCAGAAAGGATGAAGATGACTGTATTTCTGGATTTATTACTGAATTTATTATTAGTTTTGTATCTTGAATGATTCTCTGGGCCAACTAAAAGCAGAAAGCTTACTGCTGATGGAAAATATAGCTAATTTAATAGTGTTTAGACATGATACACTTTCATGTAAATGAATGCTTCAGAAAATAACTTCTGATGGGAAAGGGAAGATGCTAAATCACTAAGGAAATTTTGAATATTTTGATAACACACATTGAATAATACCAATACTGAACTTATTTTAATCAACTCAGCATTCTAACATCTGTGGGACTGACTGCTGAATTGGAATGTGTTGAACTATTCATATCTGATTGTATACATACTGTAGGTATATATATTTGATTCCTAGAAGCACCTGCTATAAAATCAGTTATGAACTTATATTTGGTAAAGAGATCTAAAGTTATGCTATTAAGATAAAAAGTTACTGAATTCTAAATAGCCTTTTTAAAGAACAAACATCTGCATTTGCAAAACAAATAGACAATATCCTCTAGTTGTACATTTATAAAAATAATGAATGGTACAGCCAAGAATTGCCAAAACTGAATTGTGTCTTTAGTTTTAGTAGAAAATGTTGCATGTGGCCTGGGTACAACAATAAGCCATTTCCCCATTAGTGACTTACAACATCACCCAGCCATTCCTGAGGTTGCTATACAGTCTGTTCTCATTATAGTTACTGAATCTTGGCACAACAAAGTTGGAAGATCTTTTAAATCATGTGTGGGAATTCTGTCCTATTCTACTCTTTTCCTAAAAAATGTTACGGGAAAGCCTCACTTGATCAAAGCCATAATGGGTGCTGGTGAACAATATTCATGAGCTCATCTTGATATGGTTTGAAAACTAGATTGAGTTATATTTTCCTTTTCCTATTATATCCACCCTTTAATTATGTTTGCTTTCTAATTCCCACCAATGTTTAATAACACCTATTTTATTGTTTGCCCATAAATTTCCAGGCCAAATTCAAAATAGTGTTATTACCTTAAAAGCTATACAGGTCATAGGTCCATGTTTCCTTAGGGACCACCTTGTCCATAATGATTCTGCCCATCATGTGAAGTCATCAAGAGAAGGTTTGCTGAAGAACATGCCACCTTGTAAGATGTTTGAAACAAGGCTCAGAAGACTTTTAAGTTGTGGCTCCTACCTTATGGAATGCGTTTTCCCTGGGGATTCATTTGGTGCCCTCTCTTCTTCAAGCCTTTATGAAATTGCTTAAAACATATCTTTTTAACCAGGCTTTTGACAGTTTTAATGACTGATACTTTTAATATGACCATTATCCAAGTTTATGCTCCAAACACTGATGCAAAAGAAGAGGTTGATGAGTTCAATCTGAAATCAACAGAACATGTGCTGCTTGTGGTTAGAGACTAGAATGCCAAAGTTGGAAATAATAAAGAAAATGTAGTTGGACTGCATGGCCTAGGAAACAGAAATGAAGTGGGGGAGCTTATCAGATTCTGCCAATCCAAAGATTTCTTCATTGCTAACCCATTCTTCAAACAACCAGATTGACACCTATATACCATACATGGACATCACCAGATGGATCACAAGAAATCAAACTGACTATGTTATTGTACAAGTAGGTGGAAGAGCTTAGTTGTAACATCAAAGATGTGGCAAGGGGCAAGTTCCAAGTCAAGCTAAAGCAAAAGAACAAAGCCAGCCAGTTTCCACAATATAATTTGAACATATAGCCATCAGTTTCAAGGAGAACATCAGGAATCACTTTGAAGTCCTGGACCTCATTAATAGGGAATACCAGAGGAAATGTGGAATGAAATCAAAGAAGTCATTAGGGATTAATGTAAAAAGAGACTGACAAAGCCTAAGAAACAGAACAAAGCAAACTGGAATATCTCTCTCCATCTTCAATACTTGAGTTGGACTATGACAAGGCAAAACAAATCCTGAGACAAAGGGTAGAGGACATGGAGAGACAAATGGATTTAGAGACAGTTCCATCATTCTTGGCTCCTGACTCTATTAGATATACTGTCACCCCTGCTAGATAGCTTAGCCAGCTAGAGGCAGTGAATCATCGGAAAGCCTTTTCGCTTGCACGATGCCATGCACTCCCCTCAGCTGTCCTGGAGGGCAAATATAAAAAGATACCATTTGCTGAAAGGCTCTGTCCCTGTGATTCCGGAGAGGTAGAAACCACTGAACATGTCCTTCTTCGATGCTCTTTTTATAGAGACATTCGAACAAAATTTATTTTCCCGATGACTATTAAGTACCCTGGCCACTCCAACATTGATTATCTTCAGATTCTGCTTATAGATGAGAAGACTTTAGTCACAGTGCAGGTAGCCAGATTCTGCACAGCAGCTTTAAAGATTCACCAAATCTTGGTGAATAACTAATCGTAAACATTTTTATATAATCTAATGCATTCAAACCTTAGATATTATCACTTATTCTAATTTAAGTAGTTAATAATTAATAATTATAGGATGTTTTAATTTAAGTTAATTTAAGAATTATTAATACACTGTAACATAGGCTGTTTCTTGATCTTATGTATAATTGATAGCGAGTTTGCTAAACCACACATATGACATGGATTGTATTCTTTTATCATGCCTGAGAATTTTATCGGACACTTTTTGAGTATTTTTAATTGCACTGGTCTATGACTGTAATAAAAGTATTGAAGTACTTGAAACTGGAATATCAGAACAGTCAGTGAAAATTACCAAGAAGAGAAGAGAAGACAAAGCCAAGAAAAACAAAGATCTCAGGAAAGAACTTAACAAAGAATTTCAAAGAGACAAGAAGCAGTATTACAATGACATCTGTGAAGACACTGAAGATGGAAATAGACATGGAAAAACAAGGATATTCTTCCAAATGATCTTTGAATCAGAAAGAGGTTCAAATCTCAAATTGGTATGTTAAAGAATTTCAATAGATTGTAATTGTTTCAAAGAAGATCAAACAAAAATGGAAGGAGTATTCTGTACAGTAGATATGTCAACTCTCAAGATAACTTAGAAGATATTCTCTATTTACAACAAGCACTAGATGAAGTTAGATCAGCATTCCAGTCATTACCAAGTTAGAAGGCTACAGGAACTGATGGAATATGTACTGAAATATGGCAAACAACAGAAGAAGAATCACTAAAGGTTCTAACCAAGATATACCAGCAAATATGGAGAAAAAAATACAGTGGCCAACATATTGGAAGAGGTCAATCTATTTACCAATACCAAAGTATCCTATTGAACATGGAATACTGTTGAAATGGGACCCCAATTTTATTAAAAATCATTCTTTTAAAAAGTAACATTTATTTTTGTAAATTGGGATTTTATTCATTCATCTATAATTTGTGTGTGTGTGTGTGTGTGTGTGTGTGTTTAGGGTATTTTTCTAACATTTTAAAAATAATTTTTCCCATCCCCACCCCTGCATTCCTGTACTTTCTGCAACTTTATTGTTGGAAACTTTGGATTTTAGAAAATCCCAAATAGTTGTACTGTATAGCTAATGATAATGTACTGTATACCACTGAAATTTGATTTTATTATACTACAAATTGATGTTAGTATCTCAGTCTGTCTCTGAATTAATTACATAGAATCAAAATAATGTATGTTGGTTATAGGAATTGTTTTTGACTCCAATTTCATTACATAGAAAGCAACTTTTAGGAAAGTGTCTTCCTTCAAATTTTGACTACCACAATATATGTTATATTTTGCCTTTGAAGATATATCCATATCCATTTATACATACACATAGATACGTACATACATACACACATATATACTTATAATCCATTCCCAAATGAGAGTACAGAGAAGAGACAGAGGAATTGGATATTTATTTATTTTTATCCCGCCTTTATTATTTTTATAAATAACTCAAGGCAGCGAACGTACCTATTACTCCTTCCTTCTCCTATTTTCCCCACAACAACCCTGTGAGGTGAGTTGGGCTGAGACAGAGTGACTGGCCCAAGGTCACCCAGCTGGCTTTCATGCCTAAGGCAGGACTAGAACTCTCAGTCTCCTGGTTTCTAGCCCAGCACCTTAACCACTAGACCAGAGCTTTCCAAACTGTGTGTCGCAACACATTTCTGTGTCGCAGTGAGGGCCCAGGTGTGTCGCAGGGGAACCCGGAAGAGGAGGCCATGCACCACGTGGAGCCCCGCCCATCCCTTGCCGCGCCGACAGGTCCCTGCCGGTAGGGCTGCAACTGGGGGGGAGGGTGCAGGGACGTCACTAGGCTGCCGCGCTGGGGGGGGTTGCGGAGGAAGAAATCTTTCCACTTTCCTCTCCTGGTGCTGAAGTCCAGCTAAGTTTTTCCCGGGGCCCGAGTCCAAAAGAGGAGCCCAGAAGTAGGACAGTCCTATCCCCACATTCCCCTCCCCCGCTCCCCTCTTTCTCTTTCAGCGCAACTAGTCCCACGCTCACTTTCGGTTCCACCTAACCCCTGAAGATCCCCGCCCTTCCTCTCTCCTCTCCTCTCCCGCCTTGCCTTGCCTTCTTTGGCCACAGCTTTTCCCCGCAAAGCTTTTCCCAGCTGCGAGCAGCTTTAATCGGCCGGCCGGCTCAGCCTTCCCTCCCTCCCTCCCACCACCTTCGACTGCTTGCAGTCTTTCGACGGAGAAAATAGAACCCTGGCGGTTTTTCCTCTCTCCCATGGGGTTTCCAAACTGCCCCAAGTCTATCTTCTGAAGCCTCGTCGCTTTCTTTCCACTGGCAAAATCCCTTCTCTACCCACCATCCACCCCCGGTTTAATTCCCAGGTCTGCTCTTCTGAAGTCCCTCCACTGTTGACACCCCATTTCCTTTGCTCTTCCTCCACGTGTTCCCTCTCCTGATGCTTTCCTTTGAGAAATCAGATTCCATCCTGCTCCTTTCCCTACTTGCCTTGGAGAAGACTCCCCTTCCATAGACCCATTCCCCCACTTTCTCTTGCCCCCTCCAAAGTTCATCATAGACACGATGAAAGAAGTTGATGATCAAGTCAACTCTAGCCACAACTCCACTAACATTGATGTTCTGTGCCCAGTTAATACAGATTTCACCCAATGGTCAGATTGGCACTCAGTGAGATTTGCAAACGGTGGCACCGCAAAATCTTGTGTGCCCACCCCTCCAAGTTACCAAAGTCTTTTCATGCTTAATGGGATGGAAAGGAAAAGGTTAAATTCATGGGGATTAATCCAACCAAGTATATGTCACTGCCTTAACCCCTGACACAAGGGAAGAACGTAGAGCAGTGTTTTTCAAACTTGGCAACTTTAAGATGAGTGGACTTCAACGCTTAGAATTCCCCAGCCAGCATGCAAACCTCACTCGCCCGCCCGCTACGTCCAGGCCATCGGAGATGTGCAAAATGTTTCCATTCCTAACCGTGCCCACTTCAAAAGGCAACATCTGAAGCGCCAATTGGTCGTCCTGCACACAAATGGGGTTGGCGGGCTGGCATTTTGGACGTGGCCCATACCCAAGAGCTGGGCGCTTCACCCTCAAAGCAGGCTTGCCAGCCCCGAAACACTGCCTGGTGCGACCAGGGCAAGGTTGAAACACAAGGTTTTGCATTCAAAATGTTTTGCACATCCTTCCTTGGGCTGTTGTGGCCACTAACATTTGCCCCACATCACATGTGCTTTTTAGTTAGCTTTCAGTCCCTTCCTGGGACTGGCGCCCAGAGAACATATGGAGGACTTTAGGTTCCCCATTCCTGGCTTATGTACATGAACAATGACACCCCTCTTATAGACTGGCAGTCTCGTAATGTCACGTAATTTTTGTAAATGACTCTTGCGTGTCAAGACCTCGTGGGGAGCGGCTCTTCTGTGACCTGGTAGAAGGGTGTTGTGTCAGTATGGCTCTTGTGTGTCAGGACCCTGTGGGATGCAGGGAGGGGTGAGGAAAGCGCTCTTCCCTTTGGTGGCCTTACAGACGGGTTACCTATGTGCCAAGGAGAGCGCCCTTCCCCTTCCAAAGTGCCAGCCCAGAGCCTTACCAAGCAATGGACGCCGTTTTCCCATCATCTGGCAGTGTTTCTCAACCTAGGTGACCTGGTTAAGCATGCTGTGTGGATGCTGCCTGTATTACGATTCCATGGGAATATAAAAATGGGACTGTGGGTATTGAGTTCAACTTCCTAAGAATTTCTGGTTGCTTTGTGGTGGGGAGGGTTGTTAAATGCAGGCTTTTAATTTATACCAGTGTAGAGCAGTGTTTCTCAACCTTGGCAGCTTGAAGATGTGTGGACTTCAAATCCCAGAATTCCCCAGCCAGCCTTGCTTGGTAGGGAATTCTGGGAGTTGAAGTCCTCATATCTGAAAGTGGCCAAGACTGAAAAACACTGTTCATGGTCTTGGGTCCATGACCTCCACATCAAGCACACCTGGAGGGCATTTTTGTATTTTACCTACAAGTACATACAATACAATACATACAGTACAAGACTGGGGGGGGGTGGAGCCGGGAGCCAATCACGTGGACTGGGGGGCGGGGTTTGGAGCCGGGAGCCAATCACGTGGGCCAGGGGCGGGGTTTGGAGCTGGCAGCCAATCATGTGAGCCAGGGGCGGGGTTTGGAGCCGGCAGCCAATCACGTGGGCCGGGGGCGGGGACTCCTCATTACTGTGTCACGAAATTATGCATGGCTAAAAGGCGTGTCACCAACATGAAAAGTTTGGAAAGCCCTGCACTAGACCAAACTGGCTCTTATCTAGATGCATTCTTTGTGCTACTCAGATTTTACTGAGTTTAGGAATATAATTTTTTTTTACTGAAAGTGTCACAAATTAATGCCTGAAAGCTTTGTATCTCTAATTCTGAAGCATGTTTCCACATCAAAGACAGAGATTTGATTATTTAAAAGTATGATACAATACCATTTTACATCCTGCCTTAATTCAATGTCCCCCAATTTAGCATGGGAATGGGGTCCTGGCTCTAAACGTGATTATAGCTTTTAGAGTGGCAAGTGCTACAATAAAAGGTGAGCATTGCTTGATTCCCTGGGGAGAAGCAAACCAGCCTGTCAGCATGACATGTACTGTATTGATAGCGAGGACTCTCAGCTGATGCACTTGATAGTGAACAGCCTAGGAAAAAGACAGTGATGGTGGGGTGCTTGGAAAAGTGCAAGACATAAAATCTCTCAAGCTGCCAGTATTGTTGTTATTCAGAAGAAGAACACAGAGGTTTAATGTGATAACCTTCTGTCAACTTTGCAGTTCTCAATGATGATTTTAACTCTTCCAGAAAACCAAACGCACCGAGAACTCAAAATCTGCTAGAAAGAAGGCATAGCAGGCTTTGGGACAGACATAATCTTTGTTGCACAGTTCAGATAATCTAAACTGGCAAATGTTTCAATTCCCATTTTTCAAAAAACCTAGCACATCTGAATCTAAGTACGTACCATTCATTATAACTGAATGGCAGTTGGCATGTCTTTCAAATCCTAATCAGTGCATATGTTTATTGATTCTTTGGCATCCCAACACATGCAAAATTAGTGCATGTAGTTCGGTTGCTCAACAATCAACCAGAGGAAATGTCACAGGGCATTACAATTAATCATAAAAAGTGACTGTGAGTATTTATCATGTCAGAGACTAAAATCCATATTATGCTCCTTTGCTTTTTAATCTAGACAGGTTCAACAGGACTGTAATTCTTTGCTTTCAGAAATGAATACAATATTTCCAGAAGAATTTAAATTAAAGGATGTATTTGGATGAACCAAAGTTGGGACTTGGGGGTGGGAGGGAGGGGATAGTCATGTAGGTGCTATAAAGTTATGGCCTTCTGTCTGAAATAACCTTGCATAGTTATTATTTGGTATTCTGAAAACTATGGTCTACAAAAAATCTTCAGAATAAATGTACAATATAGCCAAGTTTCCTTTGGAAGATAAATCTTTCCCAGAAACACTCCAACTCCATCCATCTCAGTCATTCCACCTCATGTTCACAATCAGTGCCAAAAATAAATAAATAAATCAGTCATTTACAGACAGCTATTTGTTCATGCATAAAGAAGAGCTATGAAGAAATGCAGTAATTAGAACAAGGGATGGAAATTTCACCTTATTCTCACTCTGATGAATTGCCAAACACTTGGCATGCCAAAACATGACTAATAAGCTGTATTCATAAATTGTCCAGGGTTGACATAGAAAAACAGACTTTCTTTCATATTTATTTTGTATCCCCAACACAATCCATATCATGGACAAGGAGGATCAATGTCATAATTGGGAATTAGAAGATGCTTTTAACTATTAGAAAAAACATAACTATTAAAAATCCTTGGAATAAATGTTATGGCAAACCAACTATCTTGATGAAAGAGATGGATATGCAATGAAAATTATGGTAGAATTTCTTAGATGATGTATCAGTTTTGGCTGTTGAAATTGAAAAACTTATTTGGATTATTAAATGTGTTGGGGGGAGGGGTTGCCCTTGAAAGTAATCAGGAAATTTAATTGGCACAAATTATAGCTGCCAGGAAGTTGACAAGAACAGCTGTCAGAGATCATATAACATGGATCCTGAAAGAGCTGCACCGATTGTTTATTCATTTCTAGGATGAACTCAAGGTTCTTGTGTTCATCTATAATGCACTAAACAATTTGGGATCCATGTATCTGAAGGATCATTTCCCCATACTAGCTCAATTTATCTCTTAGAACTGAGAATAGAGGTTTATCTCTGTGATCTGTCAAAGGACATATGTTCAGTGGGCCTTCCTTATGGTGGCACCAAGTATGGAAACTGCTTCTCCATAAAATGTGCTTGGTGCCAATTAATATTTTTAACAGGTATAAGGTACCTGTTTATTAAGCAGGTTGTTTATTTGTTTATTTGTTGTTGTTTGCTGCTTGGT
Organism: Charina bottae; assembly: GCA_023362775.1. Classification (NCBI taxonomy): domain Eukaryota; kingdom Metazoa; phylum Chordata; class Lepidosauria; order Squamata; family Charinaidae; genus Charina; species Charina bottae. The sequence goes on from JALMGJ010000004.1 coordinate 56,165,071, forward strand.
TGCACATGGACAGACTTAACCATACTTTCAACTGGGAAACTGTGAGCATCTTAAACCAAGCCAAATCCAAAAATTCTAGAGAATTCCTGGAAGCTTGGCACTCAGACAAAGCAGCCATCAACAGACACATAGAGGTAAACAACATTTACATGCCATTCATAAGAGACAATAGAAAAGCCAGAACACCAGAACACCTCCTTGCCAGCAATCAACAACCAGATAGGCAAATATTAACACCAAGATTAGCACCAGAGGAGCAATCAAACAACACAATAGACCCTAATCAAGGAACTATTAACTCAGTCAATCAACCAAGCAGCAAACAACAACCCAATCAAGGTACTACCAAGGAGAGTACAACACTCCCACCAACACAGGCAGGACAAGTCAGGGTATATAAACAGAGAGCAAGTCCCACTCCTTTTTCGCACTGAAGATGTTGCCTAGCCTGGCAATGAAATGTCTGCAAGAAAACAACAAGGCTCAGAGAACACCAAGGACTCCATAGGTATGTGTATTATGTACATTTGTTGAATGCTCATGTACCCAATGAGAGACACACAAAGATAAACAAACAATAGGGGTCACATAATAACAACTGTAACAATATAAGGCCCAGGTTCTAGTCCATCCTGTTTGCCACCTTGAGCTCCTGTATGAAAGGTAAGATATACATCTAACAAATAACTAAGTAAATAAATACTTATAAAGGCATATCCATACCTGATTTGCAGTTCCCATTCACTAACATTGTTATGGTAATGTTCATTATCAATTTAAAAATAATAATGTCTATGTTTAACTGAATGTACAAGGAAATATGATGATTATTTCTAATAACCATGTTGACCCGAAGGATACCATGGAAAATTTCATTTCCCACCTAAGAAGCCTAGGTGTAGAGATAAGAGAGTAAGTTATAGAAAAGAGTAGCAAAGAATGAAAAGAGGTATAGAGTAAAGTATATTAATTATCTTTAGCTGAATAGAATATAGCCTAGGGTCCAACTAGAAGCCCACCCTTAACTGGCTTGGAATGAGATTGAATGAATGGTGTGTCAAACTTGATCCCCAGCAGATCCAGGATATGCTCAAGATATCCACAGCAACATTTGACTGATCATGAAGCCTATACCTATGCTTTAACTAATCAAACCAAATCTTAGTGGCTGTGTGTGTGTTCTTATGGTACAGTCAAGACTGCTTCTCCACAACCTCAGTCTAGCGGGTAGACTTTCACTGACATGTATGGATGTGATTTCTTCCCAAAATACAGTATATGTGACCTTCAAAACAGTTATTTGCTTATAAAATCTCCATAGCATGTATTTGATCTCTGCTTGAGGTGCATTCAGATTATTTATGTGACATGTTTCCTGATATACAATGATACACACATAATAACTCTTAATAGAAGAATATGTGGAATCAAATTAAGTTTGTTTTTTATGACACTTGATCAGTGTTAGCAAGTATACACATTCATCATGAAACAGCACACAAAACAGCAGATTATTATTTTCTAATCAATACATATCTGCACATCTTCAGTGAATAATAGGGAGAGGAGGCAAATAAATGAGAGCTGCAGCAATCTGTGCAATACAATGCTCTGTTCAAAATTCAGAAATATAAATTAGATTGGGGAGAATACTCTTTATGTATCACTCTACATAAAATAATTAAACCAAAGGCTAATATCTGTGAAGACATTGCAGGAATCGCTACAGAAAAGTAGCAAGGAAAGACCCTCATGTTTCAAATTTTGGTTCATTTCATTTAAGATTTTCCCAGGTGATTCTGAGAAAGGGCTTTAGGAACAAGTTGGGGTGATGAATTTTGAAGATGTCATTGACCTACTTGGCATTGCAAAGAAAAATCAGAACATTATGTAAGAAAAATTGCATGATTTGATATGCTGAAATAATTCAAATGGAAATTCAATAGTATAGTCAAGGTCAGGTATTCTGGGACAAAATAGATTTGCTCTTTACTTCATCATCTGGAGATGACTGCTGAAAAAATTCTTCTGGTTTGTTGTTTTTATATCCCTTTTAATTATTAAGACAGAGCTTTCCAAACTGTGTGTTGCGACACAAAAGTGTGTTGCCACACACAGCATGGTGTATCGCCACACCACCCGGAAGCGGCGGCTCGCGCGTGCACGGTGGCAGCGGCAGCCGCTGCCGCCGCCGTGCACACACACCACCGCACGTCCCCCCGTGCCGCCGCATGCACCCCTGTGCCACCGCCGCGCGCCGCTGCACACACACCTGCGCGCGCACCGCCACATGCCCTCCCGCGTTGTCGCTGCCACGCGCGCGCCACTGCACACCCTCCTGTGGCACCACCGTGCGCGCGCACACCGCCGCACACCCTCCTGTGGCGCCCCCGCGCCGCCGCCATGCCGCCGCCATGCAGCCGCCGCCATGCCGCCGCTGGCATGTCGCCAGCGGTGGCACTTTGGAAAGCCCTGTATTAAGACATCAGCCAGTTTCATTTGTAAATCCAGTGTAACATCTTTTTCCAAATCATTATTGTAACCTGTCATTTTTAAGTCCACATTCAAATCAGCCTAAGTCTCTGTTTTGTTCAGTAAAACCTGATCCTCTTCTATAACCTCTTTTAAATCAATTTTTATAATAGCAGACAATCTTAAGAGAAATTTCTGAGTGCATTGTTCCCAAATATCTTTGAATTCTTCCAAAGTCAGAGTATTTTGCTTCATTCTGTATTAGTGGGTCTCTTCTCCTTTAATTATAATCTTTAATTCTTTCTGGTTCCCTCTAGTGTCCAACCTTCTGTTTTTTGTTTTTGTTTTCCTAATCAACAGCATTTTCCCACGGGAAGTTTTCTTATATTTAATTGCAAAATCTTCATATTTTTTATAAAATTCTAAACAACCCACAGGAAGGATCCTTGTAATTAATTTCAAAATCTTATTTCAAATCCACTGGCCCCTTAGTCCATTTATAACTTTCCAAAATCAATGTTCTAATCATCCTTTTGCTGCTTAATCCAAAATAGGATTTTTTTTTCTTAAACTTGCATAAAACGTATTTTAGCAAGGATTGAAGGGAACTCACCCGGTGTAATGAAACTTGCCTTTCTGAAGGTTCTTATTATCCAAGAAGCCGTTAACAAGCAATTTCAAGAACTGATTAAGAAAGGCAGTATGCGAACACAGTGTCCATTTGAAGGCTCTGAACCATGGCTTGGGCAAAGATTGTTAGATGATGGTGGCCTTTGGGGTTTCAGGCTTGAAGTAATCCAAACAACGTGTTGTAAGGCTAACAATATCTTTATTGATAGCATAAGGCAATAATGGATGTATGGTGCATTATTGCAAAAAGGAAAAAATCAAAGCATAAGCAGAGTTCCATCACCAGAATGGAAAGAAAAACATCATGGTCTGTGCAAAGACCAGGCATAGTTACAGTTCAGATACAAAAGTACATGTAGATAGCAGTCTACATAAAGAAAGCATAGGAAGAACATAAGTGAGAATGAATACCCATGGTTCATAGCTGAAATATACCCATGGTACACAATTCTGATTGGTTAATATGGGCTAGGCAACCAGTTCAGCTTACAGTTGTTGTACTTACTATAAACCGTCATGGGGTGGCGGTGTTGCATATTGGCTTTCCCTCGAGATTCAGTTCTCCTAGGAAAAATACTGATAAGGCTTTGTTTTGGCTAGATAGACAAGCAACACCTGTTGTTTACTCTTACAGCAGAAACGCTTGGAAATTTCCACTTTCAAGCCAGATTCACAGTTCTCTTTGATTCTCTTCGATCAGATTCACAGTGTAGGAAATGCCATGCATTTGATTCTGCATAGCATAACTTTACCAAATAACTTTAACACCCCTTCCGCATGGATTTTCGAAACGCTGTGGGGGAAAACTCATTTCACAGGCACACAGAGACACAAATGATTTTATTTCAAACACATTTGTTCTAGTCCCAACTTGGTAACCATGGTAATATGCTTATCAAGAGGTAGGGCCTTCGTGAAGATGTCTGCAATGTTTAGTTCAGAAGGACAATATTCTAACTGGATAAATCCTTCTTGAATTGCATGTCTTACATTTTTGTATTTCACATCGATATATTTGGTGCGGCCTTTGACATTTTCAGAGATAGCAAGTGAAAGACAGGCCTGGGAGTCTTCATACACTGTCATTGGTGAGGTTATATCTACAGAAAGATCTACAAACGATTGTTTTAACCAGTGTATTTCATTGATTGCCTCGCTGAGGGCCGCGAATTCGGCTTCACACGTAGAAACGGCTATTGCATTTTGTTTTCTTGCTCTCCAGGCAATGGGTGTATTTGTAAACAAACAAACAAAGCCACTCACAGACTTTCTGTCTCCCTCTTCTGCAAAAGAGCTGTCAGCATAAATCACAGGCATTTCAGCTTTAGTAGCTGACACTTTAAGGCAAAGATCAGCTGTGCCTTTAAGGTAACGTAGGACCCTTTTTAACCCTTGCCAATCTCGCATGGATGGTTTGGCAACCTTATGACTGAGTACTCCAACTGAGTAAGCTAAGTCAGGGCGTGTCCATTGTGTTAAGTGTAGCAAACTTCCTACAGCTGAGTGATATAATTCAGATTGAGGACAAGATTCTTCACATGCATCACTCTTTAGGAAATCAAGAGTCATTGGTGTTTTGGTAGGTTTTGCATTTGACATTTCAAGTTGACTCAACAATTGGTCAATTTTTCTTTTCTGACTCAGATAGAATTCACCACTCTGAGCTCTAGTGACTTCAACACCTAGATAGTATTTCAGCTCACCTAGGTCTTTCAATTGAAAGTACTGTCTTAATTGTGTTGCAAACTCTTGTACCAGGTGCAAAGAACCAGTTGCTAGGCAAAAATCGTCAACATACGTTAGCAACACCGTGTAATCACTTCCAGAACCTCTTACATACACACAAGGATCAGCAATTGATTTCTTAAAGTTCAACTTTGATAACACCTTATCTAAACATTGATGCCAACAACGTCCGGCTTGTTTTAATCCATACAGCACCTTGCGCAGCCTGTACACCTTCTGAGAATTGTCACAAGCATAGCCAGGAGCCTGCTTCATGTACACAGTTTCAGGGAGATCTGCATTCAGATATGCTGTGTCAACATCAAAATGATGGACAACAAGTCCACGCTGTGCAGCCAGAGAAAGTACCATACGTAAAGATTCTGGTCTAGCTGTGGGTGCATATGTGAGATCATAGTTCAAAAACCTCTCTTGTGCAAATCCCTGAGCAACAAGCCTGGCTTTGTACTGCACTGTATTATCAGGAAGAAGCTTCTTTCTGAAAACCCATCTGGAACCAACAGCTTTCTCGGATGGGGGCAAATCAGTGACCTCAAACACCTTTTGATTCACTAATGCCTCAAACTCCTTATCCATCGCTGTATTCCACTTCTCCTGCTCTTCAACAGGCAGAAGCAACACCTCCTGGAAAGACTGAGGTTCACAGGTGATTTGACACACTCTCACCTGCTGAATCACAAACCTGTCAGGTTTCACACCCTTTGTGGAACGTGCAAACCTACGAGGAATTACCACTGCCTCTTCCTCATCACTGTCCTCTGCCTTTTCACTACCTGATTCCCCCTTCAGGTCCTGAACCTGCTCAGGTGAAATTTCCTCTTCCTTCACCTGAGGGGACCCTCTCACCACACCAGGAGACTGGGAACCAGAAGGCAGCTGAACTGGTTGTTGTCCAGCCACAGGAGCATGGACAGTTGGCTGTACACTAGATTGCAACAATACCTCTGAACTAGCATTCAACCTATCCCAACCAGTAGGGTGCTCAAAATTAGCACTTCTAGAGACTACCACACAACCATAGCCTGCAGAAAAACGGTAACCCTTTGATCTAGATGAATAACCAACAAACCTTAAGCATTGTCCTTTTGGCTGGTTCTTCCTTCGCTGAGACTTAGGGATGTGAACATATGCAAATGTTCCAAAAACACGCAGGTGCTTCAGCAAAGGGCACTTGCCAAACAAAAGGAAGTAAGGAACTTCATTTACAGATGAATTCCACACCCTGTTAGTCAGATACACTGCAGTCATGGTAGCCTCACCCCAAAAACGGGCTGGCACCTGGGCATCTAACATCAGGCTATTTCTAATGGTATTAACAACACCAATCTTCCTTTCAGCTATTCCATTCTCAGCAGGAACACCAACATTGGCAAGTCTATGGGAGATTCCTTTCCTATGAAGCCAATTCTGGAACTCATGACTTAGGAACTCTTCTCCACAATCCGATTGAAACTGACCTACTTGATAGCCATAGTTTCTCTCCACCATTGCAACAAACTCCTTAAAGCGAGCAAAAGCCTCCGCTTTAGATTTGAGCAAATAACAAAACGTATAGCGAGTATGGTCATCCACCAAAAGAAACATGAAATGTGCCCCCCCTTCACTAGGAGCATTGGGGCCGGCTAAGTCTCCATGAACCAACTGAAAAGGTCTAGTTGTCACCCTGTCACTTTTCCTAGCAACAGGAGCAGCCTTAATTTTGGATTGTTTGCACACAGTACAATCAAGAAAGTCATCACAATTTTTGGATCCTAGGTCAGGATACACTTTGGCCATTTGGGACAAACTTCCCCACCCGGGATGTCCCAGAACTCTGTGATAATAGTGAATGCATTTGTTATGTGGGGGAACCTCCCCCTAGCACATTCAATTCCATCTTTTTCAATAGAACATCCAGTACCCTTGAACACAACAGTATAACCAGACTTCACCAGGGCTGGAACGCTAAGGAGGGAAAAGTCAAGTGTAGGAACACACAACACATTTTGCACATTTATCCCCAAACAAGAAATGTATACTTCACCCTGAAAGGACACATCAGCCATAGATCCATCAGCCAGAGCAACCTGTTGGATTTTAGGCTTGCTTTTTGATAACAACAACCGTTCATTGTTCACAATGATTTGGATACAGGCTGAGTCCAAAAGCCAAGTGTCTGAGGACCGTCTGCTCACAGCCATGAGCAAAGCAGACACCTGGGTACGTTGTCTAGGCGCTTGCTTCCCCTTCTTTCGCACGAACCTCTTTCCACTGGCTCCACCGGCTGGGCGAGGTGGCTGGGGACAGTCTCTCATGAAGTGTTGGGTCGAGTTGCACCGGTAACATCTCCTCACAGCACACGCAGCCTCCGTTCCAGCTGGAAAACGCTGTGCAGAAGCCTCAGGAACAGCAACAGATGGCTTACCCTGCATTTTCTCCAGGTCACGAGCTTGCTGGATTTCTTACAGCCGATTTGTAAGATAATCCACAGTTAGGTCTTGGGGCCTCAACGTCTGAGTTGCCTCGATGAGCATGTCAAAGCTCTTGTCCAAGCTTGACAGGATAACACAGGCTCTCTGGGTATCAGGGATCACAACATCCCGCTCCTCAAGTTCAAGAAACAAAGTCTTGAGTTTATGGAGGTGGGTCATCACGTTTCCACCGGGCTGCAGCTTCAAATTGTAAAGCTGACGTGATAGACCAACAATGGCAGCAGAGGTTTGCTTGGAATAAAGGGCTTTGAGAGCTTCCCAACATGCATGTGCAGTGTCCAGATTGCTGATATGCAGTAGCTGTGATGATTCCAATCCCAGAATCAAGTTGCCATACGCACGATCCAAACACAACTGCACTTCTTCAGAAATAACACCAGTTGGAGGTGGGTCTCTCACATACTTCCACAAACCCTCTTTTAGGAAGAAAGACTTGATCTTCACACACCAGGTCCGATAGTTTGTGCCATTCAAACGCTCAAAGGGCAGACTGGTTAGCCCTGCAGCAGCAGTCATGCTGACCACTAAAAAAAAAACACGTTTACTCCAAAATGCAGCCTCAAAAACAAACCCCGTTGTTACAGCCAGATCCAGCGCAGCAAACAGCGATCCATCCAGCCTGGGCCCATAACCTGTTAGATGATGGTGGCCTTTGGGGTTTCAGGCTTGAAGTAATCCAAACAACGTGTTGTAAGGCTAACAATATCTTTATTGATAGCATAAGGCAATAATGGATGTATGGTGCATTATTGCAAAAAGGAAAAAATCAAAGCATAAGCAGAGTTCCATCACCAGAATGGAAAGAAAAACATCATGGTCTGTGCAAAGACCAGGCATAGTTACAGTTCAGATACAAAAGTACATGTAGATAGCAGTCTACATAAAGAAAGCATAGGAAGAACATAAGTGAGAATGAATACCCATGGTTCATAGCTGAAATATACCCATGGTACACAATTCTGATTGGTTAATATGGGCTAGGCCAAGGGTCGGAAATGGCGGCTTGCGAGCCACATGTGGCTCTTTGGCCCCTTGAGTGTGGCTCTTCCGCAGCTGAACTCACCCCCGCCCCTTCCACGCAATTGGATCCCGTCCCCAAACTCCGCGGCTCTCCCGCCCTGCCCCACCCCGCGCAAAGTCCAGGTCACGTCGAGTAGTCACCCCTCGGATCTGAAGCCGCAGGTGGCGAGGGCACCGCCTGCCCGCCGCGCTCGGTGCCCCGCCCCACAACCCGACGGCCGGCGGGGAGCGTCCCGTGATATCATCGTCGGTCCCTCTCTCGCTCCCTCTCGCACTTGGCTCTTACGCACTCTTGCTCAAGGCCAGGGCCACCCGCAGCCGCCCACACCTCGCGCACAGCCCGCGGGGCTCTCTGCCGCTCCCAAGGCACGCCGGTCCCTCCTCTGTCGAAGGGAGCGGCAGAGAGCCCCGCGGGCTGTGCGCGAGGTGTGGGCGGCTGCGGGTGGCCCTGGCCTTGAGCAAGAGCACGTAAGAGCCAAGCTCCGGGCACTCCGGCTGGGGTGCAGCGGGACGGGAGCGTTGCCGGCGGCCCGCGAGGACCGGCCAGGGAAGGTGAGCGAGGGCCATGGGAGAACTAAGAATTGGGGGTGGCTCGCGGCATGTGAATGCGTGAGAGGGCCGGCCAGATCCGAGCCTTTCCTCCCCAATGGGGTTCAGGGTCTGAACAGGCAGCATGGCTGTGGGGAAGAGGAAGGCATACGGCATCTTTATTGCCTCGTCCAACTGGGCTGCAACGCGTGTGTGTTTGACTGCCAAATATAACCAGGAGTGCAGAAGCTCCTCTCCAAAACGGGCTGGGTGTGAAGGCCAGGTGGCTGCGCATAATTTTTCTCACGTTTCAGAAAAGGTGTGCAGCCGCCTTAAAACCAGCTTCTCTGACTTCCTTTGTGGGAGGAGGCAGCAGCCCTTCTCATGCTGGGCTTTTCTCTCCTCCTCCTCTTCGCAATGGTCCTTTTTGGAGGCGCAGCAGGGAGAGAGTTTTAGCCAGTGACATTCTCTCATCCAGAGCAGGGAAGGGGAGATTATTTTCTCTTGATCCTCCCCCCCACACTGCAAAAGCCTCCCTTCCTAAGTTGAAACTGGCTCTGATTGTAGGGAGGGATGGTCTGCAGATTCTCAACTCTTGGAGCTGTGGGGGGGGAGGCATTGTTAGGCTTGGTCACTTGGAAATGCCCCTGCAGCAGGAAGGTTAGGGAAGCGTGCAGGCGCGTGGGGGGGGGGCGTGGGGGGCAGTTAAGGTGCTAGCTGCAACTGCCGCCCCCGAAGTGACCATATTCCACTCTTCCAACAGAAATTCCCCCAAGGAAAGGGTCGCTCTTTCCCTCAAGGAAATGTGCTTATTGCTTATTGCTCCAGCAATAAGGCTTGAGAAAAGGAGGAAAAACAGTGTGTGTTTTGCATTTTGCACTCCATTGGCTCCTGCCTGCAAACCCCGCCCCCTTCCACACGATTGGCCCCCGCCCGCAAACCCCGCCCCCTGGCTCTCGAGCATTTCAAAATGTGCACGAGCATGTCAAAATGGCTCCCGGCATAAAAAGTTTGCCGACCCCTGGGCTAGGCAACCAGTTCAGCTTACAGTTGTTGTACTTACTATAAACCATCATCGGGTGGCGGTGTTGCATATTGGCTTTCCCTCGAGATTCAGTTCTCCTGGGAAAAATACTGATAAGGCTTTGTTTTGGCTAGATAGACAAGCAATACCTGTTGTTTACTCTTACAGCAGAAACGCTTGGAAATTTCCACTTTCAGGCCAGATTCACAGTGTAGGAAATGCCATGCGTTTGATTCTGCATAGCATAACTTTACCAAATAACTTTAACAAAGATGGTGATCCCTCATCTCCCAGCGCTCTAAACCTGCCGGAGACCACTGTCTTACAGTGTCCTCATGGGGAGCTGCTGTCTGGAGTATGTGTGGGAGATCCCGAGTCCTCTCCTTGTCTGGAGAGGAATTCCGAGAAGCCGGTCCATGCAATGGCTCCTGCTGCAGTCGTCAGACTTCAGTTTGCCATTGCTTCCCCAGAAGTGGCAAATGACTGTTTTGAAAGTCGCTTATATTTTGGGAAGAAATCACATCTGTGAAGGTCAGTAAAAGTCTACCTGCCAAGGTATTAACATGGGGGAAATGGCTTATTGCTATGTCCTTCACTCCTACTAGGGGGTCTGCCACTAAGCAAAAACTCTTCCTCAATGTCGTGTCTTATTATCCACAACACAAAAATATCAGCTAATTCTCCTATTTTACAATCTTCATATTTGTTTTGCTAGTATTAAATCAATTGTGGTTGCAGTTCTGTATCAAGTAGACAAGATGTTCTGCATTTTTTATTCTGAAAATCACATTTCTAGCATTGTACTGAATTTTGCAGTATCAGCTCAATGGAAATGTCTCCCTTCCCACGCATTATTGGCTATTTTCAAGACTTCAGCTGCTCACCAGGCTTGAATAGGAAAGTTCAAACCTTTCACTTTGGATTGATAGTGTGTCTCAGCTTTCTAGAATTATTAGTCATGCATGTAAGACAGTCACTTGGTGTATGCTTGGTAAATAACCAAATGGGAACTCTCCAGATGACTTTAACCAGAGCTAAATATTTCCCTGTTCTTCTTACCTAAGTCACCAGGCAGAGCACATATTCAGGATAAGGATGATACCAGGTTCATTCTTAGACAACTCCATACGAGGTTAGGAATGATTCCTGACAGAAACCAATAGGTAAGTCTACATTCATCTAGATCAGTGTTTCTCAACCTTGGCAACTTTAAGCTGTGTGGACTTGCGCATGCTGGCTGGGGAATTCTGGGAGTTGAAGTTCACACAGCTTAAAGTTGCCAAGGTTGAGAAACATTGATCTAGATGATCTCATATGGTATAAGGTAGCTTCATGTGTTCAGTCTGATATGAACTCAGACATGTTGTTGACAGTTTTCTGTCCAGCTACTTTCCTCCCATTAAGCATGCCAATCCAAGCTTTGCATGTCAGCTCTAGGGTGTGTATGTGTGTGTGTATAATTATTCCAAAATTAATTTCCTTCTGTATTTTTTACTCTCTTGGTGCAAAAGTGCTTCAGTTAAGGACAGCTTAACCCAACATGTTTAACCGTACTTAAATTTCCTAGTTTTGCCAGATGTATGCTAGTTCTTTCATTTCATGGCCTTGAGAGCCAGATTTTATTATTTTTATTAGCACCCAAGGACATTTCAGATCCTTTACAACAGCTGTCCTAATTTCAGTGGGCAAGCAGCTTATCTCCCACAATGAGATGAGTCATCCTCCTTCCCAAGGAGAGCATCATGCAAAGGAAAGGCCAGTGCTGCACTAGCATTTGCATATTAGCCAATGAGGTCCCTGTTACCCATGAGACAGTTTTTTACATATGCAACTCTCATGCCAGGAATAGCAAAAAATAGCCCTGCCTTTTATTCAAAGGCAGTAAATTGTGCTTACAAAATATATGTTTGGAATTAGGATCAAGGAGCCTCTGGATTCCTTGATTTCCACAACTGATGTAATTGTTGCTGGTTTATTAATTTGCTTTCCAGTTTCATACATTAATAATTTTCAGGTACTCTGGAAATAATTTCGCTGCAATATTTTAAGTCTTTACAATATAACTGCAATAGAGATGTGGTTGAGAATGTGAATTCTAAACAGTTTGATCCAATTGGGTTTTCTTTATGTTACTTCTGCTCCTGTTTCTCTCATTTGATAAGATATGAAATGTAAAGGTTGAAACTAACTTTGCAACTAGTATGTGCAAGCTAGCTTGCAACTTGGTATGGTCATACTTTGCAAAACATTGTGGAACTCCACAAAGAGACTCAAAAGACTTAATTTTCATGGAAGATTAAATAAATCATAAGGGAGAGGGTAGACTAGTCTTCCAGAAGCTGTAATCCAAGCTTGCATTGAATTGCAGTTCCCATTAGCCCCAGCAAGCATAGCTATTATCCAAGCCAGCAAGGAATAAGTAGTCCAACATTTCAGCAGACTGCCAGATTGGGGAAATATGGGCATGCTTATATTTACTTCTTCATGGTGACATGCTTTGAATGCCCAATAATAAGAATTTCTTTGGTACTAGAGAAGACATTATGCCAAAATATAGTAGAAATTGCTTATTTTAGTAACTTATCCCACTCCAAGCATAATGTTAATCTTCTGTCATGGGCAGAGCCATCTTTTTAAATCCAGTAGGTGTTCTTTTCCTACCATTAAAAATCATCCAGAAATAGATTCTATTCCTCATTGCCAATTGGGATAACAGACATAGCTGAGATATACCCCTTTGCTTTCTAAGATGATGATGCCTAATGGGACAATTTGAGCAGGATAGCATATTATTATTATTATTTATTTAACTTATATGACTGCCCATCTCCCCCAATGGGGAACTCTGGGCGTATGTACATCAATCGGTCAGGTAGAATGAAACCTTGTTTTGTACACCAAGATTAAGATTGTCCTGCCACCATGACCAAAGAAAGTAAAGATGGATATTAAAAAAAATATAAATATAGATAATTAAATGTTTTGAAATTAATAACTATTCAACACAACCACAATAGTAATAAAATGAATATTAATACACTTAGCTACTACTTTTGATCAACAAGCTTTGTTGGAATAGAATTTGCAGGAGACCTAATGAAATAGAATTCAGTGGGCTAATTCTATGTAAAACAAATTTCAATCATTCACAGTGCTTACCTCTTCCCCTTTCAACCATATGTCATTTTAGCCTAAATTTAGCTCTTAGTTTTACATTCAGTAATCACTGGCACCTCTGTTCTTTTCCCAATATTATGCTGGTAATCCTTGTTACATTAATTAAATACTTAGTTCATTTTCAATTCTGATCACATTTCCTCTAATTTGACAATACAGCATAAAAATTTTAGGATCTAATGTTCCTGCAATTCCTTTGAAATTGTTTAGCATCAGAGACAAGGTTTTTAAATGGCTTTCTATGCATCAGGGCATTTTAAAACTTAGTTAGTATTCATAATATGCATTCATATTTATTTCAGCTAAATTAGGCTATTAGAAGAAAATAAAAAGAGGAAAAAACCCTAAAGCATTTTTAATTCAGGCTCTATATTAGAGTGGACAACCTGATATAGGGCAGCTTTCAAAAAGCCTACATGTTCTCAGATTTCAGATACAAATGTTTGTGTTTCCCTGATAATCCACTGGATGAGAAGAAGGAGGATATAGAGAGGGAAATGGGTTCCACGTCATTTTGGAACTTATCCTATCAACAATTGACATCAGCCCATCTAATACTAGCATGTGAACACTGATAGATTGGATGGCCTTACAAACACATGGAACAAATACTTAAATAAATAAAATAAATAAAATCATACATGCAATGGTTCTCCCTATGGCACTTTATGGAAGCAAAATTGGAGTTTCAAGAAGCAGGGTAGAAATCATATTGGCGCTTCTGAAGTCTGTATGTCTGTGAACATGTCTATGAACATTCTGAAGTCTGTGTTGGAGAAGACTCTTAAGAACACTTTGGATAGCCAAAATACTCAAACAAATGGATCATCAAACAAATCAATCCAGAGTTCTCACTTGAGGCACAAATGATCACACTGGAATTATAATATTTTGGACACATTAGGCAAATTATCTTATTATGGATGTATATTTGCTATGAGAGCCAGTTTCGTGTAGTGGTTAAGGTACCAGGCTAGAACCCAGGACACCGTGAGTTCTAGTCCTGCCTTGGGCACTAAGCCAGCTGGGGCCAGTCCCTCTCTCTCAGCCCTAGGAGGAGGCAATGGCAAATCACTTCTGAAAAACCCTGCCAAGAGAACTGCAGGGACTTGTACAGGCAGTCGCCAGCAGTCAACACTGACTCGAAGGGACCCCCACCACCACCAAAATGGGATACATTATAGACCTAGGAAGTCTATAACGCTGGGAAAGGTGGAACGCAAAATAAGAAAAGGATAACTATCAGCACTTGAATACAGCAGAGAGAGGTACATATTGGAAGATCTCAAGGGCCAGGTTGGGGACATATTATCCTGGAAAATTTCTATCTATGTGGTTGCTATGGGTGAACCCCAACTTCATGGCACATAATCAATCAATCAGCACCAATCTTTTCCAATATCTAGGTCACACAGTCTTGTTCCACATTTGTTGACACAGGGTTATTCAACCTACAGATCTACATAGCACACAAAATATATTGTCCCATTGAAAAAGGGATGCTTTTAGCTTTAGTGTAGAAATGTATTTCATATAGATGTAGGCACAGAGAGACCCAAAACATGCATACACGTCAGGGTTTGCTCTCAGAGTTCAAGAAGTAATCCCTTGTGATCATTTTATACATCATTCCTGAAATATGATTTTTTAATTCATTTTATAATGTATAATTGCATTTTACATTTTATACAACATTCCTGAAATTTGATTTTTTTTGTACCTTGCTTAGAATCATTGCTTTCAATTGCTGTGCTATTTCTCCTTACTTTGTTCTTTTCCAGTTTCTCTAGTCTTTCTTTTAAAAGAATCATATTTTTCTTGCAGTTAGTCATGAAACCTTAATGGTTTCAGCATGATTCCTATCCTCCCTCCCTTCTTCCTTTCCTCCCTTCCTTCAATTGTTTCTTTCATCACCTAGGACTTCCTTGGTTTATGTTGCCCAGAAGTAGCACTTTATCCACTATATCATCCTGAAGAGCCTCTGGTCAGTACTTTTAATGCACCTCTGTAACTACACATTAGAATTTTTCTCAGCTACTTAAATAGTTTTCACAAAGAAAGTAAGAAACAACACCTTGGAGGAAACAGGGGAGTGATGAGAAGAGTGGGATAGAATCACAGCATGGCTATAGTTAAGTCAGAGTGGTAGACTATGAAGGAAATCAATAAACTAAATTATTTGCGGACTTCCGGTGGGGACATGGCAGGCTGAACAGCTGGGCCCACGGGCTCAGCGGGCAGAACTGACAACGCGGCAGTTTTTCTTGGGCTCAGGCAGGTTTTTCCTGAAGCATAGGAGTGTTTTTCCGGAAAATGGAAAACACCTGGAATCATCCCACCTGTGCTCTGGATGGCTACTTGCAGCCAGAAGATCGTAAACAGCATTCACGCTCAACTGGTAAGAGCTAGCCGGGAGGCTGGGACGTCACCATTTCCAAGCTGCGCTGTAGCCTTAAAGGTACACTAAGACTGGCCACCCCATTTCTAAATCACCCAATTTATATTTCTTTTACGTATGCGTACCCTAAGAGAGGCTTTCTACAGCAAGGAGAAGCGGGTTCTCTTGGTGCTTATCGTTATTTTTGGGATCAATTTTTTTAAAAAAAATTCTTTTTAAGTTTTGGACTTTGTTTTCCATCCAAATATTAAGAAGGATTGAGAGTAAACAATTGTCTCCCTGTTATTATTTTTGTACTAAATTTGAAGATATTGGCATTTTCCTACACCTTGAATCGGCTGTTTTGAACTTTCAGTTTTCTGCTTCTACTTTCCCTTAGGAACTGTCTCCATATCTCACTTTTGCTTTGTAAACACATTCTGGAATTCTTTCAATTCTTTGACTTTCGTTGGTTAAGCTCCTAGGGCAGGGCTTTCCAAAGTGCCGCCGCTGGCGACACACCCGGCGGTGGCGGCGACACGCGCGCGCATGGCAGCGGTGCGGGGGGGGCGTGCGGCGGCGTGCACGTGCACGGCGGCGGCGCGGGGAGGCGTGCGGCGGCACGCGTGCGCACGGCGGCAGCGCGGGGAGGTGTGCGGCGGCACGTGCGCGCATGGCGGCGGCGCGGGGAGGCGTGCAGCGGCGCGTGCGCGGTGGCGGCGGCGTGGGGGTGTGTGCGGCGGCGCGCGCGGTGGCGGCACGGTGGGCGTGCGGCAGCATGCGCATGGCGGTGGCGCGGGGGGCGTGCGGCGGCACGCACGTGCATGGCGGCCACCGTGCACGTGCGCGCCGCCGCTTCCGGGTGGTGTGGCGACACACCACGCTGTGTGTGGCGACACACTTTTGTGTCGCGACACACAGTTTGGAAAGCTCTGTCCTAGGGGGTGCCATAATCTACTGCATGATACATGGAGGATTTTAAACAGACTTTCTCTAACTTCCACCAAGATTTTAAACAGATTCTTTCTGATTTCTACCAAGTTTTTATGCAAGGCATTCAGGACATTGTGGAAAATATGAGGTCTAAAATGTGTAATCTGGTTGGGGGTGCTGTGGATGAAACTGAGGAATTTAACAGCGACAGAAATATCTCTTCTAAGAGTGAGATCGGGACTTCTGTTGAAATGCTGGATGCAGATCGGATATTTTGCCTACTGCAAAATATATCAACAATAGACACAGGTGATGCAGCTACTGGCTGTAACCCACTTGTCTGCCTCTTTTACTGGCACATGATAGTCACTACTACATTTGTTTCTTCTTGTTACCCTTTCCATTTTAAAGGATGGATCACCACCATGTGAAAGCATAACATTGACTTCCATCATAGAAAGAATGAACCTGACCATTTTTTTTAAATGCCATTTATTGAATGATGTGCTTCAGGACTCCCTTTATATGCCTTACCTTATATTAAGATGAAATTCAGTATCACACAATCAGATTTCCACTTGCACAATTGGAGTTCCCATTCCCATACTCTTCTCTGCAGCCCACTCTAACCCCCAAAATGTTCCAGATGGTCTTCCCCAGAATAGATTTTGAGAGAACACAGAAGTATAGAGGGCC
The DNA here is from genome assembly GCA_023362775.1 of Charina bottae. Taxonomy (NCBI): domain Eukaryota; kingdom Metazoa; phylum Chordata; class Lepidosauria; order Squamata; family Charinaidae; genus Charina; species Charina bottae. The sequence continues at coordinate 56,182,145 of JALMGJ010000004.1, forward strand.
ATAGGAGGAACTAATTGGAAATGTTCTTACCTTATTTTTCCTGTCTGAATCTTCACTTACTACATCTTGGTTTTGTTTTAAAGTACATTTAACATTTATTTCATTTATACTAAATGGTCATCTATCATTATATATTGTTATATATAAATTATATAAATGGTCATCTATCATTATATATCGTTCTTTCAATTAATTATTGAAATATTGGCTGTTAGCTATTTACATAGACCAATACAGTGAATCCAATCATTCTTGTGGCATGTGCAATTCACTAGCCCAATAATAAACAGGGCACTTTAACTATCAATACAAGTTTAAATAACATTCTTTTTTCTTTAAGGAGTTCCTTGGCAGTCTTCTAGAATAGTATGCCACCCATTGCTAGTTGATAGAATTTTAACTTTCCAAATTTTCTAAAGAAAAATACCTTATAATCTCGTTTTAAAATTATGCAAATCTTATTTAAATATATTTTTTTCCATTCATTTTGCTATTTAAAAAAAATAGGCACTTTTTCTCTAGATCTTAGAGGTAGATTCAATAGGATCTGTAAAAAAAAAAACAGTTTGAAATCAGCCCAAGAAATGGTAATATTGAGCATCTGGGTTTGGGAGAAGTGTTTAAGAGTGGTGATTGGAAACCTCTCATTTCCATCCTTAGTTCTGAATTTGCACCATAACATTCACCATTTTGTCAGTGAATTTCAGTGGTTTAATGTCAGTTCACATTTCATAAGCAGTTCACAGGCCACAGGTTTTCCCTCTCTCCCTGCTACATAATCTATTGTCAAAAATAAATTGCAGTAAAGCCCTAACTTCCTCCATTTTAGAATTGAATGTCAAAAATACTCTTCTCTGCATCATCCATAACTAATGCAGTATCAGCCACCTGGTTCTCTTATTGCCCCTGTAGTTATTATCAATTTTTGGAGCAAACTTGTTCATCTTGGATGGAATTCTGCTCTTTTAAACTATACCCAGTGACTTCCATTCTATTTTGTGCTCTCTGAATTCAGATTTGCTGTTCACTATTTCCAGCATTACCCTGGGTCACTTAACAAAAAACTAACAGAAGTTGTGCTATCAGTGTTAGTGTTGAAAAACCAAAACAGCTGAAACAAAAAGAGCAGGCACATATATAGGCATGGCTGCATATAACATTCAGCACTCTGAACAGGATTCATTCTGATATCTGTAACATCCTTATGTGAATCTGCATCACACCATTACATTTGTAAAATTCAATGAATTGCACGTGGGAGTATACAGGGACAAGGGGTGAAATAATGAAAACTGTGTAGTGACATTGCAAAGCAAACTCTGTCTCTTTTGTATGTGCTTCACAAAATCTCATGTATGTGCATAAGGGGGGGAGCTTGCATTGTGACATCACAACTCACACTCATCATTCTGATGAAATGTACAGATACGTTTGCCAGATATCTCTGCAGTTGTTGCTGGATTTAGCTGAGCTACTCAAGTTTAAGCTGCAATAAGGCTGCAAAGCCTTATTTTGTACTGTGCAGCTTTAGAGTAAAAAAACATTCATTAAAATAGCTTTCTTTTCTGTTGTGATTGTGTGAGATTGTCATTTATTATACCTTTTTACCATTTCAGCCAAGTTGATCAGAAAGAATGCTAGTTATTTTTATAGCTTTAGAAGTAAGAAAACACTGGTGGCAATACTAGGATTATAAACATATATACATGGTATATGCCAAATGCTTCCCAAGCTTTTATGTGCATGCTATGATACTACATTACAGCACAAATGAATAACTATAAATAAAAGAATTTCAAGTAGGAAATCATAATATTATAAAAACAACAGCTGAACATTAATCAAAATAGACAAAAGAAGTTGGGAGTTTTTTATTACTTTACAAAAATAGTAAAATATCTTTCTGTCATTATCTCATCATAATATTTTTCTTACAATAAACATTGCTACCAATGTAGAACCAATTCTAGGATAAAAGAAGAATTGTACAATTTCCATAGGAAATAATAAATGACACAGTTTTGCAGAACTGATCATGGCAAGGAAGAATTTTAACAGCATACTTCAGTCATTAATATCACGGTCCAAAATATCAAAGTCGTTTATAAATATGTTGAACAGCTAGATTAGAGCCCTGCAATATGTCACTCCATACTATATCCAAGCTTGACAAGGAGTCATTGACATACTGTACACTCATTGGACATGATTGCTTTAACCAGCTCTATAATAGTAGTGTAAGTAGTCCACATTTTGCCTTCTCTCATATTAAGATCCCACGGGGGACTTTGCTGAATGCTTTGTTAAAGTCATTATACTCACTACATTCCCATGATCAACTAAACTGATCTCTCTATCTAAAAAGGAAATCACGTTGTTTGAATAGTTTGTGATTGATAAACCTATGCTGACTCTGGCCAAACAGTGTATTCTTTTCTAAATGCTCACAGACCAACTAATTAATAATATATTCCAGATTTTTTCCTGGTATGTATTTTCCTGATAGCCATATTTGCCTTTCTCCAATCCTCTGACATTACACCCATACTCTATGGTTTTTCAGACATCACAAAAGGAGCTCCAAGATGACATCCACAAGCTGCTTCAAGTTTGGCTTCTGGAAATATAAATTCATAATTGTACCAAGATATTCCCTGACTACTGCCTTAACTTACCTTGTATCCATTATTCCTCTTTGTGTCAGTTGTTCTACTTAAATCAATCTGAATTGACTTATGTAGAACAAAATAGTTCGCTTTGGGGAAAAGACTAAAACAAAGTAGTTCAGGAGCAATAACCTCTCCCCATTACCTGTTACTGTCCTGCCATCTTCTCCAAGCAGCATCCCCTCCTCCCATTTCTTCCATGTTTTAGATGATTGCTATTCTATACTTTTTTTATCCATTCAATCATGTCTGATCATTGGAGAGTGCCTGGACACGTCCCTGCAGTTTTCTTGGCAAGTTTTTTCAGAAGTGGTTTGTCGTTGCCTCCTTCCTAGGGCTGAGAGAAAGTGACTGGCCCAAGGTCACCCAGCTGGCTTCATGCCTAAGGCAGGACTAGAACTTACGGTCTCCCGGTTTCTAGCCTGATGCCTTAACCACTACATCAAACTGGCTCTATTCTATAATTACTGGTTTCTAAAAAGCAACTGTAGAGTTTGGCTATAATGAAAACAAAGGCCTTCAGCTCTTAGAATACTTACTTGAACTTAAGTACCTGGGAAGAATGCTTATTTGAACTAGAAAAACTCAAATCAGCTTACACATGTTTTGAAACTGAAGTGAGAATTCAACTGTTCACTTTCTTCATTCTGCTAAATTAATGGCTGTTTTATTAAGTACGGTACTGTAAGTGCTTATTTCAAAATTTTAGAATAGGCCAGCCTTTCTCAACTTGTTTTTTTTTAAGAATTTTATTAAGTTTGAAAAAAAAGATAAAAACTACAAAAAACAAAAAAACTACAAAAAGAAAAAAAAAGAAAAACTAAAAAGAGTGCGAAACACAAGAAGAATTTTGAAGATTACATAAAGTGACTTCCAAAAGTTATTGAGTGATATTGATAAAAGGGAAAGTATGGAAACCAGAAACTGCGATGCTCAAGGAAAGTGAACAGAAAACTGAAGACTCAAAACGGCAGATTCAACTTGTAGGAAAATGTTAAATCCTTCAAATTAAATACAAAAGTAGTAACGAGGAGATAATTATTCTCAGTCAATGTTATGGAGATCGCAGGCAAGGAGGGAGGGGGGGGTCTTCCAGGGAGAGAAGTGCATTCACAGTGTCGAGGACCTTGGGTGCCCGGCCAAGAAAGTCAGGCGGGATCCGCCTTAGAGTGCCTGGGGTTTTTCTCCAGAGAACTGGTTAGCGTAGCTTACTTGGCAAGATTCTGTGTAAGGTAGAACAATAAAGATCTAGAGCTTCATTCTGGGCTCAGCATTGTTCTTCCCCTAACCATAACAGTCCTCCTTAATATCCAGATGGGAAATAAGCCAAAGATTTTTTAAAAGTTTTACAATTAATCCAGAGAAAATGATAAGCACCAAGAGATTTTGCCTCTTCTTGTTCTAAAAAGCCTCTCTTGGGTTACACAAACTTAAAGATATATAAACTGGGTAATTTAGAAATGGGAAGGCATGACCTAGTGTCCCTTAGGGCTGCAGCGCAGTCTGGAAATGATGGTGTCCCCGACTCCCACCGTCTGTTGCCGGATTAGCGCTAATGCTGTTGGCGATCCTCAGGCTACAAGGCGACGTTCAGGAGTGCAAATGGAATGATTCCAAGCATTTTCTGCCATGAAAATGATCTAGGGCATCAGGAAAAACCTGCCTTTGCCCCAAAAAAACCTGACACTGCCCGGTCTATCCACTGAGCTTGCAAGCAAGGCTGTTCAGTCGGCCATATTCCCACTGGAAGTCAGCCTTTCTCAACTTGTTGACCCTGGAGGAACCCTTGAAATATTTTTCAGGCCTCAGGGAACCCCTGCACATTCAGGCTCAAATATAGGCCAGAAGTTGCAAAATTATTATATTTGTTTCATGTGTAGGCCTGTATACATGCATTCACAGTGTTCTTAAACTAAAAATAAAGAATGAAACGTACCTCTCTAATGTGAAGTTGCCTAAATTTGAAATAATTTTTTAAATAAATCGTGATCTCCCAGGGATCCCCTAGTGACCTCTCATGGAACCCTAGGATTCCACGGAACCCTGGTTGAGAAACCCTGTAATAGTCACTGCATTATACAACTAAGTTAATAATTAGGTTAGAAAGTTTTAAACAATCTGTGTAAAAATTCATAGCAAGTCCAATGATAATATTCTCATAGAAAGCGCACACATACACACCTTTTAGGTTATCTTTTGTATAGCAAAAATTGTCGTCTTGAAAATTGAGCCTCTTTATCTAACTTTGCTACCATTAGGAAAACACATTAGTCATAAATCTTGTTTTCTTTGCTGCCTGTCATGAGAAAGTATCATCAGAGAATATTATTGTCAGATACTGCAAATAACAACAATGGTTTACTACATTTAGGCTTATATATTTTGATTAGCTGTTATTTTCATTATTAAAAAATGTAAAACATAATCTCTTGCCATTCCTGAGAGTTTTTACCTTAATATTCATCAGAATGAACATAGAGCCTTGCTTTTTCAACACTCTATGTTGCACAACTCTAAAAAGTTGTGAATGTTGACCCATAAATGCCTAAAGATATGAGATACACTGCTGAATGATGTTTGCCTAGATTAATTAGAATATATATAAACTAAAAGTATTTCTATGAAGTATTCATGTGCACATGTTGGTGTTCATCAGAATTATACTACATTCAGAAAGTTATCATTAAAAGCATTCAACTGAGTTAATTTAGAAGCATATAATCTTGAGTCAATTTAGTCCAGTTTAGTGTATTTTTGTTTCTGCATGAATAAATTGAACTTGGGGGAGGTGGGAAACATAACTGGTACACTTAAGTTATGTTTAATGGGCTTGTACACAAATAGAGGGATCTTTACTCATGGATGAAAAAAATAGCTTTGCGGGGTTCATCTGCATATAATTTATGCTTATAAGAGTATATCTAGGAATTATATATACAGGTTCTAATGCATATGCAAAAATAGGACAGAGTATCCATGCACTTTCCTTAGCCATGGAACACATGCACCATGTGTGATGAAAAGCCATTTGTTGTTCTGCTGGCATGTAAGTACAGTAAAGAATTAATTAGCTAGTTCTTCATAAGGAAAGTAGCCAGAAAGGTAAGAGAACTTGAAAGGATAAGAGAAGGAAAACATACTGTAATTAACAGCTGTACAAAATTAAAAAACAAGGAAACAGGTAATTAGTATAGTTATGAAAGAAAAAGAAAAAAATACTTTGGTAAACCCCCTGTGACAAGTCAAACTTTCATAATGTAATGATGCATGATGCATTTTTGTGGATACATCTGGTTAAAGAGACACAACGTATCCTATCTATTCATGCAATATACTTGTTATATTTGATTGATTGATTGATTGATTGTATTGATTGTATTTATATGCTGCCCCCTACTTTAACAGTTTGGGGCAGCTTATACCAATAAAATTAAACAGCAAAAATACCAAAAAAACTTAATACAGTATTAAAACAATAAATCAATACATTGTAAAACAATTAAAACGTTCAATGGTTTACCATTAAAACCATTAAAAGCTATGGGTAAATAAATTAGTTTTGAACCACTCACTGCTCCTGCTGCCATATTCTGGACCAGCTGCAATTTCCAAACTGTCTTCAATGGCTGACCCAAAAGAGCACATAAGAGTAACCCAATCTTTGACTTACTAACACATGAATCAATAAAGCCAGATCTCTCCTCCAGTTAGGGACACAGTTGGTTTATTAGCTGAAGCTGATAGAAGACATGCTTGTCACTGATGTTGGGTAGTTGTCCATATCAATGCTGGACCAAGAAGAACCTCAAACTGAAAATCTAATCTTTAAGGGGTTCTGCAATCCCATCCAAAACAAACCCTGTTGTACACACTTCAGAATAAACAACATATTGTCAACATCCTTACAGCCTAGAGTCCCTCAGAGGCTCTGAAGACATTCAATCCAGAGTTGACAGAAGAGAAGTATAGCTGAGTACAGTATTATCAGAATATTGATGACAATTAGATCCAAATTTGTAAATGAGCCTACAAGCGGTAGGATGGTCAGTATACAAAACCCTGTCTTCACTGTTCAAAGTGAGGTACCTACCCCAGTAGCTAGTGAAGCCCCATTTTGGATGTGTGGAAAGGGGGTTTTGAATAACCTTCTATAACAAACATCAGCCTTTTATGGCAGAGCCACCTGGCAGTTATTGGGCCCAAACAGCCACACACACACACACAAAAGCTGCCATGTTTCCAAATACATATTCCCTTAATTTTAGAGACTGACCTAGCATTCAACAGAAGTAGCAACAAGATCTGTGGTAACTCAACCTGGCTCCCTAAACTATCCTGCTAGTACAGAAGACAGAAGTAGTATTCATTATACATATATGTCTCCTACCTCCCTTCAGAGATATGCCTTCTCCCCTTCTGCCCTACGTGACTGGAACAGAGATGCTAATGCTATACAAGCCCAGACCACAATATCTTCTCCTAAACCACAGAATATGGCACAGATTGAGGAAAGGAAGCAAGAAAAACACTGCCACATAAATACAAAAGAACAGAATTAATGATACGCACACACACACACACACAGGTAGGTAGGTAGGTAGGTAGATAGATAGATAGATACGCACATACACACACACACACACACACACAAATATGGAAACCCAACATACTAGGTCTCATTTATTTTTTAAAAAATCAAGCTAAAGTCACCCTCACTACCATACTAAACCCAGCCCCCATGTATGCAGGCTTATACAGGACAGATTTTCAGAGGCCTCAAGGCCAGATGGTAAGAATTTACCATGAAATAGGGTTTTCAAGTCTGTTTATAGGCACTCTGTATGTTCTTCAGAATTGGACTAGCAACACCTGAAGAACATTGATAGCATAACACAAAATACAATGAAACTGGAGGTATTCACAATAGCTAAAATGTTGGGTTAGAATTATGGAATTGTAAAGAAATCATTTACATCATTAAGTGCAGGAATCCAGATTAAAGTATTTCTGACAGATGACTGTCTACCCTCCACTTCAACACATCCAAGGAAGATGAGGCTACCCTATCTCCGAGTAATTGTTCCAACTGTTGAACTACACATAATGTTCGGATTGTTTCCCCATAATATCCAAGAAGAATCTCCCTCCCTATAACTTCAATCCATTATTCAGTATCCTACATTATAAATGAATGAAAAACAGATTTTGACTCTTCTCTGTCATCCTTTCAGTGAAGAATATTATCTCATGTCTCACCACTCCCCCACTTCTCTTTTCAAGGGAAAACGTCTCCAGTTCTTTCCATCTTTCTTCATAAGATTTAGTTTCTAGTTCCCTAATCATCTTTATTGCCCTTCTCAGAACATGTTCTGAATTGTCAGAAACTGAAATGTGGTGCCCAGAACTGAACACAATACTTGAGGCGGATATATATTTAATTTAATTTGTTCTTTTACTTCTTACAACTCACAGCAACTGCAAAACCTAAGAAAGGTTAAGTCTTGGATCATATGCTATTTGTTCTAAATGTTTAATTTCTTTTTTTTTTTTACTTCTAAAAGTACTGAGAATAGGGTATCCCTGCTACAGTCTACCTTTTTTTAAAATGGCAAACTTAAGACTAAAATATCATTTTCAAATCAATTTTAAAGAAATTAAGTTCTGCCATTTATTGCAGCTCCTGCTATATCCTGTCATAAAACTACAACCAGTGAGTGTACAACAAGGATAACATTCTATCAAAATATAAACCTGCAAATATTGAAACCTCAGATGTGGTAACAATTGGAACATAATGACTGATGAAAAAAGAAAATACCACTATTTTTATAATGAGAAAAGAAGGAAGGAAGGAAGGAAGGAAGGAAGGAAGGAAGGAAGGAAGGAAGGAAGGAAGGAAGGAAGGAAGGAAGGAAGACAAAGAATCAATCCAGCCAAGTTCAGCTCTTTATTTGCTCATACTTCATAGACAGAATCTTGCCAGACTAAACCTAGTCTTTGTTGTTGTTTATTCGTTCAGTCGCTTCCGACTCTTCGTGACTTCATGGACCAGCCCACGCCAGAGCTTCCTGTCGGCTGTCACCACCCCCAGCTCCCCCACGGTCGAGTCCGTCACCTCCAGAATATCATCCATCCATCTTGCCCTTGGTCGGCCCCTCTTCCTTTGGCCTTCCACTTTCCCTAGCATCAGCATCTTCTCCAGGGTATCCTGTCTTCTCATTATGTGGCCAAAGTACTTCAGTTTTGCCTTTGATATCATTCCCTCAAGTGAGCAGTCTGGCTTTATTTCCTGGAGTATGGACTGGTTTGATCTTCTTGCAGTCCAAGGCACTCTCAGAATTTTCCTCCAACACCACAGTTCAAAAGCATCTACCTTCCTTCGCTCAGCCTTCCTTATGGTCCAGCTCTCGCAGCCATAGGTTACTACAGGGAATACCATTGCTTTAACTATGCGGACCTTTGTTGTCAGTGTGATGTCTCTGCTCTTAACTATTTTATCAAGACTTGCCATTGCTCTCCTCCCAAAAAGTAGACGTCTTCTGATTTCCTGGCTGCAGTCAGCATCTGCAGTAATCTTTGCGCCTAGAAATACAAAGTCTGTCAACTGCCTCCACTTTTTCTCCATCTATTTGCCAGTGATCAATCAAGCTAGTTGCCATAATCTTGGGTTTTTTTAGGTTTAACTGCAACCCAGCTTTTGCACTTGCTTCTTTCACCTTCATCATAAGGCTCCTCAGCTCCTCCTCACTTTCAGCCATCAAAGGGGTATTATCTGCATATCTGAGATTGTTAATGTTTCTTCCAGCAATTTTAACTCCAGCCTTGGATTCCTCAAGCCCAGCATGTCGCATGATGTGTTCTGCGTACAAGTTGAATAGGTAGGGTGAGAGTATACAACCCTGCCGTACTCCTTGCCCAATCTTAAACCAGTCCGTTGTTCTGTGGTCTGTTCTTACCATTGCTACTTGGTCGTTATACAGATTCCTCAGGAGGCAGACAAGATGATTTGGTATCCCCATGCCACCAAGAACTTGCCACAATTTGTTATGATCCACACAGTCAAAGGCTTTAGAATAGTCAATAAAACAGAAATAGATGTTTTTCTGAAACTCCCTGGCTTTCTCCATTATCCAGAGGATATTGGCAATTTGGTCTCTAGTTCCTCTGCCTTTTCTAAACCCAGCTTGTACATCTGGCAATTCTTGCTCCATGAATTGCTGGAGTCTACCTTGCAGGATCTTGAGCATTACCTTACTGGCATGTGAAATAAGTGCCACTGTTCAATAGTTTGAACATTCTTTAGTGCTTCCCTTTTTTGGTATGGGGATGTAAGTTGATTTTTTCCAATCTGATGGCCATTCTTGTATTTTGCAAATTTGCTGGCATATGGCATGCATCACCTTGACAGCATCATCTTGCAAGATTTTAAACAGTTCAGCTGGGATACCATTGTCTCCTGCTGCCTTGTTATTAGCAATGCTTCTTAAGGCCCATTCAACCTCACTCTTCAGGATGTCTGGCTCTAACTCACTGACCACACCGTCAAAGCTATCCCCCATATTATTATCTTTCCTATACAGATCTTCCGTATATTCTTGCCACCTTTTCTTGATCTCTTCTGCTTCTGTTAGGTCCTTGCCATCTTTGTTTTTTATCATACCCATTTTTGCCTGGAATTTATCTCCGATGTTTCTAATTTTCTGGAAGAGGTCTCTTGTACTTCCTATTCTATTGTCTTCTTCCACTTCCACGCACTGCTTGTTTAAAAATAATTCCTTATTTCTTCTGGCTAACCTCTGGAATTTTGCATTTAATTGGGCATATCTCCCCCTATCACTGTTGCCTTTTGCTTTCCTTCTTTCTTGGGCTACTTCCAGTGTCTCAGGAGACAGCCATTTTGCCTTCTTGGTTTTCTTTTTCTTTGGGACGTTTTTTGTTGCTGCCTCCTGAACAATGTTGCTGAACCTAGTCTACTCTAACCTAAAGAGAAATAACCTGGGAGGCTCTAGGGCGGGACTACTCTGAATCTCTTTCTCTTCTTCCATGGTCCAACTCTGGGCTGTGTTGCCTCTTGTGTCTCCCCCCTCCTTGGAATGTGCTCCCTCCTTCCTGAGAACCAGCTGTATTACTGTAGTCCATCACATCAGCTCCCCCTTCATAGACACATTCCATCACAGGAAGACACAAAGCATTATTATTCTTGAATAATATGCTTTTTCCCTTTTACCAGTTATCTCTTCCATTCAGGTAGACAAGAATTTCAATAAATTTGTAGAGCTGCTCTGCTCTGAAACATAATAGTCACATCTTGTTGCAGTCCCTGGACATCTGATGAAATGAGGGAGCTATCTCTATCATTAGCAAACTACACTTGAATTCCATCTTTTCCAATGTTTAGTTAAAGCTGTCTTCATTAAACTATGATGTGACCTTTAAAAAGAGTTATATTATTATATTTAAATGTAAACATTTTATACAGAAGTTGAAACTAAGGATGCGGTGGAACAGTTTATTATTGCAGGTTATTGTAGATTTTTCCATCATTGCTCTTGCATGAGAAAAATATTGAAATAGCAACCTACGGCACAACAGGAATGAGGAGTAATGTAAACAAGAATGAAAATTCACTGAAAATTAACTTTTTTCCCCTATGGCTCTTGTTGGAAAAAGATGATGTAGTGACCATCATTTTCGACACTTGTCTCCATTTGTAACAGCATTCCGCGCGTGTCATGTGGCCACATGACCGTGGAAGCGTCTTCGGACAATGCTGGCTCTTCGGCTAACAAACGGAGATGAGCACCGGCCCCTAGAGTCGGACACGACTGCACAAATATGCGGGGGGAATCTTTACCCTTTTTTTTTTTACAAGCAGCAGTTTCTAATATTAAGTCTTATGAGAAAGATAGAAAACTGGATCTCAACAAAGGAACATATTTGTGTATAGAAATATAGAAAATGTGCTATTTCACTGCACATTTTGCTCTCTTTGTCTAAAAGCAAGCCATTCCCCAGAGCTTAAAATAAGTTCAGAACATTTCCTGTGCTTTCTATGCATTGATTTTTAGTGGAAGTATAATTGAAATATATGCATGTGGGCAGAAATGTAAAATCTAAGAGGGGTTTAATTTATTTTTCTAAAGCAAGGCCAGAATAAATAACATGTGGGGGAAATCCTCTTAATAACTTCACCAGTTATACATACTAGAGGAGGGTAGATCAAGATATCTGTAGGACACCCTGGAAGGCAAGGGAATGGTTCAAGCAATACAGAGAAACAAATGTGGCGAGGAGGAGGAGGAGGAGGAGGAGGAGACCATTTATTATGTGAACTATAGGACTCTGATATGTGGCTCTTTGGAAAGCACAAAACCAAACCTTGTTTCCAGCCAAAGAGAATACTGATTTTAGACTGAATCCATTGTTAACTCAATATTGTTTTGCTTTAGCTATTCTCTATTCTACCAACATTCTGTACCACAGTGAGGGAGCAGGGAAGCACATTTTTGACATGCTCTGGGCAAGAAAGAGAAGTTTCAAAATTGTGCTTCTTGAACAGTTCCTCAGCACAAAACAGATGAGGCTTCACTTGCACATTCCACCAAACAAACTTACTGTGCAAATGTTCCATTGAGGCTCTTGTGTAAGAAGGGAAGTTATGGTTGCTTATCACAAAAGACATTATGCAGATGGCTAATGATGAACACCGGAATATTGGAAAGCAACTCTTAGTGATAAACTGGTCCAATAAAAATGTGTACCTGGACAGTCAATGTGGAACAGTCTTTTCCACAGACTGGAAGGTCTATGATATCTCATGTTTACCTGGACATATCAAGGTAACTTTAACCAGAGAGGTTGCTTTAGGCAGGTTCTCAACAGACAAAACCTATATGGAAAATTCTATACAAAAAACAGTTTAATTCTGATAATTGTATAGGGAAACAATTCTGTAACAATAATCCTAGCTGGAATCCTCTAATTCATTTGTGAGAGTCCTTATTTAATAGAGTATATTGTCTGAGTAGAACCAAACCCATTCAGAATATCTAGAGACAGATACTTAAGGTCAAAAAGCACATGTGTTATTCAAAGATGCTAGCATAGGAAGCTACATCTCTGACATTTCCATCCTCAAGCTGTGGGAAAGGGGATGGGATGGGATGGGATGGGATGGGATGGGATGGGATGGGATGGGATGGGATGGGATGGGAGGACTGTATTCTATAAGAAGCAGGCTGAAAAAGAAAGCCTTACAGTCTTCCAATCATGGGAAAGCAGAGCAGAGACAGAGAGAAATAAAAACAGAGATTCATTTGTTTGCTGTATCCACCTCTAACGCCCACAGTAGTTAATTGGATAAAAGATACCAAGAGTTGAAGCTTCTGGAACTGCATCTCCACCAAACTGGGCCAATGGTCATAAATGAAGCAATAGCATTTTGGCCATCTACACAAATCAATGGATAATTCTTAGTCAGATTGCACCCTAACATAGAATGAATGATCTCCATAATCATTAGCTAGATACCAAAATGTGCTTTATGATTTAGCAGTCTCTTGTATTGCCTACTTAACTGCTAAGGAGGAAAGGGAAATTCCTCATTTATGAGCTGTGAATTGCTAATTAAAAATGTTAACAAATGGAGAATTCAGTTACTAATAACTTCTGCAGCAACTACTAATGTGTGATCTACAAGATTAAAGCCCAAAATGAAAGATCTATGAAATACAGCTACCAACATTCTTCATTATTCCCAGTAGCAGTTGTTAAATTATTAAACTAACAAGGCAAGCCTGCAGTGTTAAGCCTTAGTGAAGCCTGATTTATTTGTGGCAGATTAATGTAACTATTCAAACAATAAATCAAAGATTAAGGTCTGCTTTGTAATTTTTAATTAGTTTTTTTTTGTCAATTAAATGAAAACATACTTAACGGGGCAATTCTATTCATGACAACTCAGAAATAATTCCTACTGTGTTCAGTGGGACCTACACTCAGGTAAGAAAGTCTAGTACTGCAATTAAAACTATTATATTTACATTTTGGTGCTAATTTTTGCTTAATCCCCATGGCAGGAGCTAAAATATAGAGTGAAAAATCAATGAGACACCATGCCTGGAAATTATAATCAAACAGAATACATAAATTGACTATGTATTTTACATTTTCTAGAATGCTAATGTATTTCCAAAAATGTCTTTCGTATCAATGCCACAATGATGTTGATGCTTTCACGTCTATTTCAGATGGATAAAAATGGAATAAATTATTATATTTCTCAAATATGTGGGGATTATATTGACAGTGTCATTCAATCTCCAGTATGATGAAGCATAAGAAAGGGAGTCTACAAGGTCTACCCATAAGCCTGTGACTTCATTCCTGGTGGCCATCCACTATCTTCTGCAGTCGATACATTACATACACATAAGCATGCTAGTAAACAAATTTCTGACGCAAAAGGTGTGTGCAAATGGTAGGGAGTCAGCTCAGTAACTTCCCTTGTGCTTAAGTATTCCTTACAGAAAAGGGACATGATATCCGATTCCTCCCACCCATTATGATTAACAATTACAAATGAGGACAGACAATTATCAGATAGGAACATTCTCCACCGAGGTATGCAGAAAAAGGGATTACATTTATACTAATCCACACATCCATTGTGGCCGATAAAACCTATTCATGTAGTATGTTTAGAACTGTAATATAAAATAAACTGACACTTTGTAATTACAGTATAAGAATAAAAAAAATACTCATTTACGCCAATTTCTCTTCGCTGGTTGAAGTGACATCAGTGTAAGCAAAAAGCAGCATGAGCTTTTCTAAGTATTATCAACATTTCTTAGTAGGGTTTTAATTCATTTTTGCATTAAACAGTTTAATTGTTTTCACAGAATTCTATATTTATTAAACATAAGCTTAATTTTGCAGATGGGCATTATCCAATCTTCGCTTTTTGTGGTGCAAGGCAGTGTGCAGAAACTACTACCAATCCAGTTCTGCTTATACAATAGTATTATTTTAAAAGTAAAGTCTTGGAGAAAGATCGCAGCACTGAAAATTAACAAAAGATTTGTAAACATTTTAGTTCTTTATCAGCTTTGTTTTGAACCTTGTTTGCCTACATCAATTTTATTCAGTTTGGTATGAATTATATGGCATATCTGCCATCCCCACTAGGTAGAACAGACTAGGAAATAAACACCAGAGGAAGGCTAGAACTACTACATTGAGATTGACTGTAGTAACAGAATCTTGCAAGTCTGATTGTGCTGTATCTGTTCCCCTCACTGTGTGTGTGAATCAGGGAGGTGTCTGCCTGAGCTGTTTCCAAATATTATCTTGTTTCTCAGATCTTAAAAAATATTTCACACCCACACACACCCACACCCATTTGGCTAGGTAACACTTCTTGCATATTTCCATCAAGGTCATCTTCCTTACTCTCTACAATATTTGAATGGTAATAAACTTTTTTTAAAACTGTGGGTCATACTCATAATTAAGATGCTTTTGATTTGCTATTCTTTCTAATGGATTTAATGGGGTTTTTTAAATCTGTTTTGGCAACCTTCTTGTTTTGATCTGCATAAATGCCTGATTTCTCAATTTGTTTCAGCCAATTTTAAGCAGGTATTTTATATACAAGTTTGAAACCTGGTGATATTGTTAGTAGTAATTTATTCATTTCTCATAAATATACTGCAAAATGTATGAAATGGAAAATCAGTAATCTATCTTATTACATATCATTCCCAATTTTACTATCTGCCAGTAACCTGAATTCTAGGATATCAGAGAGGGAATAGAACACTAAAAACAGGTTTTTCATACAGCCAGGGAAAAGAGAGACCCAGCATCCTACAGAGTTACATTCACATTACACATTTGAAGTACATGGTGTACAGACATCTGTTCCATTCTATTGTTTCTTTACCAAAACAAGAATAGAGCATATCATAATTGATTATTCTCAACATTTTTGCAACATTGAAAAAGCTACATTTCTGATTTTTTCCCAGTAATTGTATTAAGTGTTCCTGTCTAAGAAATCTAGCCCTCACTCCAAATTGACTTTGTTTTCTCCTCATGATGTCAGCATCTAGACAAATCTGATTTGCTATAAAATAAAGGTAAATAATACATATAAATATAAATAGTATTTATATCCCACCTTATTGAATAGAACTTAAGGCAATCTCCTTTTGTCCCTACAACAACAACCCTATGAAGTGGGTTGTGTGACAATGACTGACCCAAAGTCACCCAGCCAGTTTTCTAAATTATAGCTCACTGATTTCCTGCTTTTTCCAGTTACAAAAAGTTTTTGACATATCTGACACACTGCAGAATTTGACAGAATTCTTGACCTTCCCCCCCAAAAAAAATGAATAGTGGACAGTTGATTAATGGCAGATACTTTTAAATATTCTTTTTAAAAGCTATCATCAATCATTTTCCTCAAAATATGTAAGTCAGAAGACGAAAAGAATTTGTTTGGCATTAAGCTACACAATGAAAGAGAGCTGTTACATACTGAGTTCAAGAGGTGACACAGTTGACATAGAAGAACTGTCCCTTAGAAGATGCTGTCCTCTTCCCATTGTAGTATGCAGTGCTTCAGTAGCAAGGAAAACCTGGTTAGATTTCTATTTACCTTGGACTCAGACAACAGGTTTTCTGAGAAATTTTGTCTAATTGTACAGTTCTACAGTACAGGTTCCTCTGTGATTAGTGGGCCATTATGCCCATGGAATTGTATATCGAGTCTAGGAAGAATCAATGCAAACAAAAATTCATAAAAGGGATTCAGTGATGAATGGTTCTGTGAAGCAGGTCCTCTGACAAATCATTTTATTAATTGTTTAGTTTGTCTGAGTGTAAGCCCTACAGGACTCTGTTCAGTTTATTTCTGACTAGGCATTGATAGGATTTAAGTGTCTATCCCTCTTTCTCTTCCCATCCACCCCTCTAAAGAGAGAGAGAAAGAGGGAAAGAATGTCATGAATATTTGGGTCTGCTTTTAAATAAAGGATATTTGGGGTTTTGTAAGAATGTCATGTGTGTGTGTGTGTGTGTGTGTGTGAAATTCAACACAAACATTTCATATATACATGAAATTGAAAACAAACACTTACAGAAGGATTTTTCTAGTAATACAGGTTTGAAAATAAGGTTGCATGAATTTGCACACTGAGATTTGATCATATTTTGCAAGAGTGTATGTATCTATATATCTATAGTATATCTATCTTTATTGTAAATAAATTGAGCAAATGGAAAAAAATTTCACTCACCCTGTAAAAAATGTATTTCAATTCCCAAATAAAGCCAAATGAAAACAGCCAATTTTGATATTGCTGACAAACAGCCCTTGTTACTTTAATACAGTCTTAATACTAGTTTAGTCCTGAAATGATAATTATCATTGTTACTTAAAGTTCATTCCCATCTGTTTTTTATTTCCCTCGATGATTTCTGGCAAACTGTATGAAAGATTTTGGGGTACAGGGAGAGCAAAACTCAGTTTTAATAGAGGACATGGTCTGCAGACAAAGTAAGTAACTTTCTTTGGAAACTTCATGTGTGATTACAAAAAATTTTGGCTTGAAATCCTGGAGATGTGCTACTAGGAAGCTTAGGTAGCAATAGAACTAGATGATGGATCAAAGGACTAATCCGTACAAAACAGCTTTGTGTGTTCCTTTTTCTAAGATGCCTGATCAGCCCTACTACAGTACTAGTGCAAAGGGTAGGCATATACCTTTAATAAATAAATTAAATAATGAGAACTGATGCCATCTTCAAAAAAAAACCCTCTTCTTTCAGAAAATTCCTAGTTTTGAGCATATAAAGATATTTTTTTTTTATTTTACAAAATGATGAAATTCATAAACCCTCTCTTGGAATTATATGGGATTACAGGAAACAGCCACAGCCTTATGTTTTTCTGAGCGAGTGAGCAGGAGGGAATGTCCTCCAGATGCAGCCCCTTGTTATTGGCCATGCTGAGACCAGGAGATGAAGCCCAAAGCAACAGCAGGGTACAGATTGCATATTCCTGTTATGGAAGTCCAAGTTGTAAATAACCCTGGAATGAATGCAGGGCAGCATATGGTTGTCAAGTGCATTATCGGGACATTTTAACTAAGCCAAAACAAAAAAGGACAAATCTCCAAAATATTATGCATCTTAAACATCAGTCCAAATGTAACAGATTAAGTTCACAATCTTATTCAAGTCTACTGCAAAGTAAAGGGATTTGGTTCTCAGTAAATACACAAAGGATCACCCTCTAAGAAATTTAAATTCAATGTTCTGCTTCTGCAGAGGTTTCTACGCCTGTGAATTTTATCTAAACTAAAATTTGAGAATTTGCAAGTCAAGTATTTAGTCAAGTAACTTGATTTGAATGGGTGATGGAATATCTTTCATTAACTGGCCAGTATGGCTACAAGTGGTGCAAACCTCTTTAAAAGTTCACCATGTGCTGCCATAACTTACACCATTTTGTCCCATGGTAGACACTGCCTACTTGGAAACACCCATTGCCATTATCCTCCTTGCAGCATGCAGACAATTTGTCCTTACCTTTCCCACTTTTTGCTGGGCATGGATGGGTTAATCCCTCAGCCATGCTCCTAGCTCTTCAGTTCAGCTGCTTGCATCACAGACCTGCAGTTTGGGTTACCTGGGACCCAGATTCTGCAGCAAAATCTCTTCAAAGACATTCCTTCTGCCAGATCCCTGCAACATCCCTTTAAACATGGACTTTGCTACCGGTTCTGTTCCCATATTGCAGCAATGGGGGGGGGGGGGAAGCTGAAGCCTATGTCTGCTGTTGCACTGCCAGACTTAAGCTAGTGATGCTCTTACGCTCATCAGTAGCAGTCTGTAACTAGGGAAACCCCATGGTTTCCTAGCTATAATTCTCAAGCTTTCAACCTGTTGCTAGGGAAACCCTGGTATTTCCTAAGCCTCAAAGCTGTCTCATTGGTGCCTGGACTCTTTCGGTTCCAATCTGTCTGTGAAATCAACGTAGTGGTGTGACAGAATCTTCCTATAGCTGCAGCAGGTTCAGTTTAAATTTAATACAAGACAAGTATATTTTGGCATGATATTCTAGGAAGCACTGGCAGCCATCTTTGGGGTGCCACATTATTACCTATGGCAACCCCCTCCCTGCTCCAGAGAAGACAACTGGATTGCTGAAGCCTAAAAGGGAAATGCTGATCCTTGCCAAATACTTTTCAGCAAGAAGCAGGTAAGTGATGATGAAATGATGGTGCAAGGGAGGGAGGGAGAAGAAACTAGAAAATCCCCTAATGGAAAGTTACAATATATAATACATAGTTACTCCATACTTTACAGTAGTTTTTTTTTCTCTCTCTCTCAAAACAACTAGTATTATTTGTTTGTATATTTTATCTGGTTTTACATTATAATCCCAGTCTTCTATCCAGCTAGCCCAAGGAGACATACACTACATTGTTCTCCTAATCACCCCATACATTAGAGAGAGTGCATGTATCTGTGTTTGCACATAAGAGAGAGATTGGGCCAAAGACATCTACTAAGCTTTTTGCTGAATGGAAAATCCAGAACTTCCATTCTCCAAGACATAGGGTAATTATACTTTACTACTGCTTATCCCCACCTCCTCCCGCATCCCTTAAAAAGACTTTGAAGATCATCTATTACTGCCTTCAAATCTGTCAACCTCAAAATGCTGAAAGCAAAGATCAATGTCCCACCTAAGCTGACTCAGGTTCTGCAATACCTAAAGTCCCTATATTACTTAAAGCCATATGGACATAACATTATTTACACATATAGATACATTATTCCATTACTTCGTGTTCTGTGCTTTTGTCTGTACAAGGAAGGAAGGAAATCCTAGCACTTATTAAGAAAATAAAAAGACATCAAGCCACCTTTCCACTTAAGAGTCCTGAAGCCTAGGAGTTGGGAAGTGAAATAAGGCAAGAATTCTACAAATAAGGAATCAGTCCACAGAGTCCCAGGATGAAGAGGTTTTTTTATACTAGTTTGATTGTGATTTCAAATGCACCACAGCTCATCCAAATATAACTAGTTCTTAAACATAGTCAATACTGTGGGATCATAGAGGTTGAGAACTACTTCTGAGCTCATGCTAAATCTTTATGTGAAAATGTCCCTAGCCTGACACTCTATTCACAATCACATCTTCAGAAACCTGATGGCCCCAAGTTGTCTCAGACTATAAATCCCATCACTCCTAAAAACAAAACCAGAAGACAACAGCTCACTGGAGATGAAGGAATTGCTAGTTATTGGGTTGATGAAAGATACAATATATTATACTAGCTTTCATAATATAATATAATATAATACGCATGTAGTGAAAACAAAATTTCCCAGATTGATAAATATAACCATAACTTATATAGAAAGTTGTTCAGTAAAACAACAGCTGCCAGAAGCACCAATATTTGGAAAACTGAAGAAGAAAACACTGCCATATTGAATCAGTATCATTGGGTGATTTAAAAGGACTGATTTGATACATCCAGCTCATGCCCTGGTAAGCTAGCTAGGTAGAGCCTGCACAGAAATTCTCATTCGCTCATTGAATTTTCAGGAGGAGAGCAATCCAGAGAAAGGGTTTAATGCATAAGCTAACCCAGATGGGAGAATACTTTTCTGGAAGTACCCAGCACTTATGCTAGTCTTCCCCTGACTTTGCAGATATGTTAGACTGCAATTCCTATCATTTTCATCACCATGGGGACTTACAGTCAAACCAACCTGGAAGGCACCATGTTTGGAGAAACCTTATATAATTAAGGGCTTTAATGGTAAGTTCCATTCCAGTTTATTTAGTGCCTGATAACACTCAGGAAGAAGATTCAAAGCAGAATCTTGAAGTGATGCTTTAATCTTGTTATGAAGTGTCTAACTTTGATATCTATATATTTTTTTTTAAAATGATACAAAAATTAAATACAGCAGGTTAGATAATTGCATGCCTATGGATATGAATGTGCCCAAAGTCCTATCACTTTTCACCCACCAGTGAAGATTATTTACATTATTTTATTAAAATTAAGTGATGACAAGCTGACACACTGCCAAGTAAATCACTATTCTCCTACATCATCTTCATTTCCAGTCCAAGAAAAAGTATTCTTTGTCCCATAAGTAGTCTCTTGGAGTGGTAGGGACAAAGATGGTTGTCTGCAGCCTAGTGCTTTGTCTGGAAACACATTAAATAATCCAGAAAAAACAGACCCTGACAATGGTAACTCAAGGTTATTAAGAAAACACCCAGTTCTCTAGAGAGGGAGTGAACAGCAGTCTCACCAAATTGCCTTCTGGTAAATGAACATTTCTATTAGCTATGCTTTCCAAGCAACCATTTTGTTAATATCTGAGCTTTCTCCCGCATGATCACCATTTTGTAAGAGCACCCTCATGATATCCTTGCAAAATTCCAAATGTGCTCACAGCCTCACAAAGATTGCATCACTCTGAGGAATAATGTGGTATTTTGAGTAGTGGCTAGTTGACCAATCAGCAGAGAAGTATAAAGATGATGCTAAGCCTGTTATCCATTATTAAGTGTTCAAATACAATGGTCTTCATTGCCATTAAAAATAACAAAAATGCTGAACAAGCCTTTCTGGGTGGAATATTTCCAAGTTGCAGCATTACCTACAAAAAGATCCCTTTCTTTTAGGCACTCATCTTAACTCAGATAGAGGGAGCCTTGGTAGCAGTCTTTCTACAGAATACCTAAATATATATATTTTCACCACTGTAGTCTTAAGTGTAAAATACCATGAATCTATGGCTGTCTTCCAAGTATGTGTGCCTTAGAGTAATAACATTTATCTTACGAACGTTGGAATTACATTTCTCTTTAACTTTCTAAATGCTACTTCTCCAGAATTATTAAGGGAATATAACGATATAAGGGTTTATAGTTCAGCTGGCTGGCAGAAATTAGACTGCTGATTTCCTACTATTGTTAATCCATTTTTATCAGCTAGTAAGAGAAGTGGGTAGAGTTGTCTGGTCCACACCCTTTGAGATCTGCATGCAGCCTCTGGCACTCAAATTCTCTACCTAAGAACTAAATTGTTGGAAGTATTGTTTGTGAAAGTTTTAAATAACATGCTCTGCATTTTTCATCCCATCTTTCCTGATTAACCCTCTCTCAATGTTCAACTAGTAACCAGTTCGTTACCTTAGTGGCACCATATGCTTAATAGAAAGCAGGATGTGTAATTAATTTATTTGTAAGTGAAGGGATGAAGAAGATAAGCATAAGAGATTGGTGACTAATTTTGAAAGAAGTAAACACACCTCTCAAAGGACAGAAACTTGTAATTAAGTGATGAAAGTTCAGAAAAGTGCCAATTTCCTAATTAGTAAATTAGTCATTTGAGGTAACAGATTAACTTTGAAATGTTTTAAGTCAGAGAGTGAGGAAGGAGATGAGAAAATTGACCATAGGCATTATAGCCTGATTTCACCAGAGTTAATATATGTGTATGTATGTATGTATGTATGTATATACACATACATACACAAAACTCAGAGAATTGTTTCATTAAAGGGAAAAAGAAGTTTATCAAGATACAAATAAAGTAATAATCCAGATGTTTAAAGCACTTGTAAAAAGAAAACTTAAGAATTAGCTATGTTGTCCTTAAGTAGGTCATTACAAACCACATAGTTTCCCAAGGCTTTCCCTGAGTTTTTCTTTTTGAAGCTGTGGAAATCACAGAACTTTGATAAGATCACCTTGAGCCATTCAGTGTTCTCCATAATTAAGCAAAAGGAGAATGTAAAAATAAACTCTTGTGGAATAAAAATAATCTCTTCCCCAGTCTATATTAAAAAAAACAAAACCCTGGAAATCCACTGAATTATACTCAAAGAATTGGCCATGTCTGTAATGTATTGACATTGCAGACGCACTGAGTTGGAGCCAGAGGCAAGGCCGTTATGGGGGGGAGGAATCTGAGCCCCCTTTTCACATGTCTGTTGATTGTTACCAACTAGTCTCTGGTTTTATTATATTCATCTCCACTTATTGTCATCCTGCACAGCAGATTCCTGTGCTTATTTGGCCCTGCCTTATAAGATTGTGAAGCTAGAATCAAACCTCAAAGCTTCTTTGCATCTTTTTCATTGCAACATTTACATTAAAAGTTGCTTTGCTCAAGGCAGGCTTATTTTTCTAACCAATATCCCACAGCACACACTCCTTACTTCATATAGCTTACAGGTTGTTATTCCTTAAAACCATTTCATCTTCCTCATATAAAAAGGATTCAATTTATCAAGTGACTAGAAAATACTATGCGGAATTTGTCAGACCAGCTGTATGCAATAATTACACACTTCTTCCATGGGAAACCATGGCAACTCTCCAACAGCTAATATAGAGGCCAGAAAGAAATATTCCTGGGTGGAAATGGGCAAAAGAGGAAGGAGGAGAGGTGGAAGCATTGACAGTTTTGGGTACAAATGGAATTTGTTGGCTGATCCTGTGAATAGCACCATTTTATGCATAAAACCGTTAGTTCTGTGCAGAAATCTCTTTACCACTAGAGAGATAGTTAATTATTTATTTTATTAAATATATATATATATATACCACCAACTCCCTACAACTCTGACAGTAATGCAACTAATGTGCCAGGGACTGATAAAGTTTATATCTGGGGTGGGATGTGGATACGTACAACACAGATACATACATATAAACATTACCTTAACTATGCCACTGCCAACTCTTTTCAGATGACTTCTGTTCTTCTCTGGGCAGTCCACTTGGTAAGAAAGAAAGTAAAAGGAGCACACCTTTGGCTCTTAGCTCAATCAGCACTGGCTCTGAAGGAAAGTAGTCTTCAACAGGAAAAAGGTTATTCTCTTATAGTAGCAAAGCAGCTGTCAAGTTTGTTCAATTTTTACAGAAGCTAATTGACCTTTATCATCAAATCAGAGGTAGACTCCTCAGTAGCTTTTCTCACAGACCCTTCTGTTGGATATCTTCCCCAAAAATCTTGGGGCGCCTTCATATCTATCAGGTATGGTCTGGTTTCCTTTCTACAAGGAGAGAAAGGGCTCTTCTATTTCCTTTAATTTGAAAAAGAGCCAGGACCTATGGCAGCCTTTCCCAACTAAACTTTCTCACTGGTGTGTTGGACGAGTGATTAAGGTGTTCACTAAGATTAGGAATTCAGTTTCAAATCCCCACTCAGACACGAAATGTATTGCATAACTTTGGACCAGTCATTATCTCTTATATTGTTACTTCACGGGATTTTTATAATTGCCAGAGACCCAGTTGCCTGATTTCAGCTGCTCAGTAAATTAAAACCTAACCTGTTAATTTAAGACTTGCTCACTCACCCACTCTTATTGTAAAGAACCATTCAGCCCTAGTTATCCAAAGACAATAATCATCACTATTATAAACAGGTTTGCTAAAATGTACCAAGAGGAGTTGTGTTTTGAAGTAAGAAAGAAAGGAGTATAAATTCTGCAAGTAAAACTTACTGTTTCTGAGTCATTAGCTTTCACAGTACTCAGTCTGTATTTTCAAATAGAATACATGTTAAGAAAAATTAAGAGATGCTTTGGAGGAGGAGGAGGAGCTTAACATTCCAGCTTTTCTGGCTACTTTATCCTGAAGCTTAGTCCCCAACTCCAAAAGAGATCTCTTTGAGAGTTAATCTGTTACTCAAAGTGTTCCACCTCTGTGAGTTCTACAATACCATGTAATGAGATTTGAAATCGTATATTTGGTAAGTGGAATAAATAAGCTTGTAGTCTTTTGATATTGTTTCAATTTCTTAAATATAGCATAAAGCTTTTGTTCTAAAGTTTTGTTCTTGTTAAATATGTTTTCAGTGTATGAAGAACCAGTATCTTAAAGATAAATGATATAAACCTTGCCCATTTGAAATTCTGAGATAATATAATGGGCATTTTCACAAAATGGCAGCCATGTGAAGGCTTGTCTATTCACTAAATGGCTGCTGTGATTAGTATGGTTGGTTACAAACACCTATTTACCAGAAGAGAATCTTGTGAGATTGCTCCACCAGGTGCTGTGGCTTCCCAAAATTCCACCTACCACTCAAACTTACCAGTATCTTTTTTCTGGCTGTATTTCCAACCAAAGTACTGGGCAGCAGCCATCCATCAGTTTTATTTTCTAGGAATGCCTTTCAAATATTTGCATGGCTCCAAGGCATTCCTGGAATGGAAAATGCCGTTAGATACCGGTGGTTTTGCAGCAAGCCAGCTCCCAGTTGATTTTTCTCATTAAAAGAAAAACAGCAATATTAGTTGAGGCAAAAAGCCTAGTAGGTGGCAAGGGAGGTGTCCCTAAAGGCATTAGGGCCCCCAAGTACTGCATTACTTACATAATGCATTCTGGAAAATAATAGTGGGTTCAGCTAAGTGTGTTTTTTTTTAATTTTCCACCACAAAGGTGTGACAATTAAAAAGAAAAAAGCTTTGGCTGCTATGTACAATAAATTGAAATGTCTTCTTTCTACTCTATCTACAATATTCACACATGCCCACATATGCAGTGAGAATGTTTTATGTATGTGCATGAGAGAGAAGAACACAGCTCTAACTTCTTGGCACTTGTACCTTCTTGACAGGTTTCCCAGTTGAAATTCATTTTCTATGCTTCAAGCCAAATTTTGAAAATGTACTTTGGGAAAAATAAGCAATGTTCTCTTCCACAGTTTTATTGTTATTATGAACACACACATAATTACCCACAGAGATAGTCTAAAACATACCTCAGGGTGTCCCCCTATGAGAAACATTTGTTGTGGAAGAACTGCCTTTCATGACTCCAGTTTACATGAATCTTTCTCTATCTTGGCTTTCCAAAACAAAACAAAAAGCAATCATCCAAAATGTATTTCCCTTCCCTTCCCCTATACGTTATTATTTCTAGCTATGGAAAAAAGCGATGCTGTTTCTAAAAGAGACATAAAGTGGATATGAGATAATAGAGCAGCAAATCCACTGTAAAAAAAATTTTTTTAATTCTCTCACTGAAAATATTCCTGTGCCTGAACACCTGCTTTCTAGTAGCTGTGGTAAAAAGTGCTATCCTGAATCTACCAAATTAAATAAAATATTAATTTAATCAATAAACTTGTCTTATAGAACATTTGCAGAAGTATTAGAGGCCTTTGGCTAGGGAAATACTTTAAGAGGGATATAAAATGAAATGTCAGTGACAGAACAGTTAAACTTATCCAAAGATGGAATTTGGATGATGTGAAAAGCAGGTGTTCTTCACTGCTTTGCCTGCAATACCATAAGAGCTCTTTGCCTAAAGCCATATCCCACCCACACATATACACACAGTTGCCAATAATAAAACAGGATTAGGGCAGATTGCAATCCCATGATTTGACAGCTTGGGGAAATGCTGCACAGCTTACAGCCAACCCAAGTGTCACAAGAAGCCACAAAATAGAGCCAGTTTGGTCTAGTGGTTAAGGTGCTGGGCTAGAAACCAGGAGACTGAGAGTTCTAGTCCCGCCTTAGGCATGAAAGCCGGCTGGGTGACCTTGGGCCAGTCACACACACTCAGCCCAGCTCACCGCACAGGGTGGTTGTTGTGGGGAAAATAGGAGGAGGAAGGAGTATTGGGTATGTTCGCCACCTTGAGTTATTTATAAAAAATAATTAAGGCAGGATAAAAATGAAATATAAATAAATAAATAAATAAATAAATAAATAACTGTAGGTGGTGGTAGATAACAAAATGAGAAGTTAGAGAGAAATGAGGAACATGAGTCAAGAAGGACAGGAAGGGAGAAGATCAGGATGGCCAAGAAACAGGAGGAGAGGAAATGTTCAGGTGAGAAATAGAGGATAGGAAAGTACAGTAAGAGGGCACAAGCAGCTGGATCTTACTCACTGCTCATGAGCCATCACAACTAAGTCAGCCAGATGTATCCTGCAAAACTTTCTGGTACAGGGATGGGCTCAACAAGGTTCCCAAAGGCTTTTTTATTTACCATAAAAGAAATATACAATGGATGTGCATTTAGACACAGACTTGAGGAGGTAGGACTGACTGGCTGATGGTGAGTTCTAGAGTTGTACATAAATATGGAAATGAATCTAGCATCCAATCACACAAACCATGTGGCCCATCTGTATAGGGTACCAAGTCAAGTAGGATGCCAAATTTTAAGAACAAAATTCAAATTAAAAATCCATTTTTGTGGGTATGGGATTGTTGGTAGAATTGTTCATCTAAAGCACTGACTGTAGCAATTAATCTAGAGCTACCATTGTACCAAATATATTTGAAAATAGTCAAAACAGCCCAGATCAATCAGATTTAGAAGGTTTGGAAGACATAATGGTTAGTTCTTGAGAAAAGAGCCCTTATTCTAAATTATTACTTTTTCAAGTACTGCTTCCATCACATGGAATTATCCAGATGTGTTGAAACTATAACAGTCAGAATTCCTATAAAACACATGATGTCACAATAGCCAGGGACTATTCCAACCAATAATCTAGAGGGCAAATGTTTGGGGAAAGCTATTGTAAAGTATATCTTCTCCACAGCTACAAGCGTAGACATTTGCTTCCTTGCAACAAATCATCTACTTCATTGGAGACAAGAACATGAAACAGAATATAATGTGAGGGTCTACTTAATCTACTTATTTATTTATTTATTTATTCATTCATTCATTTAATAAATTTATATGGCCACCCAATTCACACACAGTCACTCCGGGCAACTTACAAAATTAAAATCCACTATACACACACACACACACACACACACACACATATATATATATATAGTATATACATACATACACACACACACACACACACACACACACACACTGTATATATATAAAAACACTGATCTAATGATCAAAAGTCATGACTCTTCTATCAGTGCAATGCAGAATTTGTGTTGCAGGTCTACACTGCAGTCTCTTTCCTCAGCAGGCCTTGAAAAATTGCAAACAGAAATTAAAATGTGTATTTCTCCAAAACTGAGTCAGGAAGAGGAAATTAGACAAAATGAAAGAGCAAGAGAATAGGGGGAGGAGAGGAGTGTTTCTTTCTATTCTCTTTATTTGAAGTGAGAAAAAGAGTTGTAAATTTGTCTCACCTAGAACAAAGAGAAAGGCAAATTGATTTCTTTTGGCATCTTCACTTATGCCACATGGTTGGTATTAGCCGCCCTCCTCTGTTACTACTTTCAACTATTACTTAAAAGATTTTAGTGCTAGCAGTATGCATGGCATTGAAGGCTACAATTTGTCATTTTAATGGAATAAAAAAAAACTACTTGAAGGAAAAATGAAAGTGCAGCATGGAAATAATTTATAACCTGGCAACTTTGTAATTTGACTATCATAACACATTTTATACAGGGCTGAACTTCACACTTTATACAAGAACGGGAACTTGTTTAATGCAAAAATCTGCTGGCACAATGTCTTACTACCTTTCGTAGAAACAAAGAAAGATGCCATTTAAAATTTCCATTTCTAGGCTGGTATTGTCCATAGTGACTGGCAGTACTTCTCCAAAATCCCAAGCACAGGTCTTTTCATCAGTACCACCCCAAAAACTGTGAAATCTCCACAGAATTGAATGTGGATCTTCCATATTCAAAACAGTACCCAACCCTTCAGCCATGACCCAATTTTTGTAAATAGTTTCGAACTAGATCCAGACAAGATCTTCTTCATTGCCAGACCTAGTAAAAAAAAAAAGACTGATAGACATCAAGACACAGTCTCTCAAGATTACTTGGATATCTAATGTTTCAGTAGATCCTTAGCTCTCCCATACTCAACTCCAGATCTTCCCCATCACTTCTGGGAGCCTAAGAGTAACAAGGCATAACTGAAGCCAG
Organism: Charina bottae; assembly: GCA_023362775.1. Taxonomy (NCBI): domain Eukaryota; kingdom Metazoa; phylum Chordata; class Lepidosauria; order Squamata; family Charinaidae; genus Charina; species Charina bottae. Next base: position 56,210,756 of record JALMGJ010000004.1, read on the forward strand.
GACTATTATACAAAGTCTATATGGTAGCTTTAGGCATCCAGGGAGGGCAAGGGTGAGTGAGTGAAAACAAATTTCAGTCTTTCCTTCAATTCAAAGAACAATTGTCTTTTAAAGAGCATCTGGTTGAATAAATATCAGAAGAAATTATCCTAATCAATTTGTTCTTTTGAAAATAGTAATGATAATGTAATTTGATTGAGAGCTACATCAGAATCTTTCCGAAATCAAGATTCCATGTTGCCTCAAATATTTTTCTTACTTAAAAATGTAAATGTAATCCACTTTGTTGTTGTTTTCATGAATCCAGTCAGATAAGATATAAGAGAAAGATTACTAGACCTACACCTAGGGACTGATACACTGCCATTGATAGTTCCCCTAGATTACATCTCCTCACTCTTAAAATTCTCCACTTCCAAAGCAGAGGCCATTGAAATAACAGAAGGACCATCAAAACAAAGCTTCAAAATTCCAGATCAGTTTACTAAGTGATAGGTATCTCTACGGGTTCATGTCATCTTACAAATTGATTTCTATAGTAGAAAAGAGGAGAGTTATTGGCTCCATTCCATCACAGAACAGGAATTCTTCTTAATAAGTTAAAATCCCTGCTTACTATGGAAAGAAAAGCAGGAGATGGAATTTAGTTCCCCACTCCATCTCTCAGGCAGTTAAATTGGGATTTAGCTGCTATTATGTTTTAAAAGGGTCTCAACTGCACAACTCTCTGGACTGGAGCGGAGAAGATCAATTTGTATATATGGTTCATAATCCAGTATCCTTTCACATGTGAACAGAATCTATAAATGCTTGACAGACTGGGGAAATTGCCTTCTTTTCTGCCACTGCCACCTCATTTTGTCATAAATTTTAACTCAGAAGGTATTCATGAGGATGCTGATTATTTTCAAGATCATTTGAGACTTCAGGTTTTTACATGCTGCAGGCCATCTATTTTCACATGGACAAATGCAAAATTCCCTATCCTGGTGCCCTCCTTACACATTGGTCTACATTTTCCATAATCTCCAATGAAGTCCAGTACTGTATTTGAGGCCTGGTCTATTGGGGTCTTCCCTTAATTTGCCCATTAAATTAACATATTTGAATATTGCACGTAAAACATCAATAGTATTTGTAGATGATGAATTGTACTTCTAAACATGTACTCTCTGCATTTAATAAATCTATAAAGATACATCTCTTTTACCAGGCATTTTGTTGTTTATTGATTTTTAAATTAAAGTTAGTATTAATGTTATGTTTTTAACTTTTTATAATTGGATTTTATTTTTGTTCATGTTTGAGTAGATTGTAGATTGTAGATTGTCAGAATAGAAATGTAGGGTGTAAATAGTAAAATAAATACAGATTTCTAGCACTTACAAATTTATAGACATACACTTCAACTAGGCCTGTTTTAGTTGTGGTACAAGATTAAATAATCCTTAGTATCATTTTCCAGTGGACCTACTGCCAACTGTTAATAACCAATTTGGGATTTGGGATACTATGAAGAGAAAGAAGCCAGACAATGAAGAATTTGGCTCTGCTATCTTATGAGCTTAATGTCCTCATAACTCAGCAAACAAAGGAGGCTCAATTAAGCAAGTCCCTGTTATTTCATAGGGGAAGCTATTGTGAAACTGCAAGTATACATTACATCAGCGAGTAACTTAAGGCATTACTAGTCCTTCAGATCTACTTAGTAATTTAACCAAGCCCCCCCCCCTCAATTAAATCAACAGCATCACTGGGAGTTTTCCACCATGCCCGTTCCCTGTTTGTACAAAACCTGGCCACTGTGGAAGGAGGAAGTCAAAAAGTAGCACAACAGCCCAGCAATGCCATTGGCTGATGGTTGAGAGAGGAAGGGCCCAATTCACTTCTGCTAATACCTAAGGAACTATGCTATAAGTTTTTATTTATTTAAGTTTTTTATTTATTTATAACTGTCATTAAGTATCAGAAGGGCAGAATCCTTCAAAGGGATTCTGGAAGATCAGTTGAGAAACAGTGGGCTTAAATTATAAGGAAGTAGATTTCAGTTGGACATCAGGAAAATTTTTCTAATGGTAAGAGATGTTCAACAATGGAACAGACTGCCTGAGAATACTCAGTGAGAATCTTCTTCACTGGAGGTGCTTAAAAGGAGCCTAGGTAGCCATCTGCTGGGAGTGCTTAAAAGACCAGTAGTTGATTCCTGCTCTGGGTAAGATTGGACTAGAAGATCTCCAAGGTCCCTTTATATGATTCTATGATCTCAGGTTGGGAATGTATGAATTCATGCAGTGCACATAATCCTGAAAGCAAAATGGATCTCAAAATCCATGTATCTTTATACAGTCAGTATATCATTTTCTCCAGACAGATTATGATCACGAAGAGCTCATTTTAAGATTCATTTGGCCTTGCTACATGTCAGTCACTTGGTTCATCAGACAGCAAAAGATGATAGAACTTGATTAGAGATCAGCTACTTGAATAGTTTTAAATTATTCTTAAAATCTACAGGCTGGAAGAGAGAGGATAGCATGGGTGAGGTAAGTTCAGATTCTATTCAGATTTAAAAAGATAATGTTGCCTCAAGGTTTCAAGAGGCTGAACAACCATCTTCAATGTTACCTCATGCTGGAGCTTCTTTATACAGCATAAAATGGTGAGTATCACCTCCTAACCTCTACCTGAGATAACACAGTAGCTGGTTTACAAAAGACAGTTTTATCAGTAGATACACGTAGCTGAGCAGCCCTATCAGCAGATTCTGCTTTAATGGAAAGATGTGGACAGTGGACACAGAACATGCATCTTTGGGCTTAAGCAATACAAAATGTTTAAGGTAAGCCAACCTATGTGATTTATATCATAATTATCTGAAGAATACTTTAATTGTTTGAAATATAGAAATATAGAAAGGAATGGTTGGAGCTGAGAAATTGTAGCTCCTCTATCCGATACCCTACCACATAAAATGCAATATCCAAAGGTATTTCTGGATATTATCTTTAATGACTCCTGGAAGAACAGCTACCTCACACCCCATTTTTATATATCTGGGATCATAATTTACCATTTTATACAATAATTCAATTCACATATTCATAGGAATACTGCATTTGCATTTAATATTCATTTTGTGTATGGATCTACTGTGATGATATGATTATTGGATATTGCAAGTTATCATTTTTTATGACTGGGAGGCTGTGAAATGCTGGTAAAAGTGCTGTGGAATTACACTGAAATGTACTTTACCCTGATTTTGTTGATGATGGTTCTAGGAGAGTATTCCATTTTTATATTTGGTAAGGACTGGCTCTGAAAATATGCTACCCTCTATCAGATATTTAAAAACATCATGATTTTTTTTAAAGACAAGTGTAAATTGTATTCAAATAAATAAAATAGCGTATTATATTTTGCAAATATAGAATTTAATATAGAGATTATACTGAAATTTAGGGAGAACGTGGACAGCTGAAATACTCCTGTTTAAATACCTACTGGTTAGGTAGTTTAATTTGCTATATTCTAAAGGTAAAGGTTCCCCCCGCACATTTGTGCAGTCGTGTCCGACTCTAGGGGCCGGTGCTCATCTCCGTTTGTTAGCCGAAGAGCTAGCGCTGTCCGAAGACGCTTCCACGGTCATGTGGCCAGCATGATGCGCGTGGAACGCTGTTACCTTCCCACCGAAGTGGTACCTATTAATCTACTTGTATTTGCATGCTTTCGAATTGCTAGGTTGGCAAGAGCTGGGGCTAGTGCGGGAGCTCACTCCGTCATGCGGGACTAGGGATTTGAACCTCCAAACTTGCGATCTTCTGATCGACAATCCTGGCATCTTACCCACTGAGCTACCATGCCCCTTTACTATATTAGTAAATATATATAAATATGTAGCTATATTCTACTTAGTGTATTAGGCATCCCAATCCAGTGTCCTCCAGGTATTTTTAATGTGTCTTTCCCTGAAACAAAGCATTAAGACAAAAACTAAAAAACACAAAATTTTAAAAAAATGAAGAACATATGAGAATACATACATTTTTTATTATATTTATTTATGGAATTTATATAGCCTCTCATTTGAACTGTGTAAGTCTAGGCAGCTCACATTACAAAAAAATATAAAAACACAGAATATCATAAAAACATTACACTGTAACCATGACCCCTAAAAACTCACAATCAAAATGTCATCTGTGTTGGGTTACACTAACACCTTGGCCCCAATGCTGAGGGAAAAGCCATGTTCCCAAGGCTTTCCAGATGCTAACAGAGCCAGGGCCCTCTGGATCAGGAAGGGAGGCTGCTCCACAGGGCAGGTGCTGCATTTGTACTTTGTACAAGTACAGTAATTTATTAGGAAAAACTTTCTTAATATTGCTAATAAATTGTGTCCAGCTCAATAAGCCCATCCTTCATTGTGAATCCTTCAGGGTTCTTTGCTGTTCTGTTAATATTTCAACCTCAAGAAACACTGAAACTCCTATCTTCCCAGGTTACATGGTTGACTTGGGATGTTAGGAGCGATAGTCTAGTCTTATCTAACCTGATGACTTCCACATGCATTGTACTATCATTCCAATCATCCCCCCTAAGTGACGAATGAGAGGAGGATGGGAATTATTTTCCAGTGGTGGGGGGAAAGCGTGATTTTGACTGAAGCACCCTTCTTTCTCTTCCCTCTCTGTAGCGAGGAAGAGAGGGTAAGGGCCCAATTCTATGCAGAAGTTTCACTGAATTCAATGACACTGATTATACATTTGATGCTATGATACATTTGCAATCAAATGTATATAAAATTACAGACTCTCCTCCAGCTTGCATCTGTACTTTCAGAGTGTATGTAAAAAAAAACATTAAACCACACAAATATATGCTGTAAACAAGCTACATTTAGAAAAATGAAATAAATATAAATAGCTGCTGTAGTCTCGTGTTTCATTTAGGTTGCAAGCCAGGATGTGTTGAAGGGGGCTTGCGGGAGTCCTTCATTAAATTTTGGTGGTTTATCAGAGCCCTTTCTTTAAAAGAAGACATTTGACACAATTCAGCATTACTACCAAGGAGTGCAGCAAATTAACGCAAAAGGGAGCACTGAGGAAGGATCCACTCACAGCAGCCTGGTTGTGTCAACAGGGGTGAAAAAAATCAAGGCAGATGCCACAAGGGCTGCAGCTTAACCCTATATAGGGGTGCCAGGTGGGAAAGTATATGAGGAAGACCCAAGAGAGAACTGGCTCCTGCATTGTTATGTGGCAGCATGAATCTTTCTCATCTCTCTCAGTCAGCTGGTTTCAGACAAGCAGCAATGAAAAAGCAAAACAGGGTGACTTAGTTTTTCTCAACCACCAAGTAAAGACTTTTCTTAACTCCCCTTACCTCCCTCCATCTATGGCTAGAAAACTCCTAGTATTTAGGGTTTTTATTTGGTATGCATGTATATCTAAGCACAATACAAGTCCTACTTTCCCTACAACAACTCTGTGAAATAGGTTGGGCTGAGACAGAATGACTGACTCTCCCATTGAACCTCCATGGCTGAGGGTGGACGCTACCCTCAGTCTTCCCATTCCTAGTCTAACACCTTGATACCATACTGTCTTTCAATATGTTAACAAATTGGCATAACAGTCTATACTTCCTGAGTAAGCCTATATTTTCTGAGAATACATCCAGTGTCACAGGATGATGAGATACACTAGATATCCTTTTCTGAGATCAGAGGCAGGATAACGCCAGAAAGAGAAATCTAATGTCAAAGGCTCTCTTTTAATGCCCCGCCAATCTCAAAATCTAGCTATTGACGATGTTGGGACAATCTGATGTCAGAAAGTCCCAAAGGAGTCATGCCATACAATACTCCACTGGTTTGGGGTTATATTTTGTACCCCCAAACCAGTGCAAAATCTGAGCCATCACTGCAGCTTCTGTGTAAGTTCCAACAGATTTCAGTGAGAATTTCATTTCATTTTATTTTTTTTAAAAGACTGTTACCAAAAAAATCTTCCTTTACTTCTGTTCTGCTAGCACAAATGTCAGAACTATCTGACAGGTCACAGTTGATATAGTACAACAACAGAAACAAATTCAATATTTTCCTTGAATTGAAAAACTTTATAAATATATAAGATAATAAAGAACCACCCTAAGTAGTTACAGAGTACTTCAATTTTATTTTCCTTTCCATTGAAATCAGCGGAAATGAAATTCAGTGCCAGCTTCTAGTAGTCATATATCCTTTTTCTCCCTCACAAAGCAATGACTGAGCTCCGAACATATTTCTTCACTTAAATGTTTGGACTTCTGGGCTTTTTGTTTGCTACTGATGTTCTAGTTATTAAACTCTTTGATTTTAAGCAGTTTTGTGGTTGTTAAGATGTGGAAGCCAGCATGAATTCTGGGAGTTGAAGTCCATACATCTTAAAGTTGCCAAGTTTGAAAAACACTGTTTTAGAGCATTATACTGTAATATGGTTTTACCACAAATTATTTCAGTTTGGTGTATCTCCACTCTGGGAAAGTTTTATCAATGAAAAGTGAGTTATAAATATTATAGGTAAAGAAAATCAAGAAACCATAAGAGAGGACAGTGTTAGTGCCAAACAGCTTCTGAGGCCTATGGGAAGAGTTTCTCCCCAATTTAGCAGAACTTTTTCTTCCAACTTTTCTGCTCTATCCTAATGCCTTATGATAACCTCCCATTTGCAGTGGATAAACTATGAAGTGATTTAGCACTGTGCATGATGAGATAGATTTAGCAGCAAAGAGATCATCCACCTCTTAAATTTTGCAGATGAATTACTTAACTACCGTGGAAATTGTTGTAAGAACAGTCCCATGTGAAGTTTGCAATTAATAAAATGTAAATTAAATACATTGTAATTCAACCTGTGACCTTCTGCTGTTTTCCCTCAATGCAGAGACAGCTGTTCATGAAAAATCGGCTTAGATAGGTCTCAGTTTACTGCAAGCACAAAAGACACGAAGAGTTCAAGAAGATGTTTGTTTTTCCAGGAGAGGGTGGGATTGTCCTCCTTTCCCCTCAGGCCAGTTCTTGATAATGTTCTGCAATGGCAGCATGCCATAATGCAATGTATATTCTTCCTCAACTGCCTTTTCATAATTGTCTTACACATTTGGTGCATATTATTGCATATACAAATGATGAATAGTTTGTAAAGTCTCGATGATATGGCAGTGTTGAAGACTGTGAGTTCATATACGCTAATTTAAGCTTTGCAAAAATCAGCCATGGATTCCCTACTCATAAACCACTCATTTAGACTGCAATCTGTGGCTGTTGAGACAGTATCTTAAGAGCCATAAGATACATTAGGCTCCTCCCGCTTCATGCCATTCCCATCAACTGTTGACACCAGCTGTTCCTGCTGTCAGAAACTTCAATGTTGGAAATACCAAAAAGGAGGTCATTAGGTGGGAGCTTTTTTCCATATAAATTGCAAACTGACTATTTGAAGCATGAATATTTTCACTTCATTTTTTATATGGCCTTAGACAAACACTACCGTATGGAGAATAAAAATGATTTCACCTTATTTCAATAGTTCCACCCCATTATTTTACTAATCTTAAGCAACATTGTTTAGAAATAGTAGCAGAATAGAAAGAAATAAAGACTAGGTGTCAAGGAGTTAACAAAAAGCAAGCAAGTGAATCCAAGAGCTCTGAAGCAACTCAAAAACAAGCCTATTTGCTAGGGCACCCTTAGTGGAACTAAATCACCTTCTCAGGATATTAGTGCTAGTTACACTTGTCAAATAAGAGTTTTGTGGAAATTTAAAAGCAGAGAAATAGGTAGATGTAATCTATAAAGCTTATGTCATAATAAATGTCTTGATTTTTAAGAGACTATAGATTCTATTATTGTTGCTCTCAGAATCTAACAAGAGTACCTCTCAGTTGACCAAACATATATCCAGAGAATAATTCATTTATATGATAAAGTAAAATTTGTTTCACAAAAACATGTGTCACAATAAAATTGTCAGCCTTTAAGTTAATTATTTGCTAAGGCAGATGAATTCTAATGCTGCTATCCTATTCTCACACAATTAAAACAATTGATGGGATCTACCCAAAAACTCAGACTTGGCAGATCTGTCCATTTGAAAACAATTACATTTTGTTATATAAATTATATATGTAAAACATTTTCAAGGGAAGGCTTTATTAAGCCGAGGGAAGCTGGGATCTTGCCTAGATGGTTTATTCTTAGTAAATAAAGCATAACACAAACAGTTTCATCCTGTTGGCTGTCAATTCTTAATTTTGGTAGCAGCAGATTTGCAAGTGATGAATCATAGCAAATAGGAAAGCAGCAACACTAATCTCTCAAAACCTGCCATTCATAGAGACAACTAAGCAGATGCAGTTTGTGAAACAGTACAGAAGCAGGTATTCAAAGTGTACTTCCCCAGAGCTCAGAGAAGCACTCTTCTTTCAAAACTACAACATGGTGATTCACTGATCAGCAATATCAAGTGCAATATCAACAATCGTATTATGAATAGCTCTGCTGATTAAACACAATTTCTGACTCAATATATAGTGCTGTAGGTTTACCATAGTTGCAACCTAAGAGCAGAGCAGGTGGCTATAAAGGTTAGATTTAGAAATGTACTGTATCCTCAAAGCTACCAGTTATTGAACTAAGGACCTGACCTGTATCTCAGAAGATAGCCTTCTATAAGTTTAAAAATAGCAGTCTTGACTGGCTAAAATACAAACAAAGCTAGCCAAACATTTGATAAGGGTGTGCTCTTATCTCCTTTGTGGATGAACCATTTGGTATTTTATTTATTTATTTATTTAATTTTTATCCCTTTATTATTTTTATAAATAACTCAAGGTGGCGAACATACCTAATACTCCTTCCTCCTCCTCTTTTCCCCACAACAACGACCCTGTGAAGTGAGTTGGGCTGAGAGTGACTGGCCCAAGGTCACCCAGCTGGCTTTCATGCCTAAGGCAGGACTAGAACTCACAGACTCCTGGTTTCTAGCCCAGCACCTTAACCACTAGACCAAACTGGCTCTCTTTTATATCTTTTTATATAGCTTTTTATATAGCTTTTATATCTACATGCTGAGTGGCACAGGTCTGTCCTTTCTTTTTTTTTACACCATTAGCCCATGCAAAGTCTGGGACCATATCCCAAATGATCACTAAATATGGAAGAATCTTTTTTTTAAAAGGATTCATAATAGTACGCATGGAAATGCCATGTGAGGCTGGGAAGCACTGGCTGGAAAATAAATATGGCAGCAGAAGTATTATAGACATGTGCTATACTAGGTTGGTCAGTGTTTCTCAACCTTGATAACGTGAAGATGTGTGGACTTCAGCTCCCAGAATTCTGGTTAGAACTCCCATGCTGGCCGGGGAATTCTGGGAATTGAAGTCCACACATCTTCAAGTTGCCAAGGTTGAGAAACACTGACCTAGTGGTACCAAAGATGGTTTTTTTCAGAGGGGAAGGAACATCTTCCTGGTTGCCTCTTGAATGTGAGTAGAATAGAGATGCCTTCCCCACAGTGTTTGCCCTCCAGATGAGTGAACTAATTCCCCACATGCTCAGCAATGTTCATCCTGGTCAGAGAATTCTAGCAACTGAAATCCACCCATCTGTCCATGTTGGAAAAGACAGAGTAACAAATCTTCCTGAATATTTATTCCATCATCCTCTTTCCTACAGTGAAATTTCCTACAAGTGACATTTATGCTGGGATAAAGAAACTACTCTTTCCTACAAGTGACATTTATACTGGGAAGGGTTCGGTTTTTTGTGTAATCATAGACATTGCTTAGATAGGCCCTCCCAACCATCTCTCCTACACTATATAATCTGAATGAGATGGCCACTGAACTAGGGAACTGGTTGTCTCTCTAGAGGTCTAATGTGGGAGCAATGGACCTTGGCTGTCATTTAGGGTGCTTAAGTGGTATCCATGCACCATGTATAAATAGATGCACTGACAATGTGCCTTTCCTTGAAGGAAAACCAAACCTGTGTCCCTGGAACATCTCATTGCTGAGCGAAATAGGGTGAGATAGCAATAAGAGCAGAAACCAATGAATAGGTAGCTAGATCCTGCAGCAGCATTTAATAGCAAAACACAAACACTGTCTTTATGGAATCAAGTCAGCCCTCTGCTTCCGCCAAGCCTGATCCTAAGTTGCTTCTCTAAAACTGCACTTGCCTTCCCCCCCCCCCAAAAAAAAAAGAAATTTGGCTATGATCACAGACAAGGTCACAGCAATACTCTGCAGCTGATGTTGCAGATAAGGTTCTGTACATCCCCATTCTCTTTTATGTGGCAGGAACAAGCCATAAATGAAACCAATGATATATTCCAGGGGTCTGGCTACAAGAATGTGAAAGTTTCCCACTGGAAGGCACAGGGTAGGATGTTCTGTGTACAATAGCAACATCCATTCAAATTACTGAACTTAGTTTCACATAGGGTGATAAAGCATGAAAGGAATTCAGAAAAGTAATAAGGTTAAAAGGTATACAGCTGTTTATAGATTCTATAGGAGTGAGTCTGTCTCTCAGAAGGTAGACTTTCTGGGACTACGAAAGAATAATCATCACATTTTGCAGACACAATTTTTCATCATCTGGTAAAAAGCACAGCTAATGGTCGGACAAACCATTTTAACTCATTTATTGCTCCCTAGGCTCAAAAGCTGCTCAGCATTCATGAAGTCCAGGGAAAAGATGTAAGAATTACCAGTATTTCTGAGCAGTTTAGAAGTAGCTACAAGAAGCCATTTAGATAGGAATAACAATATTTAAAGAAGAAACACAGCACGATGTGGTTCAGGTTGAAAGATTTCAAATTTGGATTTTATCTGTTATGTATGTATGTATCAGTGTGAGTATGACTCACATACACATATTTAAGAGCTCATTTGCTGAGCAAAGGTATGTAAGAATGTAACATCTTGAATGTTAGGAAATGAAGCTGAAATTGGAGGAGGTCTTGAAGACAAATTTCTTAATCCAATTGCATCTTCCCTACCTTGGTATTTCGTAGGTGTATGGCACTCCAACTTCCAGAATCCTCAGCCAATTGCTTTGAAAATTGTATTGCCATGACTTTTGGTTGTCCTCTTAAATCAGAAGAATGCTATTCTAAAGTTCAAATTCAAACTATAAGAACAGAACAGGATGGCAAATAAATCACTGAAACTTAAGCTACCCTGGTTAATATAGCTGGAGGAGAGAAGAGACTTTGAAAATCTCTACATAAAACATGCAATGATTCAGCTTTCATTAAGCAGAATATAAGGACAAAATACTTAATAACCACACAAAAGATGCTTCAGCTCTGAATAAAAATCTTAAGGCAGACTTACATACTGGAAGCCACTGTGCAGAATGGTTGCTGTCAAAATGATGCTTCTCCTGAATTTTTTTATTTCAAAATTTGCCATCTGAAATTGCCCTATAGTCCTTTTAAAGAGGATAGACATTTTAACACAGAGAAGAAGGGAAGGTGAAAATATGCAAATTGAAAGAAAAAACATTGTGCTGACAAATTAAAAACTAGACATTTGGGCTTTCAAATTTAGGACAGATGCTACCTCGGAGATTCTTTAAGCCATGTCTATTTGTAGAGAAAGGGGCATGGTGGCTCAGCAGGTAAGACGCCAGGCTTGTCGATCAGAAGATCGCAAGTTCAGAGGTTCAAATCCCTAGCCCCACATGATGGAGTGAGCTACCGCACTAGCCCCAGCTCTTGCCAACCTAGCAATTCGAAAGCATGTAAATGCAAGTAGATTAATAGGTACCACTTCGGTGGGTAGGTAACAGCATTCCGCATGCGTCATGCCAGCCACATGACCATGGAAGCATCTTCAGACAACAAACAGAGATGAGCACCGCTCCCTAGAGTCGGACACGACTGCACAAATGTGCGGGGGGAACCTTTACCTTTACCTATTTGTAAAGAACCACAGAGATGACCTTGGGAAAGGAATACAACAACAGTTAGCAAAACATTACTGACCCCGGAAGGGAAGAAGGCATTGGAAAGAAACTCAAACTGGCTCTGCCTTGACTCTTTTTGGTATAAGAGGGGGAGAAGAGAAAATGTCAGGCTTGCAAGATTATGTTACATTGTTGCATTGATTATGTCAATGAAGCAGAGTTCCAGTATTCCATGTAGAGCCTGTTTCCTGATCTGGCCTACCTTGAAGGACTGACAAGGATGAATTTGAGAATATGTGCGAGCATCTTGATTATCATTTTCAACTATGTATCTCAAATAATGAATCAAATACTGTATGAATCAAATGGCACTCTAGCTATCTCACAAGTCTGGGGGTTGTAGCAAAAGATTTTTGGGGCTGCTCAGTCATACTGACGTGTTTTCAGTCAACATTCTCAGTCTATTAAATCCATATTTTTCCAGCTGTATTGCAATTTATACTATAGTGGAGCCATTCATAGTATGTGGCATTCTGATTAACTTTAGCACACTGGATAACTGGGGCTATTACATTGACTTGATCACAACACTTTTCTTGTCTTAGATGCTGAAAAATTCAGAGGTAGGAATTGAAATCCAATACTCTAGTAATATTTGATCATAACTTAGAATGACGTGGTCACATTTACATTTATGGAACATCAGGAGTCTTTGTGGACATAAAACTAGTGATAAATGAGAGGAGCAACATTCAACTGTGCAGTACGACTTGGAATTGTTAATGAAGCTTCAGTCAAAAGACTAATCCCAGGAAATGCAGATCCACACTTGGTGAGGTCATTTAAAAACTGCACTAGTGAAAGTCTGTCTTTAGTAACACTGTAACAATTGAAGTACTGCACTTAGGTTTTTACTTAGGTTTATTTTTTACAACTGACAGAAATTTTACAACATAGGTTGGTTGACACAAAAGAATGGAACTAAGGTTACTATTTCTATTCCTATAAGAGAAAACAACTCAAAGCAATAGCCATCTAGTTAGTCATAATTTGTCAATAATCAGAATTCTAGAAAATAAATAGTTTAATACATTTAACAGCCATCTCAAAACAACTAGAAACAACAAAATGAATAGCATTATCCAGAAATACATAATTTTACTGTTATTAGAGCATTTCTAGTAATTTACAATTTATCTTGGTAGTGATAGACATGACCATGCAATCTTCTTTGTGATCTTGGAATCCTACCAGATCATCTACATAAGAGAAGAGTTGTGCAAACGTTGAAGTAAAAATGGCTTAACAACATATCTGTGTCACTGCCTGAATTTCTCCAACTCCACAATAATATCCATTCAGTTTGTGGGGGTGTTAGTCTACTTCCCCTTCAAAAGCCGTGTCCAGCCTTATTGACTGATGGGATGAGATCTACCATTCCTGGATCGAACTGTATAATATATAATATATAATATATAATATATAATATATAATATATAATATATAATATATAATATATAATATACAATATACAATATACAATATACAATATACAATATACAATATACAATATAATAATATAATATCTCCTTGTGGGGGAGATGGGCGGGATACAAATGTGATAAATAAATAAATAAATAAATAAATAAATAAATAAATAAATAAATGTGCTGAGGATAAACTGTTGAATGGATCACTGAGAAGGTTCTTCAATTCAATGTGTAAATAAGATTCTGAAAGTACCTTGAAGGAATGAAAAGCTTCCCTCTAGTCTTACAAAACCTAGAGATTATGCACATATCTTTTGATAATATATATCAAGTACTAGGTATTCAATTTCTGCTTTCATGCTATCAAATCCCAATGCCATTGAAAACTGACTTGAAAAGCCACACTGTGGAAGGTCTTTCCTGACTTCTTTCTCTCAAGACAAATTGTAATTTACTTGCAAAATAAAGCAAGTAAAAGATCAGCAACGAGAATGAGTCTGAGCCAGAAACTGCTGATCAGAGCCCATGCCTCCAAATAGACCTACCCCATTTTTCAGACACACAGTAGTATTCAAAATGCATCTATAAACCTGAAATATGGCCCTCAGAAATCTAGACTGAATGACTTCCAGCATGTGGACATTTTTATGAACAGACACTTGAGAGCCATACAGCATCTGGCTGGTTACTTTTGCTTTAAAGATCTTAAGAGCAGCTGGTATATATTTGCCTCCTCTATTATCAGAAAAAAAAACCCGAAAATGGTTCTTGCACTTTTCAGTGCCTTACCTCCCACTGATCTAATTTTCTCCTTCCAGGCTCCTGAGGATTGAAAGGTGACCCCAAGGTATTTAAAGGTCTTAACCTGCTCTGTGATGTTTTCACTTATATTGTATATAAGTATAATAAGTTCTTAGGGCTGAGGACTTCTCTCAGGCCCATCTGTGCTGTGGAGAGAATAGCTGTGTCATTGGCATATAAAAGTATCAGCCAGCGATACATCAGTATATAAGCCAATATTAATATTGTTTGGGGGGGGGGGGAGTAAACTTATCCCTATTTCAACCCTTTCAGGACATAGTTAGAGAATAGATTATCTTGATTCCTATATCCAAGTTGCAGTTGCACTGAAATGTTTTCATGCAGCATTTTAATTAGGAGCAGCAGTTTCCAGACAATTGAGGAAATTTCTATCAGAGTTTATCCCAGGGACTGAATCAAATGTTGGCTTTAGATCTACAAATGTCAGGTAAGGAGCTGGATAACAGGTACTGATCTATTATTCCACTAGATACTTCTACCCAGAACATACCATCAAATCCATAACCTACAGCAGGGCTTTCCAAAGTGCCGCCGCTGGCGACACGCCAGCGGTGGTGCGGCAGCGGCGGCGGCGCGGGGAGGTGCGTGCGGTGGCGACACAGGAGGGCGTGCGGCGGCACGGGGGGGCGCGCAGCGGCGGGCGCGTGCACGGCGGTGGTGCGGGGGGCGTGCGACGGTGCGGGGGCGTGCGGTGGTGTGTGCGTGCATGGCGGCGGCAGCAGCTGCCGCTGCCACCATGCACGCGCGTGCCACTGCTTCCAGGTGGTGTGGCGACACACCACGCTGTGTGTGGCGACACACTTTTGTGTCGTGACACACAGTTTGGAAAGCTCTGACCTACAGTATAGCTAGGCTCTATATTGTAACCACATTTGTTCTGACCCACTTGATGTTCAACTGATAGAATTAAACCAGGCATTCAGGAGACTGACCTATCCACCCAGCGATCAATAGACAAATCAATAAATCAAGATCAGCTCTCGAGAAGGACCTATTAAAAGACAGACCACAAAAACAGAACAACAGAACACCATTGGTTGTCACCTATAGCTCACAGCTTAAGCCATACAAACACATATGCTACAGCTGACATTGGACAATGACACTGCATTTTCCCAGGCACTGGGTGGCAGGCCCATATTTGCATACAGACAACCATCCAACCTGAAGCAGATTCTCACAAGCAACAAGAAACAACACGATAATGATTCCAACATGGAAACCACACCCTGCAGCAAATTTAGATATTCATTTTGCCCCCACATCTAACCAACAGCACCATCACAGGCCCCAACAAGTACACAGAGAAGATTAGAGGTGCCTTCACAAGTTCTTCCTCCAATGTGATATATGCCATCATCCACCAGAAATGTTCCATTGGATTCTACATAGAACATTTTCTACATAGAAAAACAGGACAAACTGTGCAAAAGAATTAATGGACACAAATTTGACATCAGGACTCAAGACAAGGACAAAGTAATATCAGAGCCCTTCAGCCTCCCAGGACACTCCATAGCAGACCTCAAAGTGTTTTAGAATTGTTATAGAAAAGCAGGAGTTTAATAGCATCATTGAGTGAGAAATTGTTGAACTCCCATACATCAAAAGATTTCAGGCATGGAAGAAGAAGAAAGATGTGAAATAAACTAAATTAAATGCAGAGAGAGTGCAGGAGAGAAAGTATGGTTTTGTATGAAAAAGCAATAGAAAATAGATTAACCTCCCAAACAGATGAATGGAAAGTAGACCTTAGGAAGAGGGGGATGAAGCTTTTTCAAACAGTGTGAAAATATTTATGTAACAGAGTACCACAGAAGTGAATTCAGCTATGCTAATGGGAAGGATAGAACAGGATGCTTGGTAGAATAAGGAAGTGAACAAGACTATAGATGACAAAAATTAATGTAAGGGAATGATTGATTCAAAAATTAGGATGAGAAAATGATACTGTATAATGAGCTCAGAGAGAAAAAGAGAGTTGCAAATAATGTGGTGAAAGAGAGCAAGGAATGGTTAAGATTAAAAGAAGCATTGAAAAAGCAATAATTTTTATGAAACTAAAACATTGTTTTGAAAGCGGGTTTAAGCAGCTAAACAAGGATGCTTGTTTAGTGAATGGGATTAAAAGTTAAAGTGATGAAATGGTTAGGATGAAACAGAAGTAGCAAAATGCTGGAAGGAATATTTTAGGGATTTATATGGGAATGAGGATGATAAACAGTGGAATTGAGATGACCGGTATAAATGTTAGTGTCCAAGGGGGGGGGGAAGGGCGGGGGGGGGGGAGAAGTCATAAATGCTACAGTTGCCTGTGTAGATGGTGTAACTAGAAAAAATGTTAAAATATGAATGGTGTGTGCTTTTGGAGTGGTTGTGCAACTTGTTTACTGTATCTGTGAAGACTACATCTTTACTTGATTATTGGGTGAATGCTGTTACTGCTTTCCTATACAAAGGGAAAATAGCAAGACCAAATGGAAAGCCCAAGGGGGGAGGGGAGATTAGTTTGCTGGGGAGATGTTTGGCAGAAATCTGTTTGAAAGGGTATGAGAAGTGACAAAGAGCAAAATTCAGGAAATACAGTGCAGGTTTCTGCCAGCCAGGAGGTATGCAGACAAGATTTCTGCTCATTTAGAAACATATGAATATGAGAAAAAGTATTTTGAGGCTTAGCCTTTTTTGCTGTAGTTGAAGTGCAGAATTTTAATTAATCTATAATTTTGAAAGAAATTTGAAGAGAAAACTGAGACTGAAGTTCTACATTTAGAGCCAGTTTGGTCTAGTGGTTAAGGTGCTGGGCTAGAAACCAGGAGACTGAGAGTTCTAGTCCCGCCTTAGGCGTGAAAGCCAGCTGGATGACCTTGGGCCAGTCACTCTCTCTCAGCCCTGGGAAGGAGCCAATAGCAAACCAGGAGACTGAGAGTTCTAGTCCCGCCTGAGGCATGAAAGCCGGCTGGGTGACCTTGGGCCAGTCAGTCTCTCTCAGCCCAACTCACCTCACAGGGTTGCTGTTGTGGGGAAAATAGGAGGAGGAAGGAGTACTAGGGTTCACCACCTTGAGTTATTTATAAAAATAATAAAGGCGGGATAAAAATTTAAATAAATAAATTTACCTGCCTGAAACCAGGACCCACTGAAATCAATGAGATTTATTTCTGATTAGATGTGTATATAACTAAACTATAAATGAATGGGTTGCTATATAAACACTTGTTACAGTAAATACAAAAAAAGAAAACAGAAACAGAAAAAAATTAGATGCAGGAAGCCTTTCAGAGAAGCAGGAATATAATCAGAGGAGAAAGGTATTGAAGAAAACTTGGCTGTAGAAGAGAAGCAAATAAATTATTTATCAGTTTCATGGGTCAGAAAAAATATTTATTTTATTTATTTAATATTACTTAAATACTAAGGGAAGCCAACACCTTGGGTTTTAGAACTTTTTATTTATTACTAATTACTAGACACAAGCTTGAGTAGGCTTATCCTTTATTAAGTAACGCTAGGACAACCAGCACAGCTTGTCACTAGTGAGTATCTCTTGTTACAGTTTAATAATATGCAACTCTTATTCTATCTTACCGTTTATATATTGCCCATATATTAATTGAGGGAGCCACATATTGAAAACTGGTCTAAAGAGTGCTTGTTCTAAACCAATAAAGCTGATGTTCTTATACCTGAATCAAGAATGAAAATCAATGTATCAGCATCTTTTATTTTGAAGCAAGTGGTGGAATAAAAATGGCTAGCATCCTGCTGTCTTTTTATTTTTAAATTAACCATCCTAACAAAACAAAACAAAGAAAACCCATTCAGCACAATTTATTTATAATAATGCCAATTTACTAAAACTGATCCCATCATTTAGCACAATATAACTTCATTTATAATACCACAGCAGCTTAATTTAATACGTTTATCCTTAATCTTTCCTCAGACACATTTTAAGAGGTCTCACTGTGGATGCAGGAAGAGTAATGTATAATAAATGGTTCATTGGCTTCCACAGGTAATAGTTTTGCCAAGACAGCCACCGACAGCTATGCAAGTTTATTCAAGCTTGTATACAAGTATTGAGCACATTCAGACAAAACTGAAGGATACCTAAAATTGATAGTATTTATAGAATAATGTGTGAAATGCCTATATTTTAAAATAAAATGCAATTTAAATTATATGTATAAATGTTATTACATTCAAACAAAGAATAAGCTTCAACAGTGGAGCAGAGAAAGAGAAAGAGAAAAATCCAACTTTTGACCCAGAAGCACAAAGTCTCTACTCCTCAGCATTGCTGAATGGGACTTATTCATGGACAATTGACTCTCACGTACCTTGAAAAATATCTAAAGAAAGAGTACAGATCCACCCAAACATCAGCCTTTTTGCAAACCCAGATAAAGCCTACCTTTAAAGTCTAAATAAGCAGAAAGCAGAATAACAGCGTTCCGCGCAGGTCCTGCTGGCCACATGACCGTGGAAGCATCTTCGGACAACGCTGGCTCTTCGGCTAACAAACGGAGATGAGCACCGGCCCCTAGAGTCGGACACGGCTGCACAAATGTGCAGGGGGAACCTTTACCTTTACTAAGAATTACAGAAGGTTTTCAATTGTATCTCATTTTACTAATAATATGAATCTCAAACACAGTTTCTGGAAACTGTTCACAAATAAAATGATTACTTGGGATCTTTTGTTAAGTCTAATGCTCATACAGAAAGTTAATCATAATACAGAAATGTACTTCATTAACATAGTTCGGTGTCCCATTTATGTTAATGAAGTAATGATAAGTATCAAACCATAAGATAAGAGAGTCAGTTTGGTCTAGTGGTTAAGGTGCTGAGTTATTTGAGAGCTAGCCGTAGTACATTTGACATGGTAGACCATAGCTTTCCAAACTCTGTGTCGCAACACTTTAGTGTGTCGCAACACACAGTTTAGTGTGTCGTGAAGCAGCGGCAGGGGCGCGTGCAGCGGCATGTGTGGCAGTGTATGGCAGCGGCGGCAGCAATGACGGCAGTGGCGCGCCATCAGCACTTCCGCGTTTTAACAAGGCCGCCGCTGCCGCCGCCACCATGCACACCACCACCACGCACCCCCCGCGCCACCACCATGCACGCCCCCGCTGCCGCCATTGGTGTGTCGCCAACGGCGGCAGTTTGGAAAGCACTATGGTAGATAGACTAGAATTCTTTTTAAATTTTTTTCTTCTATTGTAGTAGCCTATTAGATGGACAAAGCTGGATTTTTGTTTGTTTCTTCTTGGATATTCAAACAGGTGATAAATAGCAGATGAGCGCATCAGCCCAGTCTAATCTACTGTGCATGTTAGCAAAACACTGTTTTAGCCCTTTCTTTCTTTCTTTCTTTCTTTCTTTCTTTCTTTCTTTCTTTCTTTCTTTCTCTTTCTTTCTTTCTTTCTTTCTTTCTTTCTTTCTTTCTTTCTTTTTCAAATTTTTTTAAACAGCCATTAAAATAATTATTCATTCTCTGTTACAATTCTTAATATATGGAGCTTTTGTATGCAGCTTCTCTTAATTGTAAACTAAAATTTCAGTAATTTTTCCCACTCTAAATTCCCTATATAAGTTTGTGAGTGTAACTTTTTTCATAATCATTTCAGTGTTTGTGGATTCATCATTCACAATGTTTTTGAATTTTGATTATTAAATTGCATTGTATTTCAGTTAGAGATTTGACAATGGAGGCAAGGAGTCCATTCAGTGTTGCCTCTTTGCCAAGATAGAGTTCAGTTTAGGAGATCTTTCATGTCTGCTCCAGTGGAAAGATTTTATTTAAGACCCTTCATGAGCAGAGTACTTAGAGATATTCTAAGAGCAGATGGAGACCATGGCCAGAAGATTCTTTGCTCAGCTTCAGCTGATAGGCCATCTGTCATCTTTCTTGGAATGGAAAGCATTAGCAACCATCACTTGTCATCTCATAGGTGACTCCTATTACTTGCTGTACATGGGTACATATTCATCTGTACATCCAAAGACTATTCAGAAACTACAACTTATACAAAATGCAGCAGCCTACCTGATAACAAGTCAGAGTGATTACTGTGATGTAATACCTCTGTGCATTGGTTGCTGGTTTGTTTCTGGGTGCAACTCAGCACATAATCCAGTTAATTAATTAATTAATACTGTGACATGTTCTAGAGATCTCAATCATATGTAAAGAAATGTTACTTTAACAAAATTTTAGCATGCAAGGTAGCAAATTCTACATTTGATAAATGCAAGATGTCAGCTGCTGAGATCTAAAAGAAGTAGTTTCTGAAACTCCCATGTGCAACATAATGTAAAAAACAGATAAACCACTGGGATTATTCTAAACCAGCTGGGCCTTAGCCTGATCCTGAAAGGCATTTTTTATATCCTTAAAAAATAGTAGCCTTCTGTGTTATGTGTTGCTGAAGAGGACGCTGTGTGATACTTTTGTACTTCTCAATGGAAAATGTCAGTGCATTCCATTAAATCTGCAGGATTTCTCAGAACCTTATTTATTTGTAAGGAAGTGTTTTCTTCCTAGAGATGTCACACAGGTGGGGGAGGGGTAGAATAAGCTATAAAAGCAACATTTAGATCTCTGCAAGAGTCTTTAAAAGACAAATAGTCAATTCGTGCTTTGCCTGTAATGGAAAACCTTAAGGTGCTCACAGCCTTCTAAGAATATTCCCACTCTAATCACTTAGTCCAGCTACTGTAATGAAATAAGTGAAGGCATTACCATCCCATGAAAGCATTTTTTTTATTTATTTTTTTGCCATTGAGCCCCAACCTGCTATGGAGGAAAAGCTTACCTAACTAAGTCAAATCAGTGCAAAGCTTCATTCTGTCCAAAATGGACTTCATTCTGAGACCACAGCTGGCCCATGAAGATTCCTGTGCAATCAGCTGATATATTCAGTTTCATTAAATTTCATGTTTTCTTTCTTTTACCAGAAGGCCTACTACAACTCAGGATTGGGATTTTGTAATTTAATCAGACGTTTTAAACAAATCTCTTCTCATATCCATTATTCTCTAGAATAATCCACAGCTTTATCATCTGTTGACCAACTCCTAGCTTGGTTTAGGAGATTTTTATATGTATTAATCCAGAAAATTAGTTAATTAGTTTATTTAGATGCTTATTCACAAGACTCTAAGCATCTTATATACTGTATCTCATTCAGTAAAAAAGAATAGAATAAGAATAGAATAGAATAGAATAGAATAGAATAGAATAGAATAGAATAGAATAGAATAGAATAGAATAGAATAGCTAAGACAGTGACAGTCTTAGTCCAGTCTTCAGGGAAAATTGAATTTCCTGTATCAGAGTTGCATTTGGAACTTGGACTGGCAACAAGGTAGCAGAAGGTAATGGGTTTTTTCTCTAGGCATTGCATATTAATTTTTGTCCACTCTGTTTTTGTTTCCCCCCCCTCTCTCTCTGTCCTTTTCTTCTTTTTAAGATAGCCCTTTTCATGGCACCAAATACTTGTTAGAGATGAGGTCATTTTTATACCTGGCAGCCTTAGAAGCATCTATTAATTTGGCCTTGGTTCAGGACACATTCCTTATCAAACCAGGATTTAGAAAAATGTAGAGGTGGAAATCTGAGTACAACTGGAGATCAAGACTTCCTATGTAAGATAGTTGATTGCTAATATATATTTAAAACTTTTTTGGCATCATTCGCTTAACCTATCCAAAATTTTAAGATAGAGTACGCTAGGTGTGCTGAAGAACTATGAACCTGATACTGCAAACTTTTCAGGCTATCAAATGTGAGCCCTCCTTATGGGAGCAATCAGGATCTTGTTTTTCTGATCTTGTTTTCTGACCTTTTTCAGACAAAAGAAATAAATGATCATTTTTAGAGTAAGAGGCAACTTTAAAAGCTGCTTGGTTAGTGAAACGTATGTTCAAAATTAGGTTATAATTGATCATACTAGTGCCCATGAGATCCAATAAGTGAATTATTCTGGTTAGTCACCTAGGACTGAACATTTAGAATGGTTAGGTTGAATTTATCAGCTAATTAAGCTAATTTCCTCCCCCACCCCATTGTTGATTCCTTTATTTTTGTAGTGGTAAGACATTGAGGTGTGATAACTAGCTGGATAACAATTAAAAAGTATTATGATTTCTGAATTTGAGGCTGCAGCTGATCAGACAGACCACATGGACTGCCAGCTTGAGGACCCAGCAGGCAAACAGATAGCTGAAGCAGCTCCCAGTGACAATACACCTAATGAAGGGCCTGATCATGATTGGGTGTCTAACCCAAGAATATCAGCAGCCATGCAGAGCAGATGTGGTCAGTTGATCTTGAGAGGAGAAGGTGTCAATTCGTTTAATGCCAGTAACTGGGGTAACAATATATAAAAACAACCTCCAAGCTCTTTTTCCCTTTGTTGGAAACAGCTCTCCTATCTCTGGATCTGCATGCCTTTGGCTTCTTGTTCCTGCTTCCTTGCTCTGCAACTTGAATCTTTGCCTAAAACCCTGGACTCAGTGGACTCCCAGCTCGAGTTAGTTCTTTTCCTCAATGTATTCTGGCTATACACAAGAATCCACCTTCTCTATAGCTTCTGGCTCTTGATTTACAATGTATCCAAGCAAACATTATCTCAGCTTCTCTAGTTAACTGATTTATAACCCACCATTAAACAGGTTGTAAACTTGCTACTCACAGACACTTGTCATTGCTTGACTTAATGGAAGATAAAACGGTGGGAAAGGGATACATCATCCATACCAGTCCTGACATTAAAACCATCTGTCAGAATTAGTTCAGAGGTCAAGAATTGAACAATCACCTCCAAAAGATAATCCTCATGGCAATCCAACAGATTGTTTTTTTGTGAGAGCAGCCTCTGAGGAGAGAAAAAGCTATTAATTAACGGGTTTAGATCACTAGACCTAAGCTCTAAAGATTTACAGAGAATTGGCACTGGAATGGTTGGGGGGGGGGGGGATTCAGATGCAGTTAAGACGCTGAAGCCCCTTTCAGCACATCCCCCTCTCAGACTAGGACTGCTGAGAGTGAGAAAGAAACAAACCTCTTTACATTCATAGGCTTAGTTTCTTAGAGGAAAACAATGTCAAAGGACCCTAACATACAAATAATCACTCAGCCTATATCACCAAATGGCTACACTCCACATCAGAGAATGAATGCAGGCTTTGACTGTCATTTAACAGCTAATAGCTTTGTATTTATGACTAAGTGACACATTGTCAAGGAGAAGAAAGGAGTTGGTGGGCTCACAACTACCCCTAGATGGCACACTGCCAAGGGGAGAGGTAGAAAGAAACTGCAGACAGATGAAATCATCTTTTCTAGTGCCCAGTTTGGTTGCTTTAGGGCAAGCTCCTTGACAGCTGCATATCTCCTCCAAGGACTGGGATGCATTAGAGGTTGACGGGGGGTCAGCATCAGAAGACTCTTCTGCCTTTTCTATAATTTTACATTTATTTATTTATTTATTTATTTATTTATCAGATTTCATCACCACCCATCTCCCCCAAAAGAGGGACTCTGGGCGGTTTACAATAAATCTAAAATGATTAAAATACAATAAAAACATGATATATTACATAACGTATAAATATAAAATATAAAATAGCATCCAAGATGGCAATTAAAAGTTCTAATTCGGATTCATAAATACATGGGGACCACTTTAAGGCGCTAGCCACCCCAAGGATTGACTACCCTCCTTCCCGGCCCAAGCAAGATAGCAGAGCCAGGTCTTTAACTTCTTCCAGAAGGCCAGAAGAGAGGGGACTTGCCTCACCTCTGGGGGAAGAGTGTTCCAAAGGGTGGGGCCATGGCAGAGAAGGCCCACTTCCTGGACTCCGCCAATCAACATTCTCTCATGGAGGGGGTCCGTAACGTGCCCTTTCTGCATGACTGGGTGGGATGGGTCGATGTAATGGGGATGAGACAGTCCCTCAGGTAACCTGGACCCATGCCATGTAGGGCTTTAAAGGTGATAACCAACACCTTGAATTGGACCCAGAAGCAAACTGGCACCCAATGCAGATCTCGCAGCAAAGGTGTTACGTGCACCGTCCTTTGGGTACCCAAGACTGCCCGCGCGGCCACATTCTGAACTAGTTGTAGCTTCTGAATACTCTTCAAGGGTAGTCCCATGTAGAGCTCATTGCAGTAGTCTATACGAGAGATGACTAGGGCATGAGTAACTGACCAGAGGGCCTCTCGATTCAGGAAAGGGAGTAACTGGTGCACAACACTAAGTCGAGCAAAGGCCCTCCTGGCCACGACTGCCACCTGCTCTTCAAGCAGGAGTCGTGAGTCCAGGAGGACCCCCAGATTCCACACTGGGTCTCTCTGGGGCAGTGCAACCCCATCCAGAACTAGAGATGGTAAGTTCCCAGATACAGAGGAGCCCCCAACCACAGCCACTCCATCTTACCAGGGTTCAGCTGAAGCCTGTTGTTCCCCATCCAGACCCCACAGCCTCCAGGCACCAAGAGAGGGTGGTCACAGCATCACTTCAGTCACCCAGGATGGAGATGTATAGTTGGGTATCATCTGCATATTGATGATACCTCATCCCATGGTGACGGATTATCTCACACAGTGGTTTCATGTAGATGTTAAAAAGGAGTGGGGAGAGTACCGAACCCTGCAGCACCCCACAAAGGAGGGGCCATGGGCCGGATCTCTCGCTCCCTATCAACATCAATTGGGACCAGCCCTGGAGGAAGGAGGTGAACCAGCGCAGAACCATGCCTCCCACCCCCAAGTCCCTGAGCCGACCCAAAAGGATACCGTGGTCGATGGTATCAAAAGCCGCCGAGAGGTCAAGAAGAGCAAGGATGGATGCACTGCCCCCATCCCACTCCCAAAAGAGATCATCCATAAGTGCGACCAATGCTGTTTCCATCGCATATCCGGGCCTGAAACCTGACTGGAAGGGGTCTAGATAATACATTTCATCCAGAATCCTCTGGAGCTGCAACGCCACCACATTCTCAACCACCTTCCCTAAAAAGGGGAGGTGGGAGATCAGACAGTAGGGTCCAGCGACGGTTTCTTGAAATGCTTTTCTAGATGCTGGGTTCAGTTTCATCTTGCACATAATTCAGATTGCTAAGTAGTAGTAGTGATATAAGATGAAATAGGATGCTGAGTAGATAAAGAATGAAGTGAAGATCTTACTCTACAGTATATCATACCAAAATCACATTATTTCTATAAATCATTCCATTAGCACATTGTAAAAATCAGTAAATACCATTGCTCCTTTCCCTTATATTAAAAGAAAAAGAAATATATAAACCTTCTAATCAACTTCTCCCCCCCCCAAAATGTTTATTTAATTATTTCCTTCCTACCATTATTCTGTACATTTCTGTCCACTATAATAAAGAGCAAACTAAAAAACATATAAATTGTCTACTCTTATAATTAATAATACTGCAATTATAACAATCTTAATTCTATTAAACCTAAAAGTAGCATTTATTGTTTATACCTTATTAATCTTAATCCAAATCATTAAAAGAAAAGTATGAAGTCAAACAAGCCTTAAAAGCAATCCAGATAAACATTCTCAAATCTTTACCCCACTTCAAAAGCATTCACATATATCCACAATAAAGACAAGACATTTTTCACAGAGAGATCAAAGAGCCCAACTGCCCTAATTAAAAACTCCCACTTCTCAGCAAAAAAACCTCCCATAGGAAAAAACCTCTTCTTTCCCATAACTTTCCATCAGAGAAACAATTCCATTTATAATTTGCAATTTGAACTGTCCATTTAATTGCTTCAGTTCCACAATCTGGTCATCATCAGCAAAAGCCTCAATCTCATTATCAGCAGAAAGATTTCTATCATTGTTGAGATCCTCAACTTCTTCCACAACATCCCTAGCCAGATGACACATTTTAGAGCTGATATTTTCTACAATGTCCCAAATATCTTGCAAAATAGCTTGACAGGAATCAGAAAAAATCTGTTTGAAGGACTGCTTAAACTCACAACAGAACTCTGAGAAAGTCTGCTTGAGATCCTCCATGTTTCAGGCAGTAGATTATGGCACCCTCTAGATCATAGCTTTCCAAACTGTGTCGTGACACAGTACTGTGTTGCCTGTGGGGCCCAGGTGTGTCGTGCGAAAACCTGGAAGAGCTGATGGTACGCCGCCGCCGCACGCAGCAGTTGGCTATCAGCACTTCCGGGTTTTCACGCAACACACCAGGAAACCGCCGCCGTGCACAAAACCCCGAAATCGCAGCGGCAGCACTTCCAGGTTTTCACACGCAACCGCCGCGCTTTCGGGTTTTCGTGCAGCGGCGGCAGTGTGTTGCCAACGTGAAAAGTTTGGAAAGCCCTGCTCTAGATACTTGACTGGCAAAAATAGGAGTTAATGAGTTAATGGAAAGTTTCCAAAAGATGTCGACACAAGAGAAAGTATGCTAACAGGCAGCTCCCAGAGAAAGTGGCAACAGAAAACTGAAGATTCAAAACAGCATATTCAACATTTAGGCAAATATTAAATTCTTCAAATTCAGTGCAAAAATAATAGCAGGGAGGCAATTATTTATTCTTAATCCTCCTTAGTATTTGAATGGGAAACAAGCCAAAACTTTAAAAGACTTTTTAAAAATTAATCCCGGAAAATAATGATAAGCACCAAGAGAGATCACTTCTTCTTGCTGTAGAAATCCTCTCTTAGGGTACATAATCTTTAAAAAATATATAAATTGGGTGATTTAGAAATGGGGTGGCTTGACTTAGTGTCTCTTTAAGGTTACAGCGCGGCTTGAAATGATGAAATCCCGGCCTCCCAGTAGCTCTTACCAACTTGTCACGAATGCTGTTTGCAATTCTCTGGCTGCAAATCGCCGTTCTGGAGGACAGATGGGATGATTCCGAGCGTTTTCTTTATTCATGAAAATGCTTCTGGGCTTCAGGAAAAAACCTGCCTGAGCCCAAAAAACCACCGTGTTGTCAGTTCTGTCTGTGGAGCCCGCAGATACAGCTGTTCAGTCAGCCATGTCCCCACCGGAAGTCGACTTACAGTACATGATTCTTAAGTGGATGCTCCAGCTAGATTAGCTGTAGCCAGCTCAGAGTCCAGGCCCAGTAAATCTTGTTTTAAATCTCAAGCCACTGGAGAATGACAGCAGCTCTTTCTTTGAAAGCTATGCAAAAAAGTCATTTACTGAGAGCTCTTCTAGGAGGATTTTAGAAGTTGATAGAGTTAAAGGCTCTTTGGAGACAGCTTAGTAAGCAGTACTCAAGGCTATCTTGCTGGATATTGTATGATTATTTGAGTCTGGTTTAATTGTTTATTCAGCTTGGCTGCTATTACATTTATACTTTTTGTTTAATGTTAGTGTTTTAATATATGCAGTTTGGATGGATTGGCAGAGATTTCAAATATTTCCTTATTCTAAACAGGCTAGATTAAATTCTTGGTATCGTGAATTGAATTGGCACTCTGGAGTTGTCAAAAAAAATCTGGAAGCCTTTCCACTGAATCTACATCAAATTGGGAAAGTGGGATGTATAGCAGTGGGAACTCAAGGATAAAATGGCTGCTTTACAGGAGATCTATCTGCTTTGATTGAGGGAATTATTTCTTATTGTTAGTGTTATTTGAGAAGTCTGAAGGGCATAGAGATAAAGTCTCAGAGGGGTAAATATTGCTGACAGAAGTAAGAATGAATGTATCATTTGTATATAGTTGCCTACAAGCCACAGGTTGGATGAACAGACAGACAAGGGTGAGTTCAAAACGGACATTTTGTCAGCAGAATGAGAAGTGCTATTTTTAAAAACCTGAAAAATCCTCAGGGCCACGCTGTTTCCCAAGACAGTCATTTTGCTTGAGTAGTACAGTATATTGACCAGAATATGATGTCTTCAGTTAGCCATCTGCACACACACGCACATCACACATACAATAGGGCCATTTCAGGTGTTAGGTTAATAGTATTTCATCCTTCTTTAGCACTATATGGCCTTTGGAAACTAAAACAAAGGGCTCCTCGCCCTCCCAGAACCAATTTTTCCCCTGTGGTTTATAGGAAGGTGAGCATAACCACTACAAACTATCTCTTTTCTAAATTGCCATTTTAAATCACTTCTGTACAAAAGAAGCGCTCCCACTGCACTGATCTGTTCATAATCCTTTTCTTACTGTGGCAAATGCTAAAACTTGGCCCAACTCATTTCCATTATGTTTTTTGTTGTTGAATATTAACCTCTTTAAAGTGACAGAATGACACACATTCATTGTTCAGCTTCTCTTTATTTTCTCTTTCTCTCTCTTTGTAATGTATTTAGTCCAAGCCAATGAAAAGTAATTGATCTGAAAGGAATGGATCGACTGTTTGCTATTTGTTCCAGCTTTTTGACAAATACATTAGAGTATAATTCTATCCATATTCAAATCAATTCATGATTCATTAATTATTGCCACATAATGAAAGTGGAACTGCATTTAATGATGCTAATATATAATTTAGAAGAACTGAATGGAGCAAATGCTGTTGCCGTAACTTGGCTGGAAACTTTGCCAGAGTTTCCCCATATTAATTGGCTCAGTAAATGCTTCATCTTACAGAAAGCCAAGGCTCTGGGATGGAATGTTGTAGATCAAAATCATTATGACAACAGCAGGCAAGTGAACATCTCTTCTTCAACTGCAGTTGTCCAGCTTTTACTAACCTATTTATTGTAATAAATATATCAAGTCATATACAGTATGTTTTTAGCATCCATGTATAATTTTCACATTAATTGTTTCAGTTTTCAGAAATTTGTCTAGGTTTGTCAAATATGTGGGTTTCTTATATGAAGGTACTAAATTTTAAAAAAATAAGTGTTTGTGTGTGTTGATGGATGTCTATGCAGAGCAAAAAAATTAAAAGAAGCAAGCCACGCTTCAGAGAAATTTGTTCTACATCCCAGAACTATGTGTTTCATCAATTTAATTAGGGGTAGCCATTGCAGATAGGCTGTGGGTAAGTGTGAGGCCAAGGGTCATGCATTCAGGTGAACTGGGTCAGAGTCTTCATTTCACAAAAGGCTGCAACAGACATTTTTAGCATAATGTTTCTAGCACCAAGCTAGAACTCTGAAGTCTCCAGCCCAGTTTTGAAACCAATTACAACACCCTGTGTCCATTGGGGCAGTTCACCCTTCCATGGGGCATTAGTCTTGGTCTAAGAATAGACCAAGGATTACCCAGGGGTAACAATATCTCCAACAACATCCTTATTGCTACCCAGGCAATTCAGCACTTTTCCATCTTTTGATATTCAAATCTGAGCTGCTGGTATTCCCATGGGCTTACAGGTTGTATCAAAGAATTTGGACTGGAATCTGAGGAGGCAGATCATAGGATTGTGTGAATTGATTCTTTCCCAATTCCTATTGTGGGGTCTGCTGTGCAAATGCAGTGGCTTTCATGGCCACCTTCAGCTTTCTGTGAGGATGAGCCATCCAAGGGGGCTATGATCTGTTCTAGTCTCTTACTATGTTTAGTCCAGGACTTTAAATGTTTAGGAATAAAAAAAATATTCATCTGACCAACATTTGAGTGGCTAAGGATTGCACTTAACATTTGTATAGAGCCTGAGGGCCAAAATAGGAAGAGTAATGGTACAGATGAGAAGGGCTTTGGGCTTTTTTTCCCTTGGTTTTTGAGAAGACTTTAGAAATTTTTGTTTTTTTTTAATGCTTATTTTAGAACCTAAGCTATAGCTTCCATATACTTATTTCCTTAAAATGGCAGAAAAACACAGCATTTGTTTTCAGCAGCATCTGTTTTCAGCAATTATGGTTGGAAAGGGCTAGAGGGACCTACAAATACCCTGGAACCACAAATTGCCCACCCCTGCTCTACAGACTATCAGTATATCTTTTAATAAAAATAAAAGTTCATGGAAGGATAATAAAGACCATATCTGGCACTGCAAGATGTTAAATACCTAGGTAGATAATGCATATGCCCAATATTAACTTCTTTGTGATAACAGGGAAAGCCTAAATGATAGTATAACCACATTGGATTGAAGGTGGATACAGTTCTTTTCCTAAACAGTAAGTCTGTGTAACTATGATTCTTGGTCATCTGAAGATCTGAAATGTGAGTTCGGAGGAAGGGAAGAACTTATGTTCCCATATATCATCCACACTTACAATTTTGTAGATACATGTTCATTGATTTAAACACATTGGAACATCTTGTGTTACGTATTATTCTTTGAATCTTGCCGCAGACTTGGTCTATTCGATTTTTTAAATATTTCAGTACATTTTTGTCTTAACATTTTTTTAAAGTTTTTATTAAAATATTTTACATATATAATAAGAAGTACATTCAAAGAAAAAGATATAATAAATGTGAAAGAGGAAAAGAAAAGAAAAGAAAAGAAAAGAAAAGAAAAGAAAAGAAAAGAAAAGAAAAGAAAAGGAAGGGAAGGGAAGGGAAGGGAAGGGAAGGGAAGGGAAGGGAAGGGAAGGGAAGGGAAGGGAAGGGAAGGGAAGGGAAGGGAAGGGAAAAAGAGACAGAGAAAAAAGAGAAAATAAAAGAGCAGAAAACATGGCTTCCAATCTTCCTCTCGGCAGTTATACATACAATTCTACTGTAATCAAACCTCTCTAAGATTACATCATAATTCCCTTCTTTCTATAACCTATTCTTTCTAATCATCAAAACCATAAGTCACAAAAATCATTTTCCTTTTTATGCAAAAACTCCATAAGGGGTTTCCAGTCATTGATGAATGTCAATAGTAACCTATCTCTAATCAAATAAGTCAGTTTGGCCATCTCAGCAAGTTCTGTCAATTTCACCAACCATTCCTCCATGGTGGGTAGTGCCGAGTCTTTCCATCTTTGTGCATATAATAATCATATATTGAAATAATCTTCCATGATTCTTTTCTAACTGTGTATCCATCAGTCCTAAAAGAAAAAGTTATGGCCTCGATTGAATATTAATCTTTAAAAATTTTATTTATTTATTTATTTATTTATTTATTTATTCATTTATTTGTTTGATTTCTATAGCTGCCCATCTCAACAAGTGACTCGTATCAATGTGTGTATTTGAATCCAAACTTTTTTAGCTTTTTTACATGTCCACCAAGCATGATAGAATGCCCCTTCATGTTGTTCACATTTCCAACATACATTTGGAGTGCCTTGAATGGAGAGAACAAAGAAAAAGAGAGAGAAGGAAAAAAGAAAAGTGCAGTGAGAAAGAATAAAAAGAAATTGAAAGAAGAAGGTTCCAATTTTCTCTGCAGCAAATATAAGTATGATTACAAAATTATCTCCTACTCTATGATTACAAAAAAAGCTCACTTTTTTCTGTGTATTGTTGAAGGCTTTCACAGCCGGAGTTCGATGGTTGTTGTGGGTCTTCCGGGCTGTGTGGCCGTGTTCTGGACGTTGTGGTTCCTAACGTTTCGCCAGCATCTGTGGCCAGCATCTTCAGAGGGCAGGAGCACAGACAGAAGCGCTCTTTCTGTGCTCAGGTAGAGTGGCAATGTTTGTTTTCTATTTATAGATCTAACTTATAGGAGATTAGGTGGGGTTTTTTGTTGTGTTGAAATGTTAACGAGTGGCTGTTGAGCGTGATTAGCATGTTCATTGTTAGAAGTATTCCCATGTCCTGGTAGTTGAGCTGAGTTCGTTGACCTTTTGCAGGCTGTGTTTTTCAGAACTGCTAGCCAGGTTTTGCTAATTTTTAGACTTTCTTCTTTTTTATTGTAACTGTGCTGGTGTTTGTGAATTTCAATGGCTTCTCTGTATAATCTGGTGTAGTGGCTTTTCGTGTTGTCCAGTATTTCTGTGTTTTCAAATAGGATTTTGTGTCCCGTTTGCTTGAGAGCATGTTCAGCTACTGAAGATTTTTCCGGTTGCTGTAGTCTGCAGTGTCTTTTGTGTTCTTTTATCCTGGTGTGAATGCTTCGTTTTGTGGCTTCGATGTATACTTGTCCGCAGCTGCATGGTATGCGGTATACTCCTGCAGCGGTGCGGGGGTCCCTTTTGTCTTTTGCTGATTTTAGCATTTGTTGTATTTTTCTGGTGGGTCTGAAGACTGTTTGAAAGTTGTGTTTTTCCATCAGTTTTCCCATGCGGTCAATGACTCCTTTGATGTAGGGCAGGAATACTTTGTTTGTGGGGGGCTGTTTTTCTTCAGTTAGATGTTGTTTTCTTGGTTTGATGGCTCTTTTTATTTCATTCTTGGAATAGCCATTCGTCTGTAGGACCCAATTCAGATGGTTAAGTTCATTGTTGAGAAATTTGGTTTCACAGTCTCCTATATCTCCTAATCTCCTATAAGTTAGCTCTATAAATAGAAAACAAACATTGCCACTCTACCTGAGCACAGAAAGAGCACTTCTGTCTGTGCTCCTGCCCTCTGAAGATGCTGGCCACAGATGCTGGTGAAACGTTAGGAACCACAACTTCCAGAACACGGCCACACAGCCCGGAAGACCCACAACAACCATCACTTTTTTCTATTATCCATTTTTTTTCCTAATCATCAAAACCACAAATCATAAGTGCATTTTTTTTCTGTTTCATGCAAAAAGTCTATTAGGGGTTTCCAGTCAACCATAAATGTAGATATTGTCTTTTCTCCAATCAAGGAAGTTAATTTAGCCATCTCTGCAAGCTCCATCATTTTCACCAACCGTTCTTCCATTGTGGGTAGTGTCAAACCTTTCCACTTTTTGAGCATATAATAGTCTTACTGCAATTGTCATATATAAAAACAAAGTTTCATGACATTTTGCCTAGTTGTCTGTCCATTAGTCCCAAAAGAAAAGTATCTGGTTTATGCCCAGTGCTACTCTGCAGAATATTTCTTGACTGCTGGTTTCTTTATTGTTGATGGTTGAGCTAAAAGGCAGAAGCTATCTGCCACTTCAGTATCTTCATTGTCAATCTGAAGGCTGGTTGCTGAACCTGTTGTTATTAATTTGGTGTTCTTGATTCGTAGTCCCATTTTTTTTCACTGTGTTCCTTGACTTTCATCATTAGAGCTTGCATATCATTTGCATTTTCAGCTATTAGTAACAGAATTTAGAAATGTTTAAAGAAACTAAATCAGTCTGATCTGACAGAAGATAAACCAAATCTGAATGTCCTGGGAAATTAAGAAGGGAGATACAATGTCCTCAAATACCATTATACAGTAGAGAAGAAAATGAGGTAAGGGTTTGTAAGGGTTTTTTTTAACCTAATACCACAGTTGGTGTTGTATTAAACACGCTACCAGTAAGACACTTCCTAATTTAAGATTTCCATATGACTTAAAGACCTAGCTGTACTACAGCTAAGGACTGATTACCTACAAATATTTTTCTCAGCAAGCCTGCATGAGCTGCTTTCCCTCTACTGTATATCTCAAATTCTCTGTCTAAACTCTACTTTATCCCAGTGTAAATCTAGATTGAATACAACTTTTTGTGGGAGCCCATTAATTATTCAAATATTATGGAATTGATTTTCTCCATTTAATAGTAAAATTGTCTGCTAAAAGTTAATGGAATTAATTTGGAAGAAAAAATAAATAAATATAGCCAATAATTTAGAATATTAATCCATAATGTAGTCCCATCTGAAATCCCTCCCACTTCTTGTTGGAAAATCACATCTGGGATGCATCAAGTTACCTGGAAAATATTTCTCAAACATAGTAATTGAAATTACTCCAGGGTAATTATAAGGATCTAACTGTTACAAGGATCTAACTGAACACTGTAGAGGAGATTTGGTTAGTCTTTAGCTATGAAAATTGTAGCTGGACTATATAAAGCACCCCTGCTTCAAGTAGAATGTTTGTATAGACAATGTTTATCTCTAAGCATTTTGTAAAACATATTCTAAATATGAATTGCCAGAGATACAGTTTATACCCAAATACTTAAATATTTTTAATATGTTCTAATTTGTGTCATTCAGTCTTCAAGAATGGACTTTGAGGTGTTTTGCAAAGATAAATATTCTAGTCTTATTATATTTTATATCTAGACCTTCCTTTTTGCAAAATGCAGCAAGAGTACATAACACCCACTCAAAGTCAGAAAAAACAAAATGGCATATAGAAGTACAGATATGTTTGTGTGCCAGTTTCAGGGATGATGAGCCAAATAATGCAGGGCAGTGAGTAAGGTGTTTATATAAATATTAAACAATAAAGATTCCGGTGTATAGCCCTGCTTGACACTGAAGTAGGGGAATGCATAAATTCAAATCTTTATTACAGCCAAAAGCCAGATAGAAGGCATAACTGAAAAAATCTTTACAATCATTAAATGAAAGTACAATAACACAAGCAATTTGAATTTGAATTTAGGGGAATGCTGGTAGGAGTATTTTACAGATTTGTAGTGATACATTGAAAAGTGGAACTGGAATTAATGCTATAAATGTTAGTGTCCAAGAAAAAAATTGATGAAAAATAGCAAAGTATAGATGATGTAATTGGAAAAAATATTAAAATATAGATATGGCTTGCTAACAGAGCAGCTCTGTAAATTGTTAATGTGTCTATGAAGATTCCAACTGTATCTGGGCAATGAAAATCATGCTTTCTATAAACAAAGGGAAAGGCAACAAAAATGAATGCAAGAACTACAGAGGGATTAGATGGTTAAGTGGGCCTGGGAAGATGTTTGGCAAATTATTTCCAAGGATCTGAGAAGAGCATTTTAGTGAATTGGCTTGATTATGTAATGTTTGTGCAACAATGGAGTAGAAGGTTATATTTGATTGCAATAAGCACTGTACATGACAGAGATAAAGCATACATGAGAATAAATGAAATGATTGGCAAATGGTTCAACACTGAGCAGGGAGAGACAAGAATATTTTATATCCACCTCGCCATTTATTTATGGATACATTTATTTTATTTACAGATGAATAATGTTTATGATATTAAATATGTGTTGTGCATTGCTGTTTGAGAATCTGAATGATCAGAAGCAAAGGATAGATTATATGATGCAAAAATGAGTATGGATCTGAAAATTAATCTATCAAAGAGCAAGGTAGTTGCGTTTGACAGGGAAAATGGAGTGAACAACTGCAAATTATAGATAAACGGCAAAAACCTAGAGCAAGTATATGAATTTGTGTAGCTTCATACAATGTTTAGTAGTTTGAAAAATGGGTGGAGAAATTCCAAGAAGTGAAAATGCTGGTAGAAATATAGTACATAGTATGTGGTTTGATGCAAGAAATATTTGTCAAAACAAGAGAAAATGGCTGTTTCCAACAGCACATTTCTAACCATTTCTGACTTATGTGTAAGTCAGAGTTATATATGGCAGGAAAAACATTAAAATAAGTTAAATGCAGTGGGAATGGTTAATTTAAAAGGATATGTGCTTCAACAGGTAAAGAGAGAGTGAACAATAAATATGTGAAAATTAATATGGACTAAATACAAAAGTGAATGACAGTATAAAAGAAGTATGTTGGGGTGATTTGGTCATGTAGAGGCAACGAGTATCAAGTCACGAATTAAATGGGTTGAAAAGGAAGGGGAGGTAACATTATTACCCTGGTCTGTATTCTAGGATGGTAAAGAAATAGATCATAATCTTTTTTCTTCATATACATGAAGAGTCATATCCCTCCAAATTCTCATCATAGGACTGCCTCCTGATCATCTTTGTTGCCCTTCTGAACATGTCCTGGTTTGTCTGAATCCTTCATAAAAGGTTATGTTGACATTTAAAGTAACATTTCAGAGCTCAACCAGCATAGAACAGAGCAGATTTCCATGATTCTGAAATTATAATTGAAACTATATTTTGTATACTGTATATTTGTATTCAGAGGCACCCACAACATCCAACAGGTTTGCCAGAATGATGAAATAAGTGTCACAACATTGTGATACAAACCCCACCCCTTACACGTGTGCAATGCCATAACATACAAAGCAGGCACAGTTTATGTTGTAACACTGCAACCTTTGTTGCTTCATTTTCCCACCTGCTGCTCCCTTCAGATGTCCATAGACGCAGCCTAAAACTGTGTTTGCTTTTTTTGCAAATATATCACATTGTTATCTCATATTCTACCTGTGATCAGCTACAATTCCAAGATCATTTTCTCCAATACAACTGCCTTCTAATATATAACTCTGCACTGGATTTCTTTCGGCTATTGTTTGGTCTAATTTTAAAATTACTCTTCCTCATCCATTGTAAGCAGGTATTCTACATATATCCATAGACTCTCTTATTTTTTAATTGCATTAGGAAGTATTTTGTTATAACATTTTGCTTAGTAATATAGGAAGGACATATCATGAAATTCTTTCTCAAGAATTTTAATTAATAAAAAGCTATTAGTTAGATCACACTTTGGTAATTGTTTTAGCCATGGAGAATAGGCCATTAATATCATTTTTTTAAATCTCTCCTAATAAGAGCTATTCTTGTACGGCAATTGCTTTTAAATCTCTTGAGGGTGTGGTAATATTTGACTGTTCCAGTTCAGAGCTTTCAGCACTCAGAGGACATACAGCTGTTTCCAAGCATTTAATTTCATATGGCAGTCAATAGCCTTTTCTTTTTTAACCACAGAGATAAGCTCTTGCACTGTTTTCAGACTGATCATGGATTGTGTAGTGATTAACATGCACTACTGTTATAAATGCCACATGATGCCATGGATTTGCAGTTTGTCCTTCAGTTGATTTTCTGCTGCATCTTTCCTCAGTTCCAGCCCAATATGTTATTAAGCAGCAGAGATGGAATGCCAGTGATTTGATAGCTAGGGAGCTTCAGTTTTGGAGACAGACTCTTGTCTGTCTGTTGCAAATGAAACATTCATAGCAAAGCATCTCATACCAAATCTCTCTCTCATTCATCTGTCTTAGGCAAGCTAGTTATATGATCCATGAGCTTTACAGCTTGGACTGATATTTGAGAATCTGTGAAGAGCAATAGCACAACTTTTAGTTTAACAAATACATAAATATTTTTTTCCCAGAAAAAACAATTTCAGATTGTTTAGAATAAGATTTACAATCAGAAGAAAGCTACATGATTAGAAAGCTTTTGAAGATCTTCTGAATCAGAGCACTTATGAAATGATGTTATACGTTCTGGACTGGGGATCATTGCCTGAAGTACGGGGGAAAATGATGTTGGTAAGACCTCAAGTCTTTTCAGAGTTCTAAATAATAGAAGATTTAAAAAAAAGGAAGGGACATGAGATCAGGCAGATAAAATAGGATGATTCATGGAGAATGTAAGGAAGAAATTTACTTAATTGACTATAGCAAGTCCTTTGGCTCCACAGATCATGCCAAAATGTATAACAAATGAAAGCTAATTGGAATGCTAGATCACCTGATTATTCTTTTGAGAAACGTTTACCTATCTCATTTGGCTAACAAAGTGCAGATATGCACTTTGTTAGCCAAAGTAAAGATTTAGAAGAGCTCATTGTGAAAGTAAAACTGGAAAATGAAAAATCTAAGTTACTGTTAAGTATTAACAGTATAGAGATAATGTCAACCTGCATATTTGTAAATCACCCAGAGTCACTTTTATAGTGATATGGGCAGTATATACATATCATCATCATCATCATCATCATCATCATCATCATCATCTAACACTTGATGGTGAAGAAGTGAAGGTGGCAGAGAATTTTGTTTTCTTGGGCTCAAAAATAGATAAAAATGAACAATATAATGCAGATGTAAAGAGGATATTAATCCTAGGAGGAAGAAAATGTCAAACTTAGGCAGGTTATAAAGGATAAGGTTATAAAGGATAAGGAAATTTCAGAAGCAAAAAAATGATCCAAAGAATTAAAGCAATGGTTCTTCCAGTGGTTTGAGAAGGAGTAAGGGGTGGGTGGGTGGAGAATTGGAGGTGCTTTCAAATTATATGATTTAGACACAGTTATGAAGAGTATCATAGTTTGTCAGAACCAATCAATCAGTCCTGGACCAAATAAATGCTGAATGCTCCCTTGAGGTGATGGTTAACAAATAGAAATTCACATACTTTGAACTGTAATGCTAGCAGATGATGGACCAGAAAAAAATATTATGCTTGGCAAGGTGGAGAGAAATAGAAGACAATGGATAAGGTAGATGAATAGAACAAAGGAGGTTACTGGAACATCTTTGGAAGACATTATTACTAGAGGCAGGTCAAGATGTCAATACCTGACCATGCTGTCACCAGGATTCAAACTTGATTTGATGGGATCTACCTATAATCCAAAGTCTAATCTCTAGATCTGGATGATAGAAATGAACTGGTGATTTTCAATTCTTTTCCTCTACTGGTTAAAGTATTAGCCCTTTTTAAAATTATTACGATGATATAATAATTAAAGAATTAAAGGATTCCAACATAATAAATAAAATAAGGTAATACTTTAACCAATAGAGAAAAAAAAGACTTGAAAATCTCCAATTTACTTTTATCATTCAGATCTAGTGATTAGACTAGAACAGGATGGCTGGGGAATTCTGGGAGTTGAAGTCCACAAATCTTAAAGTTGCCAAGGTTGAGGACACTAGACTAGAATAAGAGAAATACAAGATTAAAGTGGATTCCAATTATATGGCACAAATTCATAGTATTTTAGTTTAACAATGATGTTTTGAATGTTCTTTTTTTTCTTCAGTTTACTTGTCAGACCTTCCTCTAATTCTTCAGGATGTTAATTCCTTTTTGCACATTATGTATAATTGTTTTCCTTCACCTCCGCGCTATGGCTTCCACTCTGACCCTGCACCGATTTCATCTTGCAGTTATTGCTAAATGCCATGGTCACACTTCAGTATTTTATCTGGATAGTACATAGCTGAAGTTGCTTAGTTTACAGGCCATGAAATTTTGATGAGTTGTAGTTAATTTTGCATGAAGATCAAGAAGCTGGGGCAGTTAAAGTCATTCACAGAAATGCCTGTCTTGGTGAGAATGTCCTCAAACTGAAACTATGTTTAATTACATTAACTATTCCTTTCCTTCTGCCTCTTCAAGTTTTTAAGTGTGTGTGCGTGTGTGTGTGTGTGTGTGTGTAAAACATGAATAAATCTGTGTATCATGTTTTATTTCCATATATTTCATCCTAGTATTTTCAGACAAGTTTCTCATTTGAATGATGAATGTTAATGAATATACTCTATCAATTATTACTTTTTGGCAACATGGATTTATGTCTAACATTACAAATTAATTTTGGGGGGGTTACTAAGAGAATTGCAAGGTTGCTGGATTTTTACATTATGTTCAAAACGCTTCCATTCCATTCCATCAGCTCCTTTTAGCCCACATTAAATTCAGACTGAAAAAAAGGGTAATCTACCTTGAAAAATAGACTCTAAAGCTCAGAAGTACTGTTTAAAAAAATTAAGCAACTGAGCATCTACTTTTTCTCTGTCATGACCTCAAATCTCAGCACATGCCTCAACTTCAAAAAGAAAAGCATCATTGAAACTTAATATAAAAGTCACATTGCTGAATGAAATCAGTTCACGCAAAAGGAGAGGCATAGCTTTGTCGTGGTACTAAGGCTCTGCCTGATTACATGGACAATCTTCAGTATGATGAGCCCAGCATTTTCCTAGGGAGAGTTGGGATCCTTTTGGCGATTCTGACATCTTAAAAAAAGGAAACCATGATTGAGGAAAGAAAGGACTGTGGTTGTCCATATGTTGTTAATACTGTGGAGTGACAAATCAGTATACAAATGGAAAGTAAGTAGCACCATTTGAGTATTTTACCGTATAAATAATTTTCAGAATTCTGAGTGGAACAGTCCTAACACGGACAGAGAGCACCCGTTTGAAGAA
The DNA here is from genome assembly GCA_023362775.1 of Charina bottae. Classification (NCBI taxonomy): domain Eukaryota; kingdom Metazoa; phylum Chordata; class Lepidosauria; order Squamata; family Charinaidae; genus Charina; species Charina bottae. The sequence goes on from JALMGJ010000004.1 coordinate 56,250,889, forward strand.
GGCTGCTGTAAGCAAACCTCAGACATCTGGCGTTGCCATATTATCATTTTCAAACGTTCATTACAATAAATTTGGTTCTCATTACTGACGAAGAAATGTAACTGTAAGCAGTAATTCCAGCCATATCCTTCATTAATGTGATTGAGTGGGGACAGCAGAATTATTTATAGCAAAGGCAGTTTTGCCAAAGGCATTTTAGAGAATTCCCCTACAGAAAACTAATGGTGCTATTAAAATGTAATTGTGTCTCACCTTAGCAATGACTCAGGTGAGTCAATAGTACCTCATATGCAATCAAATTCAAATGTGTTCATTTTTTTCAGGTTGTTCTTGAGCAATGAAACCATAGCTCCTGAGCAACTCCTGGAAGTGAAGAATACATATGGTAGATGCCCACAATGAATAAAGTTTCCTTAGGTTTGACACAAAAGGAATTTGCTTTATTTCTTTCCTTCCCTAGGCATAACAGTTTATAATTTGTACTGAGTTATTTTCTATACTAATAGAAGATAACAGTCTAAACTTATCCAGCTATTGGCAAATGACCTATATTCACTTCAATATGCCTTCTGTAAAATGAGACTAATTGTATTCAAAAAGGAAGAATTCAGTTTTGCCTAAGAAACATCTGTCATCAAATCATTACACTTGGCATCCTGTACTGGTGCTGCAGTGCTGTGTCCCCATGATATTGTCCTCCTTGGACAGCTGAGCCTATTTTTTTGGCTGGGCTGCAACTCAAATCACAGAATTTCACTTTTGTAATTTGTAATGCTGTCACTCTGCAGGACATGGGGCTGGTCCACGTTCCTATTTGCAGAAAATATTCTTCCTGCTGCCTGAACATAGAGCTCTGTAGTAGATTTCACATGCAAGCTTATCACTGGACTTGACTTTAATCCTTCTAGTCCAGCGGTCCCCAACCTTTTTAGCACCAGGGACTGGTCGTGGAAGAAAATTTTTCAACGGACCGGGGGGGCGGGGTTTGCAGGTGGGAGCCAATCGCGCGCACCGGGGGGCGGGGTTTGCAGGTGGGAGCCAATTGTGTGCACCGGGGGTGGGGTTTGCAGGCGGGAGCCAATCGCATGCACCGGGGTTGGGGTAATCACGCACACCGGGGGGCGGGGTTTGCAGGTGGGAGCCCCACGGTCCACTTCCTAACAGGCTGCGGCCCACTAGCATTCCAGTTCTTTTCCACCTTTTTATTCAAACTACTGATAAAACATATCAAAGCAGTTTCAGCTCTTTAGCCTCAAACCCAGCAAGTAGGAGTTACAGCTACTGATTGCTCAGTGAACAGTTTCTCTCTCCCCTTCAGATAAGCATTGTTTCAAAACATTAATATTTTTTTTCAAAAGTAATCCTTTTTTCCTGAAAAAAACCCTTTCAGCTCTAGTTAATTTTAAGTGTGTGTGTGTGTGTGTGTGTTTCCTCTTCCTCTCTTAGCCAGATGCATTAGTAGTTGTCCTTAATCTAGCTGGTGATCTGAAATATTAAAATAACACATTTAATTGTCTTTTGTCATCTTCAACCTTACTGAGGGTCCTCTGAGATGTGTAGATAAGATCCTGCACCGGTACTCTTCTTTTTCAGAACTCTTCTCCTTGATTGTGCCTTCAAATGCTTTCTAGACTTGGAATACACACAAGATAATCACCCTTCAGCAGTGCAAACATTGCCTAATCCATTTTAGAATTACTAGCCACACTTTCTCAGGACGGAAACCAACAGTCCATGTTCGACAACCATTGAAACTGTTTAGATCCATGTTAGTCATTTTAGCTGCCAGCTATTTCCTCCATTTCTAAACTGCTTCTTTCCCCACTCCTCCTAGGTGTTTTAAGACTTCCCCTTTTGTCCCTCCATATCTCTCCTTCTACTTCCTCTCAGAATCTAAAGTAGCAGCTACTCCCAGTTCCCATGAGTACAATTTTTTTTTTTTGGGCACCTGCACAGATACATGAATATTTGAAAAGCCAGCAAGAAGTGATGGCTGACAGCAAGCTCATCACATTGGGGCAAGTGGATTTGTGTTGCTCTAGAAATCGTTATAGGCCTGGAACAGGATGTACTTGCAGTCAACATGCATGCCTTCAGCATTTCACATTTGGTCTATTGTCATTCACTTTATATGGAGATGCCCTTGAAGTTCATCCAGAAATTTCAACGAGTACAGAATGTGACTGTCTGCATGTTAACTAGAACACTCCAATATTATCATATTACACCAGAACTGGTTACTGGTTTTGTCTGTAGCTTGAATCATGTCAACTGGATTTTTTCATGTCAACCAGGTTCTTTCGTTTACTCTGAGTCTCAGCCCTATCTGTCGCTGTTTTAGGTCTGGTAGATTTAGATTTGGTGAAGGCCCAATTTGGATATCCACAGGCCTTCACCAATTGGGCCTTCACCAAATCTAAATCTACCAGACCTAAAACAGCGACAGATAGGGCTGAGACTCAGAGTAAACGAAAGAACCTGGTCATTCCCTACATGGCTGGCGTGTCTGAAAAGATAAAACGGATATTTGGCAAACACCACATACCTGTATATTTCAAACCCACCAACACACTGAGACAGAGGCTTGTACACCCCAAAGATCAAACTCCAAAACACAAGAAAAGCAATGTAGTTTATGCAATCCAGTGCAGTGAGGAGTACTCTGAACTCTACATTGGAGAAACCAAACAACCTATGTACAGGAGGATGGCCCAACACAGGAGAAATAACACCACAGGACCAGAGTCAGCAGTTTATCTTCATCTAAAAGAAAAAGGACACTCATTTGAGGACATTAATGTTCACATTTTAGACAGAGAAGATAGGTGGTTTGAGAGAGGGGTCAAGGAATCCATTTATGCCAACTTGGAAAATCCTTCCTTGAATAGAGGTGGGGGCCTCAGGCACAAACTCTCCCCCATCTTCCTCCCCGTTTTGTCTTCTGTGCCTAGGAAGATTAAGACCATTTCAGAAGCTCAACAGCAGCATGGTGATTTTAACGACCCTCCTTTAGATGATAAAAGGACTTAAAAATTACATCTCAATATAACCATGACCTAGCCCCAGGTGTAAGGTCACACAGCTACCTAGGAACATATTTAGGATTCCCTTACCAACTTTGCTCAGACTGAAGAAGCTCCTTGGATAAGGAGCGAAACGTTTCTACTAAGAAAATAGAAATCCAGTTGACATGATTCAAGCTACAGACAATTCCACCTGGATGACTGAGAACCTTCATAGACATATGGTTACTGGTTTGTTTCTGAGTGCAAGTCATGTTGTTCTATATGATTGGGGCTTGATTATCTGTGAAACCACTTACTCCAAGTAGCATCTACCCACCAAAGGTGTGCAGCTAGAGAATCCATGCTGAAACTTCCCAACCCCTGAGTGGTAAGGCAAAAGGAAACAAGGTGAGCATTCTCTACAGGGGCTCCCCTCATATTGAATAATTTACTCCTGGAATAAGAGCAGCACCCTCAATTTTGATGTTCAGGAAGAAGTTAAGACTTGGCTTTTTCAGATAAATGTTGGAGGAATTGAATAAATAACTCTACCTGGGATGAATAAAAAGTACCAATTATAAATGGTTGGATTATATTGCATTGTTGTCTGGATTTTACATTTTATATTACCTTTGATATTTATTTTTGTTTTGATAATGTGGTTATATGTGTTATACTTTTGTAAACCACTTAGATTAAATTTACTGAAGTGGCATGGAAGCATCTGTAATAAATAAGTAAATAAAACTATTTTTTCGTTGATTAGCTCATGATGGTCACCATCTATTCTAAGTATTCTAAGATTGGCCTCAGTAAAAACAATTGTACAGATTGCACAAATATTTACTAAATTGTTTTCTAAATGTTGCCAAGGTTGCAAGCCTATGCATGCATCCCTTGGAGTATAGTTCTTTGAAGACAATGGGCTAACTAACTTTTACAATATTTTATTTATTATTGTATTCATAACCCGCATTTTCACTTGAGAGCCCAAAATACTCTCCCTGCAGTTTACCCCTATAATAACAATCATATGCAACAGGTTGAAATGCTGAAAATGAGTTACTTGTCCAGAGTCACCCAGTGAATAGCATTATTGAATGGGAAGCTGAAGTCCCAATTCCTAGTCCAGTATTTTAAACATTACAGTACATTGCCAGGTCATATGAATAGAGTTGGTGCTATGGTCTCGAACATTTTAGATTTTGCTGTGACCCATATCCTAATATCTCGGATCAATAATGGCTCCCTCTCTAGGGCTTGCAAAATAATCTGTTATTTTTATATTGGAAAAGGGCAGTCCTGTGTTACTATAGCAGGAAGTGAAGGCTGATATTTCTTTTTTGAAATAAAGAATTTTTTCACCCTTCAATAAAAAGAGTTCTATCATGCATTATGTCATATGCAAATGTATTTAAAGTGAATATTTTAAAAAATATTTCATTGTATGATTAATCAACAAAAGTTCTTTTTTTAATTTGTTAATACAGTGTAATCCATGTACCTTTTATTAAAGAGATAAGATACATTTGGCCAATCAGAAGAAATGAAAAAAAAAGTGTGCTATGCACATAAGACTTGGAAAGTTTCCAATATATTTCCTCCAGCTTCCAATTATGGCCTTCTGGAAAGTGGACAAAAATAACCCCATTATTATGAATAATAATAAAATGTGTACACAACGTTCACAAAGTAAAAAAAAGAAAAAATAACAATATAAATCAATAAAGACGTAGGAGCAAAAATGGCAAAACTGGGCATCCATGAAAACATATATACACACACTATTCAGAAGAAGGTTCAAACATCTTAGTCAAAAGCCAGGTTATCAAGGCTCTTCAAAACCCTGAAATGATCAATTGAGTTGATAATGGAAGCTGTATGTAACTGCAGCACATTATTCACCTCGGAGCTATGTTTCCCAGAGAAGGAAGGATGGGCAGCAAATCACATGGAAACTGGCCGGTGAGGTGAAGGTGGGGGGGGGGGGAGAGGAGCAGGAGATAATGTTCAAAAGTGGTGTTAACTATAACTAATTAACCATTTAAAGAGAAAAGTTGGTTAAATTGGCTAAAGCAAGTTGGCTTGCTACTTTGATTGCTAAAATTAAAGAACTTAGAATAAGTTGTACATTTCTTTAATTTCAGTGCTTTCTGTTTGGAACATTTTCTCTCCCTTGCATCATTCAAAAAGTTCCCTGCTGGGAAATATCATTAATGTTTCATAACCCACTGAGAGAAAACAGTACTACTCATTGAATTGAGATAATTGGAACAGTAGCAGGGATTTCTAAAATTGTTATTGAAATTCCTGAGATGACAGGGTAATACTTATAAATAATTATTTAGGTTATCTAAAGAGTTAATTGCAGTTTTTTTAAAAATAAATAAATAAAAATCACTGCTATATTTTCACTATTACAGATCTTGAAACACTTTTTACCAAACTGAAATACTAATTTAATGTTCATTTAGGCTGATTTTCAAATAGGCTGATTTTTGCATTGATTAATAGAATAACATTTCTATGACCCATTCCAACCTTCTTTCAGTTTTACATAACTTTAATTGGTTTTAGAGAATCTAGTTTTAAAATCCACTTTGATTACTTCTCTATGCTTCCAATAAACTAAGAGGAACTAGTTAAGACTAAACATGCTAGCAAATGTTAAATGAAATAATTTATTTTTATTTTTGTGAGTTCAGCATAAAACAATTGATTTCAGATCAGACTCCTGATCCTAGAAAGTCCATGTTCAATCCAAAATGTGTCTATATGCTGGGGAAATCAATTGTGATAAAAGTAGTAGAAGAAAATTGATACAAAATCTTTTTTATCTTCTCTCATAACCACCAGAACATATGGTTATCAAAGAAAACTAATAGGCAGAAAATGCTTATTGCTATGCATAATTAGTTTATGGAACTTTTTGCTCACAAGATGGTAATGGTCACTTAGATTATTTAAGTTTTAAGGAGCTATCCATGGTTGCCAACTATGATGGCTATACAAATATTCATGTTCAGATTTCTTATGAGCATCACTTGCTCAGGAGAAGTAATTGAGTGGACTGTGAAGCAAAAGGTCCTCTGTGCAAGCACCGAGTCATTACTGACCCTTTGGAGGGACACCGCTTTCACTGACGTTTTCTTGGCAGACTTATAGCGGGGTGGTTTGCCATTGCCTTCCCCAGTCGTGATTCCCTTTCTCCCAGCTAGCTGGGTACTCATTTTACCGACCTCGGAAGGATGGAAGGCTGAGTCAACCTGAGCCAGCTACCTGAGAAACCAACTTCCGCTGGGATCGAATTCAGGTTGCGGGGAGAGTTTTGGTTGCAGTACTGCCGCCTACCACTCTGCGCCACACGAGGCTCTAATTGAGTGGACTACCAAATTCTTATTTAGCATGAGAATTCCCAGAGAGATTTCACTGACCAATAGTATACAATAAATTAGATGGATATTCAATTCAATCCCAGGGCTCTTCTTATATAGTTAAATTTGTATAGATTGCTGCAGGCCTTAACAATACAAGCTAGGTCATCTGAACTGATTATCTCTCTCATCCTTCTCTACCACTACACATATACACATACTTAATGTTACTAACTAAAGGCAGATAGGATGGTCCTAAAGATTCAGTTCCCCCATGAAGGTCAGGTCAATAAAATATTCAAGATTATTCTATAGATACCTAGGAAGCATAACAGGAAATGTCATTTTGTAGATGTTCCAACAACTTGCATGACAGTATGGGATGCTCTCTTTTCAGCCAAAAGACAGAACGTTTGTTTTAAATCATCTTAATGTTTTAATTGCTTTTGTTGTAATATTTTTGGTTATTCATGCTTTTCCCCCTATTTCTGATTAGAATATTTCAGCATAAAAAGAGTTTTTTGGGGGGGGTTGGTTTTTTTTGTTTCATTGGTTTTTGGTAGCTAAACAATCACAGATTAGATAAAGACAAATTCAAACAATTACATTTTAAAAACAGCAGGTATTTTCAAGTTTCTTATGTAGTTTTCTATACAATTATTTTGCTGTTATCGTCAGACTCGCTTTGCTTGCCTGCCATGTATTTGAGAAAACACGTGTATAGAAGCCGACTCGTGTCAGCCTGCTTTGTAGCCAGCTACTGTGCACCGAAGAGAACCACCTCCCTCGCATTCCTTTGCTGACTGGGGAAAAACTAAGGACGCTGATAAGACCCCTGGACTCTCATTAAACTTAACAAGTTGGGAAGGGAGGGAGATCAAGAGTGGGAAAACGGTTGTTTTGAAACTAACAAGGGATGAAGTCAGCGGGATGTTTTTAACTTTGAATGCTTGGCGCCAAATCTGGTATTCAGAGCTTCATAGCCGTCCCGTATAATCATATTTTAATAAATGAATTTTTTTAGCATTCTGATGAATTGTCTGGAGAATTTCTTAAGTTAAGATACTGGCAGTTATGGATTCAGATAGGTAGAAATTTCAGATCTGTATATATATTTATTTATTTATTTATTTATTTATTTATTTATTTATTTGTTTGATTTATCACTACCCACTCCCCCAAGGGGGGCTCTGGGCGGTTTACAATAAAATATGATTAGTTAAAATACAACTATAAATAGTTAAAATAACATTCAAATAAAACTTCTACATATAATAAATATGAGAAAATCCAAGTGACAGAGTCTTCTTAAAACCGAGGGAAAAGGGTGCTCTAAGGCCACCCTAAGGCGCTAGCCATCCCCAAGAATGTACACTTTTCGTCCCGCCCCAAAGTATTATATACTTTGGAGTCATATTCACAAAGATCTTACATGCCCTGAAGCTGAATATTTAATGTTTCACTTGTATCACCTACATTTTCAAAAAGTTTCTTCGTGGTATCCCCATACCACCAAGAACTTGCCACAATTTGTTATGATCCACACAGTCAAAGGCTTTAGAATAGTCAATAAAACAGAAATAGATGTTTTTCTGAAACTCCCTGGCTTTCTCCATTATCCAGCGGATATTGGCAATTTGGTCTCTAGTTCCTCTGCCTTTTCTAAACCGAGCTTGTACATCTGGCAATTCTCACTCCATAATTTCTGGAGTCTACCTTGCAGAATCTGATTGTGGCTCAGATCATGAGCTTCTTATCACAAAATTTAGGCTTAAATTGAAGAACGTAGGGAAAACCACTAGACCACTCAGGTATGACCTAAATCATATCCCTTATGAATATACAGTGGAGGTGAGGAATAGATTTAAAGGATTAGATCTGGTAGACAGAGTGCCTGAAGAACTATGGGTGGAGGTTCGTAACATTGTACAGGAGGCAGCAACTAAAACCATTCCAAAGAAAAAGAAATGCAAGAAAGCAAGGTGGCTGTCTGATGAGGCTTTACAAATAGCTGAGGAAAGAAGGGAAGTGAAAAGCAAGGGAGGAAGGGGAAGATATAACCAACTGAATGCAGATTTCCAGAGAATAGCAAGGAGAGATAAGAAGGCCTTAAATGAACAATGCAAAGAAATCAAGGAAAACAATTCAATGGGGAAGACTAGATATCTCTTCAAGAAAATCGGAGATATCAAGGGAATGTTTTATGCAAAGATGGGCATGATAAAGGACAAAAAAGGCAGGGACCTAACAGAAGCAGAAGAGATTAAGAAGAGGTGGCAATACACAGAAGAACTGTACAAGAAAGATCTTAATGTCCCTGATAAATACGATGGTGTGGTCACTGACCTTGAGCCAGACATCCTAGAGAGTAAAGTCAAGTGGGCCTTAGGAAGCATTACTAACAAAGCTAGCGGAGAAGACAGTATCCCAGCTGAGCTATTTAAAATACTAAAAGATGATGCTGTTAAAGTGCTGCACTCAATATGCCAACAAATTTGGAAAACTCAACAGTGGCCACAGGATTGGAAAAGGTCAGTTTACGTTCCAATTCCAAAGAAAGGCAATGCCAAAGAATGTTCAAACTACCGTACAATTGCGCTCATTTCACATGCTAGCAAGGTTATGCTCAAAATCCTACAAGCTAGGCTTCAGCAGTATGTGAACCGAGAACTACCAGAAGTGCAAGCTGGGTTTCGAAGAGGCAGAGGAACTAGAGATCAGATTGCCAACATTCGCTGGATCATAGAAAAAGCAAAAGAGTTCCAGAAAAACATCTACTTCTGCTTCATTTACTATGCTAAAGCCTTTGTTTGTGTGGATCACAACAAACTGTGGCAAATTCTTAAAGAGATGGGAGTACCAGATCACCTTACCTGTCTCCTGAGAAACCTGTACGCGGGTCAAGAAGCAACAGTTAGAACCGGACATGGAACAACCAATTGGTTCAAAATTAAGAAAGGAGTACGACAAGGCTGTATATTATCACCCAGCTTATTTAACTTATATGCAGAGTACATCATGAGAAATGCCGGGCTGGATGAATCACAAGCCGGAGTTAAGATTGCCAGGAGAAATATCAACAACCTCAGATATGCAGACAATACTACCCTAATGGCAGAAAGTGAAGAGGAACTAAAAAGCCTCTTGATGAGGGTGAAAGAGGAGAGTGCAAAAGCTGGCTTGAAACTCAACATTAAAAAAACTCAGATCATGGCATCATGACCATAAGGAAGGCTGAGCGCCGAAGAATTGATGCTTTTGAACTGTGGTGCTGGAGAAGACTCTTGAGAGTCCCTTGGACTGCAAGGAGATCAAATCAGTCAATCCTAAAGGAAATCAACCCTTACTGCTCATTGGAAGGACAGATACGAAGCTGAAGCTCAAATACTTTGGCCACCTAATGCGAAGAGAGGACTCACTGGAAAAGACCCTGATGCTGGAAAAGACTGAAGGCAAAAGGAGAAGGGGACAGCAGAGGATGAGATGGTTAGATAGCATCACCGATGTAACGAACATGAATTTGAGTAAACTCTGGGAGACAGTGGAGGACAGGAAGGCCTGGCGTGCTATGGTCCATGAGGTCACGAAGAGTCAGACACGACTAAACGACTGAACAACAATCCATTGTACTTTTAATCCATTCTTAAACTTGTAAGTAACCTAAGGAAAATCAGATGATTGTTCTGCTATGGGGTTTTAAGAATACCTACAGTATATGGATTTCTGAATACTATAACGAAATGCACTGTATTCTGTAAAGTACTGTGTTTTAGTATATTTTTATTATATATATCCTGTGAGTAATCTCTATTGTGGTGTGGGGGATTTACAGCTTTGTTTACAGCTTTCTGTATGGGGCCAAAACTATTTTTTATGCTTTCTCTAGAATAAGGTTCAGAATGACAGTATAAAAGACAGGATTGGAAGGGATCAGCCGGGAGGATGTTGCCTGGAACTGAAGAAGGAGCAAGTCTGAGAAAATACTAACAGAAAGACTGATGCTGAGGCTTGAGAAGAGCAGGAAACTGAGGTGTGTAGTAGTAGCTAAAGCTTAAAGCAGGCAGCATAGACTAGCAGAGCCTATGTAAAATCTTTCTAGCAGAGCTCTAATTCATAAAGTAATCCTTTGAAGCAACAACTGATTCATCTGAAAAACCAAAAGCAAGAAAGGGCTAAACACAGAGCAGAGTTTGACATGCTGGCTAAAACTTTGGAGAGTTGAAAGCCAACAGGTTTTAGGAATAGCATGATGGAGAAAACTGCTGTATAACATTGTTCCTGATTATCAGGGATCAGCTTGAGGGGAACAGTAGACTAAGGAAGGCTTTATAAAGGCAATTATTGAGCACTTACAGTACTTAACTTAGGAAATTTGGAACCGTAATTAAGTACATATTACAAGAGTATTATGCATTTAATTATGTCATACTTTCAGCTGAAAAACAGCTTAATTCCCTTAATAAAATAAATATTTGTTGTTAGCAAAGCTGTCCATCTTTTGCAATAGGAACCTATCTATAAAGTTTTTCTAAACCATTTAAACTTAGGTGGGTTATTTTGGTGCAATGTTAACAGATATATGCTTGAAATATTTTCTAACATTAAGGCTGAGAACTTTGTGACACAGGAGTTAATAAAGCCAAGCATTAAACAAAACAAAAAATTTTAAGGAAACAAATATAGAATAGCAACATTGTTTCACCCTTTACATGCAGTCCAATGGCAAAATAGTACAGTCATATAAACTTTTTTCCTCTCACAGGTCCTGCCAGGATTGTTAATTTTTTTTTCCTTTTTGATCCAAGTGGTTCTATAGTGGAAAAATTACTAGGAGAAATAAAGTCTCACTAGGATTTTTATTGGAGGGAAGAACAAAACACAGCTTATTGTTAAATGATGTAACCAGAGGTCTTAGTGTTTATTTCTTTCTATTGTAAAAAAAAGAGAGAGAGTGCAGAGCTGTCTACTAAGCCTTCTGCTTCATTGCAGCACTTCCTGGAATGATCATGTGACCAGACATTGTTTGTGGTTGCCTGGACTGTTGAAGGAGTGCTGCAAAAAAGTAAAAAAAGTCAGCAGCCACTGCAGATTACACTGCAGTAAAGTCATAGTATTTTTACTTTGAAAAGAAAGGAAAAACCAAAGCATCAACCATATTATGTGTTTTTGAAAGCAAGTACAACTTCCGCTAACCCCTAAATATAAAAACAAATTATGTCTAGATATCTTATTAAAAATCCAGACATAAATCTTCCAGAGCAGAATTTGCCCTGAAAAGACAACCGTAAAATGGATTAAATTTAAAATGAAGCACACATTCTTAACCGAAAGACCCAGAATGGCATTTGTTATTGTCCATGCAGATTGTCACATTTGCTTCAACAGAGAACGCCAATATGCAAAAAAGGACAAAGGAATTCACTGGTTTCTTGCTTTTAATGACTGAACTAAGTAGCATAGACCCATAAGAGCAAAGGAGATTTATATGCACATTAGAATTCACATTAAATACAAAATAGCTGGGAAGCACAATAACTATAAATATATTAACACTGCATCCTTTTAGTTGGTTGCTTGGTTTGTTTTCCTTGCTTATACTTTTTAGCCATCCTGGGGAAGAACTGTCAAATCGATATACGGATAATGCATGGCCCATTGCTAACGTTACATAAATTTTATATAATGAATAACACAAAGCTGAAATCTTAAGCATATTTATGAGGAAGGAAGCATCACTCTGTTCAAAGTTACTTAGTTCGAAGGCTAGAGTGTGAATATATTCATTTTTCCAAGACTATAAGCTGTAGAATTTCTGAGAAGCTACCCTTGTGAAGTCTGGCTTACGTTCCATCTAGCGCAGGACTATATACAGACTGATAACGATGCTCCATGTTTTCCAACATAAATATTTTCCAGAATTACCTAGAACTTCCTGGATCAAAACAGAAATCTTGTGTGTGCTCTGCTATTGAGCTATGATTTTTGCTAGCTGTCAGTTGCTGATCTATAGAGAAAAAAAATATTTTACCTCAACTCTCCTTATCCTGGCACTCTCCAATACATTGGATTACAACTCTCATCACCCCCACCTTGCCCAATGCTTCTGGAAGATGACAGGTTGGGAAAGCAATAAAAGCTAAAGAAACTGGACAGTCTGTTAAATGTTTTAACAGATCATAATGCTTTACCTCAGATTATATCTGGAACAAGTCTATTTGTGACAGGATCAGGCAAGACTATAAGCTGTAGTCTTATGGCAAGGGATGCTGATGGTGTCATTTAACTAGGAAAACAGACACTAAAAATTATCTTTTTTTATAAATTATTTTATTATTTAAAATATATATTAAACACATATAAACAATTATACACACACTTACAGTGTGTACAACATATTTACATTTCAGACATCTTTACACACAAAACAAAACAATAAAAGGAAGAAAGAAAGAAAAAAAATAGCAAGATATATTATAGACTTTTAAAATACTTCCAGTTTTCTTCACGAAATAATTTTGTTTCATATTTATTTACATAGCTTTTCTTATTCATTTCCCCCCCTTTTTTATCCCTTTCATATTTCATTTTATAATTATTTCATTACATTTCATAAATTTCGATATCTTATTTTTCTAAATCTTCTATAGATTTCCTTTTCTCTTATTTCTTCTTTCACTTATAATTTTATACACTTAGTTTAATCATGTATTCCTTTTGTATATACTTTAAAAAGGGGTTCCATATCAATTCATAGTCCTCCAATTCTTCATCTTTCATTAAATTTGTTAGTCTGTCCATTTGAGTGATTTCCATTAGTTTTATGATCCATTCTTCTATTGTCGGAGTACATTCTTGTTTCCAATATTGTGCAAAAGTAATTCTTGCTGCTGTTGTTAGATATAATAATAGTTTTTTGCTGTTATTGTTCATCTTTTTTTCCATTAATCCCAGTAGGTAGATTTCTGGGTTTTTTCCATATTTGTTTCCAGGATTTTACAAATACACAAATGTATTTTATCCCAATATTTTTTTGTTTTCTTACATGCCCACCACACATGATACATTGAACCAACTTTTGTTTTGCATTTCCAACATAAATTTGAGTTAATATGTTTCATTCTGAACAGCTTCTCAGGAGACATGTACCACCTAAACATCATTTTGTATATATTTTCTTTTAGATTATTGCTCAATGTAAATTTAATATTTTTGTCCATAAATTTTGCCAATCTTCATAGCTAATTTCATGCCTTAAATTTTCTTCCCATTTTGTCATGTAATTTTTTATTTTTATTAGGCTGACCATTTTGTTCCTTCAGACAAAAACGGGACTTTTGAGATGGCAAAACGGGACAGGGTCTTATGCCACCATGCCTCCAAACCCCGCCCCCAGTCCACGCGATTGGCTTCCGCCTGCAAACCCCACCCCCATCAGTGCGATTGGCTCGGATTTTAATATTTTTTTGATTTTTAAAGGTTTTTTTTTCTTATAGCAGTAAATCAGGGCTTTCCAAACTTTTGCCGTTGGCGACACACCAACAGCCAGCCCACAAAAACCCGGAAGTGCCAGCGGCACAAAAAACGGAAGTGCCGGCGGCGGTGCTTCCAGGTTGCTGTCACGGTGGCAGCTGCTGCCCCTTCAAAAGGGCAAGCACCGGGGGCTCCGAAAATGCCCTCGGTTCTGGCAGGGAGGCTAAAAGTCTCCCCTCCCCGCACGCGCATGCTGCCGGGATTCCCGGCACAGCTGTTCTGGGGCCGGGGTGGAAATTCCCCCCGCAGAACAGCTGAGCGCCGCTCGGCAGCAGGCTTGGCCGAGGGAGGGAGGAGAGTCACTGCTGCTGCTGCCGCCGCAGAACAGAAGAAGCAGGAGCTGGCCATGCTGGGGGGCTTCAGCCGCACCACTTCGACCCTTGGTGACCACGGGGCTGCGGGAGCTCCCACAGCCCAGCTGACGGCAAGGGGCAGCATGGTGCAGCTGAAGCCCCCCAGCACGGCCGGCTCCTGCCGAGGGCAGTCTGTCCTGTGAGTGTGTGTGTGTGTGTGTGTGCATCTGATTGGGCTTGGCTGAGGGAGGAGAGTTGTCGGGCCGCCAAGCAGGAAAAGCAGGAGCCGGCCGCCCTGGGGGACTTCACCAGGCAGCAAGGGGCGGAGTGGTGTGGCTGAGGCCCTCAAGCGTGGCCGGCTCCTGCTTCTCCTGCTCAGCGGCGGTGGCAACTCTCCTCCCTCGGCCAAGCCCGATCAGATGCACGCACACACACTCACAGGACAGACTGCCCTCGGCAGGAGCCGGCCACCCTGGGGGGCTTCAGCAGGTAGCAAGGGGCAGAGTGGTGTGGCTGAAGCCCCCCAGCGTAGCCGGCTCCTGCCGAGGACAGAGGCCCACCACCACCCAAGCCCCCTCGGGCTTGGCCGAGGGAGGGAGGAGAGTCGCTGCTGCCACTGCCACTGCCGCCGCCGCCACCGCGCAGAAGCAGGAGCCGGCTGCGCTGGGGGGCTTCAGCTGCACCACTTCGCCCCTTGCCCCGGCCCCTTCAGGCTTGGCTGACGGAGGGAGAAGAGTCGTTGCTGCCGCTGCCACCACCACCAATGAACAAGAGAAGCAGGAGGCGGGCGGCAGTGCAGCATGATGAGGTTGTGTTGCCTCCTGAGAGAGCGGTGAAGGCAGCGGGGAGAGGGATGGTTCCAGGCAGACGTGCTCATGGAGGGGCTACTGCCGGGCGGGGAAAGCAGCTCCTCGGGCCCCTCACAGGGAAAGGCAGCACCATGGCTCCACTGGGCCCTCCTCTCCCTCCTCCGCCATGGTGCCTGACTAACTCTCCTCCTCCAGACATGGTTCACGCTGCAGCCCAGCAGGTGCACCCATCCCAGCCCCACGGACCCCGCAGCGGCCGGCGCAGTGTCTCTGCCCCACCTCTCATGCAGCGCTGCCGAACCCCTCACAGAACGCCACCCCACTGCCTGGCTTGGCTGCCATCCCGCCTCCCCAGTGCTGACATCGGCGAGGCGAGACCTGGAGCGTCTTGTGGGCAGAATTCTGAGGCAGGATCTCGGCCTTTTAAGGTTGGAATCTCGCATCGTTTGCGGCTGGGACCCAATTGGCCAAGCAGCGCACTGATTGGTAGAGGGGCTTCTTGTTCCAGGCTGCCTCCAATCGGCAGCTCTGGTTTGGACCATGCCAGCTTCTTCCAAAGATCGGCTCATCTTCCTCCGACTCAGGAATCTGGCATGGCGGCGGGGGCTGACCCACTCCTGTCAGGCTTTCTCCTGACTCAGATTTTTAAAAAATGGGACAAAATCAAGATTTTGACTATAACGACGGGATGCTCCAGAAATGGTGAAATAACGGGACAGTCCCGTTCAAAACGGGACGTATGGTCAGCCTAATTTTTATGTCAGTTTTTATTTCTAATAACTTTTTATATAATTTAGAAATCAAATGCTCATTTTCGTTCCATAGTATATTATCCCATCTATTTCCTCTTTTCTCAAATTTAAACGTTTTTTTGTCTAATTTAAATTGTTCTTTTATTTGGAAATATGTAAACCATTGACATATGGAATCCTCTTTTTCCAATTCTTCTCTTGTCTTAAATTCATAATTCTGTTCATTAAATTTTAATAAATTTTGGTATCTCAACCATTTATTATCACTTCAGTTTTCCTGCCTGGCAAATGCCTCCTGAGTCGATGTCCACAATGATATAATTGGTAATAAAGAATTTTTGTATTTGTTCCATATTTTTAATAATGATTTCCTTATAATATGATTACTAAATGCCTTATTAATTTTACTTTTGTTATACCACATATATCCATGCCAGCCGAATCAGATATCATGCCCTTCTAAATTTAATAATTTCGTGTTTGCCAATGTTATCCAATCTTTTAGCCATACTAATCCACATGTTTCGTGGTATAATTTTAGGTCTGGCAATCCCAATCCTCCTCTTTCTTTTGCATCTTGTAAATATTTTAATTTTATTCTGGGTTTTTTCCCTTACCATATAAATTTTGCTAAATCTTTTTGTCATTTTTGAAATGTTTGATCTGTTAATACAATTGGTATCGTTTGGAACAAATACAAAATTCTTGGTAATATATTCATTTTGATGGTAGCTATTCTTCCCAATAAAGATAATTGTAGCGATTCCCATTTTTCTAGATCTTTTTTAATTTCCATCCATGTTGTGTTATAATTGTTTTTAAATAAATCAATATTTTTCGAAGTTATCTGTATTCCTAGGTATTTTATTTGTTTTACATTTTGGAATCCTGTTTTTTGTTCTAATTCAGTTCGATCTTTCTTTGTCATATTTAAATTTATCATTTTAGTTTTTTGTTTATTTATTTTAAATCCTGCTACTTCGCCGTATTCTTGTATTTTTTTATTTAAATTATCTATAGAATCTGTGGGATTTTGCAATGTTATAACCAAATCATCCGCAAACGCTTTTAATTTATACGTTTCTTTTTTTATTTTAATTCCTTTTAAGTTTTCATCTTTTCTAATTTCTTCCAATAGACATTCCAATACTAATATAAATAATAGTGGAGATAATGGACATCCTTGACGGGTGCCTTTTTCTATGTTACAATCTTGTGTTTCTTCTTCATTTATTATGATTTTGGCTTTTTGTGTTCTGTATATGGCTTGTATTGCCTTTATAAATTTATCTCCAAAATTCCTGTGTTCTAATGTTTTGATTTAAAAATCCCAATTGACGTTGTCGACAGCTTTTTCTGCATCTAGAAATAATAACATTATTGGTTTTTCGTTATGTATGTGTCAATATTCCACCAAATTTATAACTGTACGTAAATTTTCGTTTATTTGTCTACTTGGAAGAAATCCATTTTGATCTTGATTTATTAATTTTTGTAAAACTTTCTTTAATCTTTCTGCCAATATCATAGTAAATATTTTGTAATCGTTATTTAATAGGGAAATCGGTCTGTAGTTTTGACATTCCGTTGGATCTTGATTTTCTTTTGGGATTAGAGTGATTCTTGCTTCCGTCCACGATTGCGGTATTTTGTTTCCTTCTAATATTAAGTTGAATACATTTTTAAGTGGATCTATAATTTGTTCTTTAAATTGCTTATAATAACCTGCAGAGAGTCCATCTGTACCTGGAGTTTTGCCTGTTTTCAATTTTTTAATGGCATCCTTTATTTCTTGTGTTGTAGTCAAATTATCTGTTATTTCTTTTTGTTTGTTGGATAATTTTTTTAATTTACATTTCTGGATATATTCTTCAATTTTTTCCAATGGTATTTGTTGTTTTCTATATAATTTTGTGTAATACGTATGAAAGGCTTTTTTAATTTCCTCATTGTGAATTAAGTCAACATTATTTTCCTTTATTTTAGAAATTATTCATTTTTCTCTTTCTTTTCTTAATTTATACACCAGCCATCTGCCTGGCTTGTTTGCTTGTTTGAAATTTCTTTGTTTTATGTATTTCAATTTTTTATCAATATCTTCTGTCATATAAATTTTAGCTGCAATTGTAGTATTTTGATTTTAGAATTTCTTCTTTTTTATTTTTGTTTTTGTTTTGCAGTTCTTTTTCTTTTTCCTTAATTTGGTCTAGAACTGTTTGTAATTTTTTTTGTGCTGATTTTCTTTGATAGTTATTTAGGGATATAAACTGTCCCCTCATAAAAGCTTTACTAGCCTCCCATACCGTTTCTAATTTTACTTCTGTATTTATATTCCATTGGAAAAATTCTTTCAATTTCTTTTGTAGATCTTCCAGATTTTCTTTATTTTTCAGGATATTTTCATTTAGTCTCCATCTATAATTTCTTAAATTTACCTTCAGAGTTATTTGCACTGGACTATGGTCAGATAAGATTTTTGGTAAAATTGTTACTTCTTTAATTTTATTTTCTAAATTTTTTGATATCCATATCATATCTATTCTGGATAATGATTTATGCCTATTAGAATAAAATGTGTAATCTCTAATTGTTCTATTTTTGCTTCTCCAGGCATCTATCAATGTTAAGTTGTTTATCATTTCAAAAAATTCTTCAGGTAGTTTACCTTGATATTTATTTGTTTGATTATAAGTTTCTCTATCTATTTTTGGTGAGACTACTCCATTTAGGTCTCCCATTATAATCCAATTATTTTGAGTATATTCTAAGAGGGCATTTGATACATCTTTATAAAATAAGAGAAGAGCTGCAGCATTTTTCTTGGAAGAAAACCTTCATTTTCCTTGCACCTAGAAACTGCGCAGAAAACTACCATCATTTCATATCATCAGTCTACCATGGTAGAGATGGGCGGGGATAAATCCAAATAATAAAATAAAATAAATAAATTTTATAACTCTAGTAAGCCTTATGCTGATGTCCACTATAATCTCATACTTACTTAGCAGGCAGTAAGGTCAAACACTGTAATTTCAAACAGGCTTGGAAATCCAGATGTACTTCAATATGCAGCATCCTAGAATAGGCTTGACAGCCCATTCTTGTCACTGGCTCTTTTACGGATTTGTTTCCCCAAACCACGCTCTAAGGAGCTGGTGATAATTGGTCTACTTGCTTTCTTAACTTCCCAAAAGGTATATGGCATATTAAAATGATAGCTATAGAATATTTATTTTGCTATTGTTACTAACTGGGGCCCAGTACTAACAAATTAATTACTGCTGAGGGAAAGATCCAAGTCTGTAAACAACCCCACTTAAAAGAGAAGCTTAACCTACTAAAATAAGAGTGTCAGTATAGCGTGTGATCCAGAAACACAATGACAAGGAAGATGGAGCATGTTATTTTTGGTATGGGATATATTTATTAATAGCATTACCCTCTCTTCTTTTAAGTTTTGACTTATTGGCAACTCATTATTTGTAGCAATGAGAACTGCAGGAGTAGGTGTAGTAAAAAATAAAATTTTAAAAAGTGTACAATGAATCATTTATCATTTTATCCAAACAGCAGCCCTGTTAGGTAGGTTGGTCTGAGTGATAGCGACTGGCAAAAGTCACTCACTGAGTTCCATGGTCTTAACCTGGGTGTCCCCTGATTTAGACCGGCATCTTAACCACCACACTATGCTGGCTCTCTAAAGCTGTCAAAGCCACTGTAGCTGCTTTTACATCCTGGATTAAGGATCTAGCAGTTCTAGCTCTGAGATCCATGCCAACAGGAGTCACTAGAGCATCCCTGGCAAATAACCATACACAGCTTCTGGTTGAAGACTATCAGCTTCTATTTGAAGATCTCTAGCAAAGGAGAACACACAAATCCATGTGGCAGTCTGTTCTACGCCTGCAGTCATACAGTCAGGAAGTTCTTCCTGATGTCTAGCCCTAATCTCTTTCCTTATCTAGCCATAATTTCTTTCCTAATCAACTCTTTCCCGCAGGACCACATAAAAAATAATCAATTCCTTCTTCTCCATGATAACCCTTCAGATATTTGAAGACTGCTATCATATCTCCTCAGTCACATTTTCCATAGGCTAAACTTGCCCAGATCCTTTAACCATTTTTCATACGGCTTGGTTTCCAGAGCCTGCATCATCTTGGTACCCCTCCCTACAAATGTGTTCCACTTTGTCCACTGTCTTTTTTGAATGGTGGTGTCCAGAATTGGACACAGGACTCCAAATGGATTCTGACCAGGGCTGAGGAGTGATCTGGATTCTATACTCCTCTTAATGCACCATGAGATAGATCCCTTTATCATGTACTATTGTCAAGCCAAGTCTCCCCAATCCTTATCTTGTGCCTTATATTTTTCCTGCCCAGAAAGTTAGGAAACCCTAACTTTCCATTGATCCCTGATCAATTCCATTCTATTCATTTCACTAATTGGGCCTGTCTACATCTTTCTGAACCTTCTCTCTTTCATCCAAAGTATTAGCCACCCCGCCCAGCTTTGTGTTATCTACAAACTTTAATAAGGGTTTCCTCAGCTCCCTCATCCAAGTCATTGATAAAAACGTTGAACCGCACAGGGCCCAGAACAGAGCTTCGTAACACTTCCTTCTGAGTGAAATAGGGCCGTTAATGAGCAATTGGTTGTGGTAATTCAGCCAACGGTGAGTGCATCTAACATCTGAATTCTCAAATCCACATTTTACCATTTTATTAAGGAGAATGTCATGCTTTGCTGAGGTCTAGGTCATTAGTGGCACCCGCCCTCTGGAATATTCTGCCCCTGGAGGTGAGGCTAGCCCCCACACTTATGACCTTCCGGAAACAACTGAAGACCTGGCTCTGCCACCTCGCTTGGGATGGGGGGAGTAATAGCTCCTCTTGGGGTTGGCTTGCTCCATAGGGTTCTTTAAAGCCTAACATCAGAGCCTCTTGGATCTTATATATTTAATTAAATTATGTATTCTATTTTATAAATTTTTATATGTTTTAATTGCTGGCTTGGTGTAAACCGCCCAGAGTCCCCTCCGGAATGGGGGGAGATGGGCGGTGATATAAGTTGGAAATATATAAATAAATAAATTATGTTAATAGCATTCCCCTGATATACTAAACAAGTAACTCTAACAAAAAAAGAAGCATATTTCTTTGCAACAAACCAGTGCTGGCTTCTGTAATTCTGACGTGCCTATCCAAATGCTCATGTGCTGCTCAATGTCTGCTTAGACTTAATTATGGAATGGGGAAAAAACTGCCATCAGGTTTCCAGATGCTGGAAACACCGAAACAAATAAAGAAAATGTAGGCTTCATTTATATAGCATCCATAGTGTGGGTATTAGAGGAAGGATTGGGGATCACTGGGCAAACTGTTGGTAGGATCAGTGACACAATAACTTTGCCCCTTGCCTGTGTGGAAAATTCTTCATATGAGAAATGTGTGATAGAGACTGTGCTGAGCTCTTCATTTTGATGAACCCATTTTGATCACAAGAACTATCACAGATGTTGGGGGGAAGCCTTCCTGATCACCTCAAGCATAGCACTTTCCATGGAGGCCCTGCATGGTGTGCATAGTGTTCCATGGTCATCAAGTGAAAAGATGACCTCTGGATGAAGAATAAATATACAAAGCTAGAAGCAAGGTCACACTGACAGGCTCCATTCTGGGTTATATAGAACTTTTTTGGACCCTAAGAATGACTA
Organism: Charina bottae; assembly: GCA_023362775.1. Taxonomy (NCBI): domain Eukaryota; kingdom Metazoa; phylum Chordata; class Lepidosauria; order Squamata; family Charinaidae; genus Charina; species Charina bottae. Next base: position 56,272,371 of record JALMGJ010000004.1, read on the forward strand.
CTGGGTAAAGTTCATGGATGCTTAAGGGAAAGGGATAAATCAAATTAAATTTGTGAGAGGAAACCCTAGACTAAGAAGTTTCTCAATTGTTCCATCTTGAGAAAGGATGATAAAATGGATTCAAGTTATTCTTTGCCTAGTTTTATATCTATCACTTGCCTGAAGTTGTTCAATAAATATTGAAATACTTAGCCTTTGCAAATATTATTGCATTGATATTCTTAAATATTTAAAGGTTTGTGCAAGATGGATTCCTTGCATGCTAACAGTAGAGATACAAGCTTCTAAAATTGAAGTTTGCCAGCAATTTATTTTATTTATTTATTTTATTTTTATTTTATATCCCGCCTTTATCTTTATAAATAACTCAAGTGTTGTCATGCCATGAGAATGAAGGTGAGGAATTTCTTCATGGCATTGTGACAGCCAATGAAATGTGGCCTCATTATTATGACGCAAAAATGAAGTGTCAGTCCACTGAATATCATCACAAAGCTTCATCTGTGAAAAAAAATGTCAAAACCCAGGCTTCCGCAGGAAAGCTTGCGGTTACAGATTTTTTGGAGTGCAGATGGTTATTCACATGGATTTCCTTGAATATGGCACCACTATAAATTCACAGCACTACATTGCAACACTCAAAACTTTGAAACAATGATTAAGCAGAGTTCAAAGCACAAGAAGGAAATTTTGCTGCAAATATGACAACAGTAAGCCTCCTGCGTCATGAGCCACCCAAGAGGCAATTGCAACACTGGATCTCAACATTTTACCACATCCACCATACTGTCCAGATTTGCACCATGTGACTTCCATTTTTTTCCCCAAAATTGAAGGAATATTTTCATTGTCATTGTTTGACTCAAATGAATAGGTAGCCCTTTTAGAACAATTCTGAAGAAGTTGGTGGAGAGGGACTGGCAGACAATGGGATTTTGTCTCTCCCCAGCAGCCTCCCCACAAAGTGTGGAATCTCAAGAAGTTGGAAAGGTCCAGAAAACTTGAGCAGAGGAACATACAGTATGTTTCAGATAGCTGTTATTTCTATAGCGGGTGGGGGGGGACACACCTCTAACCAGGAATTTGTTCTAAACTGTTTATTTCTGTTTGCTATTTTTTCATAGGTCTGAGGTTCTGTACACCCCTGTACAAGTTAGGAAATGTAATTTCAGCCTCTATTCATACTTTAGGCATGGTCATGAAGTTAGTTTTTACTGTGGAATCTTCTTTTGAGGTTATCACCCATCTCTCTGACCAACAAGCTCTCCATTTGTAGCAGACCAGCACCATGTTGTGATCTGTCCACAGCATATTTTATTCTCTCTCTAACTTGCCAGTTGCCAGAGCTGATATTACTAGGATCTGCGCATCTCGATAATTTATCTTTGTGAACAATGAAGTTTGCATTTAAAGTTACGCTAAGCAAAAACTATTTTTGGATTATAATCTTACAAACGGGTTCATATCACATCCAAACTTTGGGTTTTCTTTAGCATAAAACACTAATCTTACAATTACAAAAATTCTTATATTAGGTAGAAATTACTGCAATGTCCTTTTTCTGTTTATAATTTGAGCTATACTGCTTATAGTTGTTAACTATTGCATAATAACACAATTTAAATATTGACTTATTTTAGAACTGACATAAAATTTCAAATTGACAAACAATATTCCAACATGTAGATTTATGTATTTTTGATTTTTAGCTAATTTTATAGTTTTTAAATCTCTTTTTTAAATCTATTTTCTGTTTTGTTTTGTTTTTCCCTTGGGGTTTTTTTTGACTGTACATGCAAAATTAATAAATTAGAAAAAATATTTCAAGTTAAAAGGGATTGTATCATTTTATCAGTTTTAAAATAAAGTTTGATTTTGTTTATCTCCTATGAGATAGATTTATCTCCCAAGTCAGGGAAGGAAGAGATTAATCCTCTAGTCCACATGCCACTACACTAGATGGTCAGGAGGCAGCATTGTTGAAATTATTTCCATTTTTGCATTTTAACCTTTTAATTCATAGACAAGCAGCAGAGGGTATGAGGGACCCACCTCTCCCGAACCAGACTTAGATGCCATATGAGGCACCCCCAGGAAAACAAATGGTGGCACTGGAGCTATAGCTGCTATGTCTGCTTTCCATCTCTAATATGTATCCCTAATACCCAGCTCTCATTTTCTTCCTTCCTATCATCAATATTTAGCATCGAAATATATGACCAAAAAAAAGTTGGGTCCCAGTACTACCAATACAAAGTTCAGTTTGAATTCCCAAGCCTGCCCTTCCTGAAAAGTTATCTCCAAACTGTTGTTTTTAATGCGAGAGTAAAAAATATTAAGTACACCAGACAGTCATCATGTTAACTATATTTAATTTCAGACTTCAGTTCCCAGTGGCCTTGCTCAAACTGAATAGTTCAGTGACAGAAGACAGGCTTCACAGGCTGAAGACTCAGGGTTTAGCTCCTGGTATTTCCAGGTAAGACTGGGAAAGAGCCTTGCAGAGCCTTACTGCTACAGTCAGTACCAATATCATTAAGCTAGATACCTTGATTATTTAATTGTGCGAGGCAACTTCTTCTATTCTTCTGAAGCTTATTCAGATTCCTTGCAAATTAAGTTGCTCTTGACTCCCTTAGTCCCAGCTAGTGAGTCACAGCAAATGCTGTTCAGAATCTAGAACAAGCAGCTTTAAAAAATATGAAAGGGCACAGTCTATAACCATTTTATTTACAGTACAACAACTCAGTTTAATCATTCTCATAGTAACTCTGCTTTTATGTGCAGATTTTCTGACTAAAATAGAAATGAGCATTCCCTTTGTTTCAGACTGCCCTGGCCACTGACAAATTATCTGGACTACAAGAGTATTTGTAGCAAAAGCTATAGAGATCTCAGCTCCAGAAATGAGCATTCATTTAACCCTGCTGCTTTTGTCTTTCTGCCAGTAACAAATTGGAAGGCATGCATCAGATTTCTGCCTTGAGGCTTTATCATACTGCATCTACTGGATCTACTATTTATATAATTAGCTAGATCAAGAGGGCATATTTGGAAGTTGGCAGGATCAAACAAAATCAAGTTGGGACTGATAATTTCAGTCCAATTTCACAATTCCCTTCTAATCCCTGCATCATTTTTTGATCTCCTAGGAAGAAGGACTTTCTTCCCCCAGATATCTACAAGGAGATTCTATACTAAATAGCTGTAAATCTCTCTATATATACAAATATTTCTGATATGGAAAGCTTGAGTATTTAGGATATCATTAATACTGCCTATCTTTTAGTGTATTGCCCAGTAGTAATGCCATAAACCAAACTTTCAGTATTGTTAAAATAGATTTATCACAATCCTATGGACATATACAGGCAGGAGTGATAATTAGAGAACAGTTATAAACATCATGGTAATAATAATTACAATTAGCCAAAAGCTACTGGAAGAAGTGAAACTGGAGAAACAAAATGGTTCAGAATTGATTGATTGATTGATTGATTGGCATTAAATCATTGTCAACAATTAACAATCACATACATAGATTTTCTCCACGACACTTAGTCCCTATAACAATGTATATTGTCTCTGAATCAGTTTAATTTACACTGGAAATATAATGTATGAGTTTGACCTTTGCTATGTTCAGGACTATATTCGTCAGACTTGGCCTACCCTACTCAATCTAGTAGGGAGAGAATGCTTAGAGTAGCCACCCAGAAGAGATCTGGGAGAGGGGGTGACCCAGAAAAAGATGTGCTCTGTAGCAGCTCCCTCCCTCTGGAACAGCTTGCCTCCTGAGGCCAGATGTGCTCCGATATGATAACATGATGAAGACAATCCTCTTCAGGCAGACATTCAGATAAGGAAGATCAAGCCATCAAAACAGCTTTACTGCCATTTTCATTAATAGTGTTTGACAGCTTTAATTGCTTATTATTTTTATGAATCATTGATGGTTGTTGTATTGTAAGCCACCTAGAGTCACTAGAAGGGGCATCATAAAATTAATTGCAAATAAATAATTAAATAAAACACCCTAGCTGCTGCTTTTCTTCCAGAGCATCCCAGAAAAAGATTCTTATCCTAGCTAAGGTTGTTTGTTTCCCCGCTGCAATTTTTTTCTTCCAATACATTTGCGCTTTCCAGTAAGAGTATCAGAAAAAAGAAAGAAAAACAATACAAAGGCAAAAGGGGATGAAAGATAAGCAAAAATCAATACTTTCCCACATACTGTACCTTAATTTTTCCAGTGCGAAACGAATCTATATTTCACATGAATGCAATATAGATCATACTTGCCTAGTAATAAATTACACTGATTTCAGGTTGTTGCTGTTGTTGTTGTTCTTCAGTCGTTTAGTCGTGTCCGACTCTTTGTGACCTCATGGACCATAGCACGCCAGGCCTTCCTGTCCTTACTGTCTCTCGGAGTTTACTCAAATTCATGTTCATTACATCGGTGATGCTATCTAACCATCTCATCCTCTGCCGTCCCCTTCTCCTTTTGCCCTCAGTCTTTCCCAGCATCAGGGTCTTTTCCAGTGAGTCCTCTCTTCGAATTAGGTGGCCAAAGTATTTGAGCTTCAGCTTCAGCATCTGTCCTTCCAATGAGCAGTCAGGGTTGATTTCCTTTAGGATTGACTGGTTTGACCTCCTTGCAGTCCAAGGGACTCTCAAGAGTCTTCTCCAGCACCACAGCTCAAAAGCATCAATTCTTCGGCACTCAGCCTTCCTTATGGTCCAACTCTCACAGCCATACATTACTACTGGAAAAACCATAGCTTTAACTATATGGACCTTTGTCGGCAAGGTGATGTCTCTGCTTTTTAATATGCTGTCTAGGTTTGCCATAGCTTTCCTCCCAAAGAGCAAGCGTCTTTTAATTTCATGGCTGCAGTCACCGTCTGCGGTGATCTTGGAGCCCAAGAAAATAAAATCTGTCACTGCTTCCATTTCTTTTCCTTCTATTTGCCAGGAAGTGATGGGACCAGATGCCATGATCTGGGTTTTTTTAATGTTGAGTTTCAAGCCAGCTTTTGCACTCTCTCCTTTCACCCTCATCAAGAGGCTCTTTAGTTCCTCTTCACTTTCTGCCATTAGGGTCTGCATATCTGAGGTTGTTGATATTTCTCCCGGCAGTCTTAACTCCGGCTTGTGATTCATCCAGCCCGGCATTTCTCATGATGTACTCTGCATATAAGTTAAATAAGCAGGGTGATAATATACAGCCTTGTCGTACTCCTTTTCCAATTTTGAACCAGTCGGTTGTTCCATGTCATTTCAGGTTTTACATCTAAGTAAATATGTTTATAATTGCAGCCTTAATTAAAATTCTAATTTAAGATGCTATTTATGTCTGGACTTAGTTGTAATCTCTAATGCGATTAAAATTTCAGGTTCTGTGTTTATGAGTAGAAAACAGCAATAGCATCTGTTTTGCAAAAATAATGCTCTGAAGAAATTCAACTTGGCAAAGTTCTCCTAGCATGGAAAAGCATGGAAACTTCCTGATTTTTTAGCTGTAATTAGGTCTCCCTAAACAAACAAACAAACAAACAAACAATATTCAAAAGCGTAAGGTTCTATAGAATTTCCGTATCACAATCCTTCAAATTAACACACACATAAAGCATTGTTGAAGCTACAGATATCATCATTGGCGATCACTCGTAGCCGAGTAAGATTGTCTTCCAAGGGTAAAATTTTAACAGTGGATATAAAGTGGATATAAAGGACGTGTGAATATCACAATCAGTCCTGAGGTCTTTGTTACTCTCCCTCCAAGCAGTGCTCCCATACAAGCAGCTTCCAGTTGGAGGGGATCATAAAAATATTGTCTCTGTCTAGTGCTGGGATGAACAAATCTATTACTTTCATCTTATTTTTCCATCTGTAAATGTGACTCATCCCATTCATATATCAGAGGTTTATTTTTTAAAAAAGAGTTCACATTAAATTTGTATGCTTGTTTATTTGAAATCTTATGAACTGATGCATTTTTATGCAGGGCTGTTGTATTGTATGTTACTGGCAAACCATGCTGCAAAATTGGAAAATTACAAATTTTGCAAGATAATTACTTTCCAGTTATACACAAATCCAAGAATAAACATCTCATTAAGATTACTTTCAAATGTAAACAAAACACATTTCTGCTCTATTCCTAGTCTATAAAGCATACTAAGAAACATTTTGTTTATCAATGGTACTATCACTACAGCTTTTCAATAGACATTATTAGAGTCATATTTCTAAACAGCTCCTTATGAACTCTTGTTGCATTCTTCTAAGACCTTGATCTGCATTTTAAGAATGAGCATTATTTCATTCACACTTTTGCTGAGATCAGTGGCATCCACAGGGAGCTGGGGGGGATTTAAAAATCAAGATGACAATCACGACATCTTGATCATTTTTACTTTACTTTTTTACTTTATTAAAAGTAAAAAAAAATGATGGCAATCATGACTGTCTGATCAAAGCCCTGCCCTTTTGTACACGCATCATGTGCACTTACAAATGGATAGAGCTTTTATCATGTCACTGCAACTACAATTTTAAGGGTTGTTTTTTTTAACCTCCTCTGAAGTATTGTTGGAAGAATTCCTTCCCTACAGTTTGTTACCTGCTCAGATCAAAATGCCAGACACTGTAATTCACAGTTGAACAGTTTATTGGCACACAAGGAAGGCAAAAGCACTGAGTGCAGCCAATCCCTGGCAAGCAGTGCAGCACTCCTTTACATTCATGTATAAACAACCAGATTGCACATGTCTGATTCTAAAATTGTCAAATTTAACTTTCCTAATAAGGAATAGCCTGATTTCTTACTTTTTAATTGGCACATCTTATCTCTGTTACTAGAAGCTAACGGTTTCTTCTCATTCCTTCCTTATCTATCCTACATGATCCTTTTGCGGAATGGTGATGAACTAACTTCCTTTCTAAAATGGCATTAATTCAGCTTTCTAATAACTACTTTCCAACAGTATGGAGTTGGGACCTTCCAAGATGTGAGAGCTTTGTCCCCCAACTATACATACATATTGATGGAATTTTGTCTGCAATTAACCTGGAAAAATATTGTAGGTCATAGTGGATAGCTCAATGAAGATGTCAACTCACTGTGTGGCAGCTGTGAAAAAGGCAGATTTCATGCTAAAGTTTATTAGGAATGGTACTGAAAATAAAACAGCTAACACTGTAGAGTTCCTATACAAATCCATGATACATATGCACCTGGAATACTGTGTGCTTTTCTGATAATTGCCTTTGAGAAAGGCTACAATAGAGCTGGAAGAAACACAGAAGAGGACAACCAAGCAATCAGGGCGCTCAAACTCTTGTTTTAGAAAAAGACTAGAAAAGTGGTAGGAAGGATGGATGGATAGATTTTGTTTGTTAAATAATAAATAAATTTTAATCTTATCTTGCAGTCTTGAGAAGTAAGAAAAATAAAGACTAAAAGAGGCCAGTACTGCCCCATACCAATTGACATCACAGCCACAATTACCCTTTTTTATTAACAACTACCCAGAAGTTTCACAATGATACTGAAAAATGCTGAAAAGAAAGAGCAGGAAACCCTGAGGGCAACCATGTAGTAATTCTGTTTTGAGAAGCAACTGATTCCAAATGACATTATCTAAAATCTACCTGAGAAATAGGAATGGTACCATTACAAGCAGGGTGTCCTATTCCCACATTTCCCAGGAAATTCAAGATACATGGTTAATGGTATAGAAAGTCACTGATTTATCAAGATGAACCAACAGCTTCATACACTCTCTATTGATCCCCAAGATTATTCAGGCTGATCAAGGCAGTTACAACTCTATAGGCTGATTCTGTAGATGGCCTAAAATGAGTCAAGGTAATATGTTTTCCCCAGAAATACTTGCAGCTGAGGAACTACCTCCCTTTAACGACGTACCAGAATGTAAATGAAATAATATGATACTTATTATTAAGCTCTGGTATAGTTGCTCTTACACTACTTTCTGGCTCTGTTCTAAGTAGATCTTTGCTAGTAGATTTTTTATGGAAATGTGTTTTTTAAAGGATCTTCACAAACTTTACAGCTTCTTCACAAATGATATGACTTCTGAAAAGCAATTTTGTAAAATAAGTTTCATATGTTCTCTGTTTGGACTTAAATAGTAAGCCATTCATAGAAAAGCTTCTTTTAGCATCATCTGACATCATTATGCCAACACAGGACATTTAATAAACTTTTTGCCCACTTTTTTAATTTATCTCCCCTAATAGATTTAGTTTTCTTTCTGTTCCCTCTCAACTTTTTGGCAATTCACAGGAGGCATAACTTTTTAACATTTCACAGAATCACGGAGTGGAAAGAAGTCCAATCCCCGTTCAAGTGTCCATGACAGATGGTTGCCCAGACTTTGTTTGACTGCATCCACTGAATGCTCATCACCATGTTTGCTAATGGTTCCACTATCTAGCTGCTTTCATAGTTAGAAAAAAAATCTGAATGTTCAACTAGAATTGGCCTTCCTGTATTTATTCAGTGGCCTGCACCCCAGAACAATAGAGAACAGGTTATGAACCTCTATGTGACAGCCCTTCAGATACTTAAAAAGCGGTAAACTTTCTTTATACTCTTTACTTTGCTATTTGTTGGAAGAAGAAAATAAACTAGTCAGGCAGCATGAAATAACATTTGAAAGCTGTTGCCAAGATTTCCAGTTGCCAAGATTTCCAGTTGTGGATGATTATTTTCAATGATGCAAATTGTGAGAATAATAGATGTGTGGTTGGCTGGAGTCACAGTGCTCTTTACGACTGCATAGGAAGAGCAAGGTTAATCAGAGTGGGAGTGAGATGGTCATTTGGCCTTGGCCTCAAACTCAAAGAGGGTGTGTGTGTTAAATGCAGACTTTCTAGGCTTTTGTTTTCAAAATATTTAAATTCATTTTTGAAAGCCACCCACCAAGAGCTAAACTAGACATGAAGCTGGGCCTAAGTTTCTAATTCACTCCAAGCAGTTGGTAAACAGACGACAGCACTTGAGAACTGGAAGCTTCTCTCTTCCTTATGACCCCTATCAGAACAGAATTGTCTCTAATTATTCCCTGCCATTTTTGTTTCCCATTTGACAATACAATTTGATGTACTTGTTTCATTTTTAATATAACGCAAACTGTCAATATTCCCCTGCTTCCACCCTTCCCAAATGTTTGGGTCCAGATTTCTTCGTAACAGCCTGAATTTTAAAAATAAAAATATTGTGAATATGAAGAAAAGAATATTAGGTCTGGAGCATGATTGATGATAGATACTTTCACAGTGGTAGGGCTATACCACCTTGGAGCCAAAGTCAAAAGACCCTGCAGGTCAGAGAGAAAGCAAAGAATGTGAGGAGTGATGTGGAAGTTGCACGCAAGTTCCTTACCACCATCTGAGCCTGGCAGGGCTAATACCTCTCACTAGGGATGCTTTACTTTTAAAGACTTAACATAGTCAGGAGCTACAGGGCTCATTTTCTGCTTTTAATTTTTAACATATCGTACCCTTTTTATAACAAAGTGGTAAATATTGTTATTTTTAAAAGGCTATGTTATTCTGTAATCATGATGGTGTTGTAATTTAAATCAGGGGCAGGGAGGGAACCATTTTCTCTATTCTTTTTGTGGCTGATACAAGTGAGTACAGCCACTTGGGGAGAGGCGCCCAGGGTGAGAAGCAGCTGATTTGACCATTTAAATCCACTACATCTATCATCTAGGATTTAGTGCAGCTTTTGCTTGTTTTTCTCTTACCAGACAGTAGCAGAAAATTGCACTATGCTGGGTGGGGGAGTAAAAAAAAGTCAAAATGGTAGCTATAACTGTGGCTGCCATCTTGACGTTTTTGAACTGCCCTCCCCACCTCCGATTGCCAATATTTAGGACCTTTGCTGCTAATTGTTAGTGAGATGTTCCAAAAGATTTCTAGAGCCTGCAAAAGAAGGTCTTGCGGACCACAGGTAACTCACGCATTCCTGATTTAAGTCAATTTAAAATGTGGAGCTTTTTGAACAACATAATTTCCTTTTTATTATGCTTGGTAAATAGAATTCTTTGCTCGCTCCAAGTATACCGTGGCAATCACGGGAAGGAACATTAGCTATGTGCTTTATAACTGGAGTAATGTTCATGGCTCTCTAAAGTTGCTCTCTTCCCAGGGCAGACCAAGGTTTAAAATTACGTCTCAGGACTCGCTGTTAGCCAGGCTGACAACACGGCTGCAGCTGCTGCTGCTTGCAGGCAACTCCCAGTCTCATCTTAAATTACCAAAAAAGAAAGAAAATCCCTAAGGAAAAATATGTATTGTCTTCTCCTAAGAAACATTGCAGAATGTGCACACTCTCAGAATGGATTGGGTAAATGAGTCTCTATTCATAAATGGACCGTTTTTATACTATTCTGTTTTGAATCCTAATACTACCCGAATATCAATTCACAATATTATTATATACTTGTATTCAAATGATGGTCTCAAATAACAGTCAAATTAAAGATGCTATATAACCTAACTAGACTTTTTTTTTTAATTTCATACATGTTTTATAATGAAGTATTATGTGGCAACTATAAGCAGAGCCAGTTACATTAAAAAGAAGCTAGAAAGTTAGCATGGAAATTTAACTCTTGGTTTGAACAAGACAGATTTAAATGAGGTGGGGCTTGCTCTGCAGGTTTCCCACAAATCTCTGCACAACCTAAGTTGTAATTACAGCTCCAATTTGTATATTTTAGTTGTTATTATTTAGAATGTGGGGAATTATGTGACAGCATTTTACCACTATATCCAAAGTACCACATTTGTTAGGTATTATAATAAAATGAGTTTTATACTCCAAAATTGAAAGTTATGTTACCATTCCAGCAAACAGTTGTTACTTATATGGGGAACATTCAAAACAGCTTCCCAAACTGCATAATCAAGAGAAATGTAGTTGATTCCCAAGTTACAAATTGTGGTACCAACAGCTTGCCTGGAATTTAGAAGATGACAAATTGTTATTCTTCTGTGAACAAGATTTCTGCACATGAGCTTTTGCCCCCTTAACCTCAATTTAAAGTCCATTAAACAGATCTGAATTAACCTATGGAAGATTCTAAGGTTTGGCATGGAATACATTTCAGAACAGACTCCAAGACCATATCTTCATGTGGAGAATAGCCACAGAATGAAAGTTCCATAACTGAAAAGTAGTCACAAAGAACCCCTGTCTGTCTCCTACCTTTTGAAATATAACACAGCTTGCCTGGCAGAAACTTGGATTGTATCCAGAGATAACCGCCTTTAGTGGAAAGTGCATTTATTCACATAAATCCATATTTAGAACTCACATTTTCCCCAGTACCCTTTATTCTTCTAAGCCACACATTCACAAAGCCTGCCGACATTTTGGGGAAGGTAATGAAACACATTACAGCTCTAGTATCTGTAAGCGAGTAACCAAAATAAGTGTATGCAGCACTCCAACTTACACACTGAAAGGGCAAAGCAATCATTTGATATACAGTAGCTAAGATTATGACTGTGTTAGAAAGTGGCTCACATAGACTCATACATACAATGGGGAAAAGCCTCATCCCCTTTTTAATCCCCACTTTTTTTCCTAAAGCAACTGAGCTTCAAAAGCTCTAAATTATAATAGGTCAATATTGTATTTTAATATTTCATATATAATCCAGTTGATTTTGTAACTATTGTGTCAAAAATCATCTTGAAACTATACATAATTGTGTCAATACACATGTGCTTTGTAAAGCTCTATCAACATATAAATAAAAGTCAATGTTTACCATAATCAACTTGTCCAGTATATTCAGCAAGCAGGTAGCCTTTCTTTTCAATCACTGAGACTGGAAAGGACAGCTCCTTATTTAATTATCTTTCCTTTAAAGGGACACCAAATTTAGTCAAAGCTTGGCTTGATGTTGAAGGCAGGTTATTATAAAGTAATGTGAACTGATAAGCAACCAAGGAGGTGAGGGCATAGAGAACATATTGTAAAATGGAGCGATGCACTTGCAATTTACAGATTGATGTTCCTGTAAATCTTTCCAAAGACTGCAGTCACACCATGCATTGATTTCTTTTTCATTCTGTGATAGGATCTTCACTGAGGGATGTGAATCTTGTGAAAGATCCAAAGCATATTAGTCATCTGATCTGTCCTGCATCCAACTAGTGAAAAATCAGGTTTTCTGTAAATGTCAGAGTCTGCATTTAGATAACCCAGTTGACCATTATTAAACCATGCTTATATGAAAGACGGGGAGGCAAATGACCAGGAGCTACGAACCAGGAGCCATCCAAAGCATCTACTGTAACATCTCAAGCTAATTCTGCACTGAGTAGTTTATAGTAATAAACACTATTTAATTGAAGCCTTTTTTCTTCAATCTATGTAGAATTTTTGACATGGATATGGAAGTGGTTTGCCATTATCTCCTTCTTACATACTTTTTAATGTCCCAATCTCACTATAGGCCTGGTATTTTCTGGTGGTCTCCCATCCAGCTACTAACCTGGATCCAATCCTGTTTAGATGTTTGGGACTGCCAAAGTCAGTTAGGTGCTTGTCCATGAAGTTAATAGGAGTTGAGTTTGATCCAAAAGACACTTTATTGCTTTTCATCTGTAACCCATCTAACAGAGATGTTTTTTTTAAAAAATGCACTTGAAACAAACTGAACCCTGATTCTGAAATGCAAATTCTACCACTGTGTGACTGAGGAATTTCCAGACATATTCACTAGATATTCCATAAGATGGGATAGTATAACATCTCCCACAAGTACAAGAATAATAACAGAATAATAACAAAAATATTGGCATAGGCTGAAATAGATTTTGGCATTTAGTGACTCTTCTAACTAACAGGTTAATTATGTGATGGAAAAGATAATGTATGAAATGACCCTGAAAAGCTCAACTTCAGAAGGGAGAATAATAATCATAAGAATCTGCTTTAATGGTATTTATGAATCCACCTGAGAGCAGAACCTGCTTTCATTAACCTAAAAAAAAAAATGTTGACCAGCACAATGAGCTTAAGTTTATGCCCCAAGCATTTTCTACATTTAATCATGCAGGGCCTAATTCAGCACTACCTACTGTGTGATGATTAATTGCCTTTAATGAGTGTTCAAGTGAGTAAAATATGTAGAATCTGGCCCATACCTCTGCACCTGTCATTGCTCAAGCTTCATTACACTGAATATGATCCAAAGAAGCATCTCAATTAATCATTCTCATGTATTAGTAATTAATTCATTAATTTAGTAAATTGCCCTAGGCCTTAGCATAATCAGTCATGTCAGAGTCTTCAAAATTATAAACCAAAGTGTTAAACACAAGCCGCCTGTCTTGGACTGATTTGTCATCTGTGGAAATTACTCATGACTGGACAGGTAATACTTCATATATGTTTTTTAAGAAAGCTGGGATGGAAAATTTGTCAAATTAATTGTCCAGATTTCCTTTCTAAATGTACTGCTCCATCATTCAGATGTATCAAGATCCAAAACACATTACACTCTGAACACTGAGTGGCTAACAGAAAATGTCTCTGAAGGAAATCAAACATTAACGTCTAAATTCACTGAATGTCATTCATATATACTGCAAGCAGAATTCTTAGCTATTGACAATTGATTATTCAAAACATCAGAATTCATTTATGATGACAGATAAACTTAATAGTGCATGAATTGGCACGTACCTATACTCATCTTCTCCAATTCCATGGACATCATAAAGACATGGTCTCCTGGAAAGCAAACAGTGTCTCATCAATTTTATATAGAATTAAATGAGGCTGAAGTTAGTATGGTCCCATGGAAATAAAGTGAACTAAAAAGAGAGGAGGAATTCAGGTTATATGAATCCAAACACAAAATGACTTCTTCCATACCTCTGTGTCTATGGAGGTTCTCAGTCATCCAGGTGGAATTGTCTGTAGCTTGAATCATGTCAACTGGATTTCTATTTTCTTAGTGGAAACGTTTCGCTCCTTATCCAAGGAGCTTCTTCAGTCTGAGCAAAGTTGGTAAGGGAATCCTAAATATGTTCCTAGGTAGCTGTGTGACCTTACACCTGGGGCTAGGTCATGGTTATATTGAGATGTAATTTTTAAGTCCTTTTATTATCTAATGGAGGGTCGTTAAAATCACCATGCTGCTGTTGAGCTTCTGAAATGGTCTTAATCTTCCTAGGCACAGAAGACAAAACGGGGAGGAAGATGGGGGAGAGTTTGTGCCTGAGGCCCCCACCTCTATTCAAGGAAGGATTTTCCAAGTTGGCATAAATGGATTCCTTGACCCCTCTCTCAAACCACCTATCTTCTCTGTCTAAAATGTGAACATTAATGTCCTCAAATGAGTGTCCTTTTTCTTTTAGGTGAAGATAAACTGCTGACTCTGGTCCTGTGGTGTTATTTCTCCTGTGTTGGGCCATCCTCCTGTACATAGGTTGTTTGGTTTCTCCAATGTAGAGTTCAGAGCACTCCTCACTGCACTGGATTGCATAAACTACATTGCTTTTCTTATGTTTTGGAGTTTGATCTTTGGGGTGTACAAGCCTCTGTCTCAGTGTGTTGGTGGGTTTGAAATATACAGGTATGTGGTGTTTGCCAAATATCCGTTTTATCTTTTCAGACACGCCAGCCATGTAGGGAATGACCAGGTTCTTTCGTTTACTCTGAGTCTCAGCCCTATCTGTCGCTGTTTTAGGTCTGGTAGATTTAGATTTGGTGAAGGCCCAATTTGGATATCCACAGGCCTTCAGGGCTGTTCTCAGGTGCTGATTTTCATTCTTTTTGGAATCCATGGAGGTGGGGATGGTTTCTGCTCTGTGTGACAATGTCCTGATGACTCCTAGTTTGTGCTGCAGTGGATGGTGGGAGTCAAACATCAGATATTGATCTGTGTGTGTGGGTTTCCTGTAGATCCCTATTTCTAGCTTGCCACCGGTCCCAATGAGGACTTCACAGTCTAGGAATGCCAGTCTGTTGTCCTTGGTGTCTTCTCTGGTGAAGCTAATGTTGGCATCTATAGTGTTTATATGGTCCGTGAAGGCCTGTACTTCCTGGGCCTTGATTTTGACCCAGGTGTCATCCACATACCTAAACCAGTGGGTGGGCACCGTTCCCTGGAATGTGTTGAGTGCTTTCTTCTCCACTTCTTCCATGTATAAATTGGCCACAATGGGTGACACAGGAGAACCCATGGCACAGCCGTGTTTTTGTCTGTAAAAGTCACCTCTGTATGTGAAATAAGTGGTGTTAAGACACAGGTCCAGAAGATGGCAGATCTGGTTTGGGTTGAGATGGCTTCTCCTTTCCAGGGTGCTGTCCTCTTCTAGTCTCTTCCTGACAGCGGATAGAGCATGAGTGGTGGGGATGCTGGTGAAAAGGGAGGACACATCAAAGGAGACCATAGTTTCATCTGTATCCAGTTTCAGGATCTTTGCTTTGGAAACAAATTCTTCCGAATTATGGATGTGGTGTTCAGAGTGTCCAACTAGAGGTGCTAGTATGGTAGAGAGGTGTTTGGCAATGTTGTATGTTACCGAACATACAACAGTTGGACACTCTGAACACCACATCCATAATTCGGAAGAATTTGTTTCCAAAGCAAAGATCCTGAAACTGGATACAGATGAAACTATGGTCTCCTTTGATGTGTCCTCCCTTTTCACCAGCATCCCCACCACTCATGCTCTATCCGCTGTCAGGAAGAGACTAGAAGAGGACAGCACCCTGGAAAGGAGAAGCCATCTCAACCCAAACCAGATCTGCCATCTTCTGGACCTGTGTCTTAACACCACTTATTTCACATACAGAGGTGACTTTTACAGACAAAAACACGGCTGTGCCATGGGTTCTCCTGTGTCACCCATTGTGGCCAA